>OY748296.1:19300846-19900846 GCA_963556515.1 Nudaria mundana
GGACCTCCAGACCACGTGTTCTGGTCCAGTCCTCAAGAAGCCTCCCCTTGTCCCTGGTTTCCCGGGAGCCCCACGCCTCGCTCCAGGCGTTGAAGTCTCCCAGGAGCAGGACAGGACGAGGACGGCACGCAGCGAAGACGACGTCGAGCTCAGTGAGCCTTAGCTCAAATTGAGACTCGTCAATGTTCGGCCAGATGTAGGTGGCCACGACTGCCAACCCATCATAGTCCGCCGCAACACACCCGCGGCCCCTTGCAATGATCGCAAGGCGCGAGTTGTCTGCGGCGGACCCCCCAAAGATACAACAGGCCGAGCCCTCCTCGTCCACGGGGCTTCCCGGGTGGACGTAGTACGGCTCGGCGACCACGGCCAAGTTTATGGACCACTGCCGGATGCTCTGGTACAGAAGATCCTGAGCAGCACGGCAGTGGTTCAAATTCACTTGCAGGATACGGATACGGGAGTCAGACATTAATTGACGTCTATAACCGCATCCCGCCACGAAACAACTGGCCGCGCAAGGGCGGCACCCCCACCGCTCTCAGCGGACGGACGAGGTTTTGGCCTCGAGGCGGCGTAGGTTGTGCTGCCGACCCGCTGATCCGCGGTCTTGCCCTCCACTTCGCATCTAAAGCAGCGAGACGGGGCGTCACAGGCACTTGCCATGTGACCGGGTCGGCTGCAGCGGAAGCACCGATCGCCCACGGTGACTTCCGCTGTACACTGCACTCCGACGTGCCCCACCACCATGCACCGGAAACATCTGGTTTCCCGGGCACGAAGGAGGTGCACCTGCGCCTTTAGGAAGCCCCCTACGAGGAGGCTTAGTCCGTCCGCCACTTTCAGTGCCGCCGCGACGGGGCACTGGACGACTGTCATCCCGTGACCAGAGGAGCCGAAGGAGATATCTCCAGCCTTCATCTGGTCACGGGGGCAGCCGCCCGCCTCCACGACGGCGGAGACAACTTCCTCCGTCGTGGCCGCGTCATCCAGACCCGTGATGCGCAATGCGGCGGATTTGGTGTTTCTGGTGACGCGGACGGCTTCTCCGTCCAGCGCGTCCCTAAGCTGAGCCGCTAGGGCGTCAGCTTTAGGGCCGCTGGAGGCGCCGGAGACCTCGAGGAGGCGAGCCCCGGTGCGTGTCGTCTTGCACCGGAGCCCCCCCTGTATATCGAGGGCCGAGAGGTTGACTGAGGACTTCACAGTCCTCAGTACGTCGGCGAACCCCACCCCCTTCTCCACACCTACCGTCGTCACCGTCAGGACGACGGCTGTGGAGCGAGGAGGGCGGGGCCTCTTCGGCGCCTTCGCCGCGGTGGCTTTGGCCGCTTTCTTTGCGCCCTTCGTCTTCCTCTTCTTGGCTCCCACTACTTCCCATCCCTCCCGTCTGGAGGGATGTAAGGAAGCAGCGGGAGCGACGATAGAGGAAGAGGAGGCGGCAGGGGTGCCACTCTTCTTGCCGCGCCCCTTGGCCTTCTGCGCCTGGGCCGCGGTCTCGGCCGGCATCCGGCTCACCGAAGCGGACGGGGGCGGAGCGGGGCGGCGGACAGCAGATGTGCCGCTAGGACCGGGAGCGGGAGCACCGCCAACAGCCGCCGCGTATGAAAACGCGGGGCGCGCTAGCGGAGGGCGGTACGCCCGGTCCTCCAGGACCGCGAGGCGCCTCTCGATCGCCGTCAGGACCTGCACCGTAGTCGGCACAGGCTGTGGCGGCGAGGCGGGCGCCGTGGTGGGCGCGGTCCTAGGCACCGTCTTCGGCGCTGGTCCAACCGTCAGAGGAGGAGGCGGCATGGGACCTGGAGGTGCCTTGACCACTGTGGTCAACTCAGCGACCTCCCGACGCAGATCTTCCATTTCCTTTCGGGAAGCAGTGAGCTCCACCACCAGGCTCGCAACCTGCCTGCGGAGCTTCGCCTCCTCCTTTGTGACGCTCCGCGCGAGGAGCTTGTCAAGGGAGGATTGGGCTTCATCCACCAGTGAAGCCACAATCTTCTTCCTCCCCGACATATTCTTACTCCCCCGCATGGCCGCGTTCATGCGGGAGAGAATACTCATGATCTCCCGCGCGGGTGGCACACCGATATCCCTACGACTGCGCAGGGACGTTACAGATGACGGAGGTGGCGTCGGCGGGCGCACTCTGTAGGCGCTGAGACGCGTGCGCACCGTCTTCACCGTCACCTCCTCCTCCGAATCGCTGGAGAGGAGGGACCCCCACCCAGAGCAACTAGTGCTCAGGTCGCGCGGCAGCCCCCCCTTCTCGAGGGTCCTCTTCTGCGAAGAAGAACGGCCCTTACCCTTCACACCACTGGGAGCCGACCCATCGTCAGTCCCAGCAGCAACATTTCCTTGGGGCGTCGACGTCGCGCTGCAACTAGGCGGCGCGACGCGAGCCCCCAAATCAAGAGGCATCGAAGTCCGTGTTTCATGCGGTATGTCGTCGGCTGAGACTGCCCGGGAAAGGGCAGTGTCAGGACCGGGGGTCTCTTCAGGTCTGTTCATGATGAACAATTTCTTCTGTGTTGGCCACTCAAGTTATCGATGTCGACGTTCAGTCACCCAACTTGCCACTGCGTTACCGTGGTCAAGTTGGGGTCCAGGGCGGACGGCGAGGACGTAGTCTAATCTCTTAGGGCCCCACCCCTGCATTGCACACCTTGTTTTAAATGTAACTTCAATAATAATAATTGGTAATGACGTCAATAAGTGTTATTACAAGCTTTTATTTACTTTCACCTGTCCCGCCCGATGTCCGTGTGCAATCAAATCTTGCAAGTTAAATTTAACACACTTCCGAGCTGAAACTTTGCCCGCGTATGTAAGTCGCAAGACAGTGCAATATTGGTGATAAAAGATTGATTTAAAAACTAAAAATATTTTTTTAATGAAGTTACCTACATACATAAATCTTTTTGACTTCGACTTTGACTTTATACAAGCTGAATAACGTGATTTCTTATAGACTTTAGAAAATTATACGGTTAAGTGGATAACCTCCCCTTTCGTAAGTTGGTTGATCGACATGTAACACTACGGAATTGGATTTATACTAGAATTAAATTTAATAATTCAATGTGTTCCTAAATAGGCCGAGGGACAAATCGATTTATTACTCAATTTGGGTCGTATCATCTTTCGGAAATTCGCTCTAATGTATCTAAAGGGAATATTATTACATCGCCATAGGCCTTTGAAGTTACAAGTACCTACGATATTATAATAACTTTTACTACCGTCTATGAATTCCATTGATCGTTAGGGAATCATTATCTATCCATGATGTAACTGCTTCGGTGACGTGGTCGGTAGTGCATCGGCTTACGACTCCGGAGTCACGGGTTCGATCCCAGGGTCGAATCAAATATTTGTGTGATCCACAAATGTCTGTTTGGAGTGAGTTTGAGGAGTTTGGGTGTTTTCCATATTATATATGTATTTCGAAATATGTATGTTTATCAGTTGTCTAGTCCGTGCCTCGGAGGGCACGTTAAGCCGTCGGTCCCGGTTGTCATACTAACATCTATGGCAGTCGTTAGGGGTAGTTGGAGCCTTAAGGTTGCGCTATTTAGCGGCTCAAACTCGTTGATAGGTATTGCTCGGGAGCATGCTGTTTCACCTCACAGCGTGTAAGAAAGAAACAGCATCAGCGATGAGCAGTGCAGACGTATGCGCGCACACGTATAATAGCAGGCTCATGTCACACACGACACAGCACACGCACACATGTTCAAGTTCATTGAAGCGAGCCAGGCGTGCCGCCCGCTCGTGGCTTCCTGCCCACTCTCGCGCGGGATGTATGCAATGTTGACCTAAAACGTAAATCACTGAACTCTTTCGATTATCTTTACAACAGAAAAATGTTACCAACCTATTTACTGTCTAATTTAATAATACCTATTTATTGTCTAGTTACCTGGTTTTATACTTACTTTGAACTTACACTGCGTAGGTATACTACCTAAAGCGCCTAGCACAGAATTTGGTAGGTAGTTAGGTACTAATTACCTATAGCTAAGTATTCTGTGCATAAATAATGTATAAATAAGCTTATGTGAAAGTTTATGAAGATGGATGTTTGACTATTTCAAAACTAGGTAGGTACCACCCTAGGTACCTATTCTGTGTTGATGATACATCCAGTATTTCGGTTGACTACCAACTACCACACCACCGGACACCGTCTGACCTGCACCTGATAACTTTCCGGGAAGATTGACAGCATCTTACCAGTTTCTCCCACTGCCTCTTTCCAACTGCCGCTACCACTACACCCAGTTCGTGACGCACCTGCCGACCCACTATACCTTCGCACCGGCACTGCTACCCACCGCATGTCTGCTACCTTCACAAATTCTACAGCGTTGTTCTGGCCACATGAGGCACCTGCCGCACACGTCACCTGCAGGGCACTCTTAATCCCCTTCTATATGTAGGTACCTACCGAGTATCATTTACCTTTATACCTACCATGCGATTGCGAACGTACCTAACTACCTACTGAGTGAGTAGGTAGTTAGGTTAGGTTACTACCCCGAAAATTAGTGTAATAATACCTAGGTAGGCAATAAACTGGTTTGCCAGAGACGCCCGGCAATGGACGTCGTACGAGCGGCCGCATCCGCGCGGACGTTAAAAATAAAAAAACGGTAGGTAATAAATATAATATATTATAACGAATATATAAATAATATGGTACCTACCTATGCTAACTTTTTCTCATATAATTTTACAATATGAAACACAATAACTATGGACTTGGCCTGGACTCGAATCAGTGACTGCCTTTCCAGGAAGAGCGTTCTACCCACTGACCAAGACACCACTAGTCACAGGTTTTCTGCTAGAGAAATTTTCCTAGTTATATTAGGGTAAGTACCCCACGCGCACAGATGCCCATAGTCCGCTGCGTTCTTTACCGGTGTAGTTTTCCGACCAATCTGCGCTACACAATATTAGGCAGTGAAAGGTTAGGGTTGGCAATTCACTAAAAAAATATATTTTGAAAATATTTTATTATAAAGCATTTTTTATGGCGGGGCGATTAGATTAATGGGTAGGTACCTAAGTACTTATACACGATATTGGTTTTATAATAACTATAATAAAAGTACAGGAAGGATAAGATTACATTTCCCTTTAGAAAATAATAAATATGGTGTGTTTTACATACAAACACACATGTGTGTACATTTTATACTTTTGTTTTTTTTTGTATTCAACTCTTTTGTGTCAATTTAATTCAAATTGAGCCGCTAAAGTATGTAACAAATATTTCAAATTACTTACTAAATTGAATTTTTCTTTTTCATCTATAATTACTGAAACCGATATTATCAAAGCTGATCGTACTTGGCTTTGACCGTAGCTGAGCTCTGTGCCTGAGTGCATCCTGGGTAACAAAGTAGTACATCTCCTATGCTCAGCATGAATTGGCAGGACTTCTAAGCCCGCCATGCGCCATGCTAGGATGCCTCACAGATGTCTCTCCACGTGTCTCTCTGATTCAAAGAATCAAAGAATCAATTTCATTTATTCAGTTTAGGCACATAAAGAGCACATATGAATGTCAAAATTTTACAATTTTGTCAGGTAATATTATAAAAATACTAAATTAAGTAAGTACATAAATAACCATTAGAAAATGATTCTTTCGCTGGTTCGGTAATTTGGTTCTCCTGAGAAGAGACCAGCAAGAAACTCAGGTAGATTATCCATTTTCTTTTTTAATATTGTTTTGTTTACATTGTTACAATTAGTTTCTATTGCATTATACGAGTGGCCAACAACAGAAGATTAGGGTGACCATGCATTTTTATCATTAAGATATTCGTCTACATTATAGTAGCCTTTCATCATCAAACATTTTTTAACTACTATTTTAAACTTATTAAGAGGCATGTCAACCAAATCCTGAGGAATTTTATTATAAATTTTTATACATTTGCCAACAAACGAATTACCAACTTTATGAAGTCTAATTTTTGTCATTGCCAATTTATTTTTATTTCTTGTATTAAAATTATGGTTATCGGAATTTTTTTTGAATAGATCTATGTTCTTCCGTACATATAAGATGTTGTCGTAAACATATTGAGAAGCAACTGTTAAAATATTAATTTCTTTAAATAATTCTTTCAGCGAGTCACGGGGTCCGAGTCTATAGATTGCTCGTATAGCTCGTTTCTGTAATATGAATATTGTCTCAATATCGGCAGCTGAGCCCCACAGCAGCAGACCATATGACATAACGCTATGAAAGTAGCTAAAATAAACTAATCGTGCCGTTTTTTCGTCAGTCAGAGACCTTATCTTTCTAACCGCATAGGCAGCTGAGCTAAGTCTTCCTGCCAAGGCTGTGATATGAAGACCCCATTGTAGTTTACTATCTAGAGTTATCCCAAGAAAAACTGTGGTATTGACTATTTGAACTAATTCATTATTCATAGTAATATGAGTATCCACCTGTCTAACATTGGGCATAGTAAATTTTACACATTTTGTTTTCTTCGCATTGAGCAGCAAGTTGTTACTTGTGAACCAATGCAATATTTCCGAAAGGGTATTATTTACATCGTCAAGTGCTACTTTTTGTCTATCACTTTTAAAAATTAATGATGTGTCATCAGCAAATAATACTATCTCACAAAGATTTTTAGTGAAATAAGGAAGATCGTTTACGTATATTAAGAATAAAAGGGGTCCTAATATAGAGCCCTGGGGTACTCCCATGACTAATGAGGCGCCAGAAGAGTCGGTGCCATTAATGTTTACTTTTTGTACTCTACCAGTGAGGTAAGACTCGAGTAAGCCAAGTGAGCTGTTCGAAACACCATAATAACCTAATTTTAGTAGCAAAGTCCCATGATCAACACAATCAAAAGCTTTTGATAGATCACAAAATATACCAATAGCATCCTGCTTTTCCTCCCAAGCATCAAATATATGTTTCACAAGTGCAACTCCTGCATCCGTTGTGTTCCTGCCTTTAGTGAAACCAAACTGTTTGTTATGAAGTAACTTATTGTCTGTAAAATGTGAAAGCAATTGATTAAATATTATTTTTTCAAAAATTTTACTGAGGGATGGGAGTATGGAAATAGGTCGAAAATTTGAAGGATCACTTTTGTCTCCTGCTTTAAATAAAGGATTGATTTTACTGTACTTCATAAGATGAGGAAACTGATTTTCATCTATACATTTATTGAATATGAATGCAAGGTGAGGTGCTATAGCGGGCACTATTGATTTTATTATATTAGTTGAAATGCCCCAAAGATCCTCGGTATTTTTTATATTTAGTTGTTTAAAAGTTTTAAGTATAGTGACAGAGTCAATATACTGAAAATCAAAGTTAATTCTACATTTATCAACACTAGATTTAAGAAGAGAATTGGCTACGTTTTTTGACGAATTTAACTTATTTGTAGTGGTGATTGGAACATTTGTGAAGAAAGATTCAAATGCATTGGCCACTTCAGAATCAGTTTTAATATGTTTATCATCTATTTTTAACTCGAAGGATCGATCACGTGACTTTGCTTTACAAGTTTCTTTGTTAATAACATTCCATATTGCCTTCGTTTTATTATCAGATTTTTCAATTTTAGCCCGTATATAATTAGATTTAGCTGTTGAACATACTTTTTTGAATAGTTTGGAGTACTTTTTAATCTGTTCAATTACTTGTGGCTCATTAGTAGATGCCTTTGTCTCGTATAATTCATATAATTTCCTTCTACTTTTATAGATTCCAGGCGTAGCCCAATCACTAAATTTTATTTTAAATTGATTTACATTTATTGTTTTTTTAGTGAAAATGTTATCACATTCGTATTTGATTACTCCGAACAAATCTCCGTAATGATCATTCGGGTGTTTATCATTATTCAACTCCAAAAGAGGTACTTTATTCTTAATGTTTTCTTTAAATTTTTCTAATCTATAAGTTGTGATTGGTCTACAAACAATATTTTTTGATAATGGAACATGTTGGAACTTAAATCTAGCTAACTGACCTGCATGATCTGAATTTACAAAATGTATTATAGATTTCTCATCTACATCGCTGTTAGAAAAAATATTATCTAAGCAGGTAGCTGATGTGGCTGTGGTGCGTGTTGGTTCACAAAAAAGATTTTGTAAGTTAAAAGATTTAAAAAGGTTGAGGAACCTTAGCGCGTTCTGAGAGTTTTCTAAAATATTAATATTAAAATCGCCACATACAACTATAGTCTTCTTACATTTACATACCTTTTTAAGGCTTCCTCCATAATGGACTCAAACAGGTAGTAATCTCCAGAAGGAGGTCTATAGATGCTAATAATAATATATTGTTCTAGCTCTGCACATGATAGTTCAATATTTCGCTCACTTGTGAGTGCTACTACGTCTTTTCGGTCTTTTGATTTTAATTTGTCATTAATTAAAATGAGAGACCCACCTCTTATAGCGGAATCTCTAGTAAACGCACTAATGATTTTATAATTATCAATATTAACTAAGAGTTCAGAGTTCAGATTAGCAAAGGGCACAGGGAAGAGTGGAGGTGGGCTATGCCATGACCACGTAAAAAACCCAATTATCAAAATCGATCCCTAAAGGGTAATTTTCTAGGAAATCTGGGATCTACCAGCTCCGGTAAAATACATTTATAATAAAATAATTCAAGCTTTTTTTCTTTTTCCGTAGTCCAAAAGTTAGGATTGTACTCAATTTTTTCATATTCCATGCCATTTGGCGTCCAAATTACAATGTAGCAATACTTTCTCTTTGTGATTCTAAGTTGGCCTTGTACCTGATAGTAATAATTATGGTTCATTTTTAATTTAATTCCGTCTGCGGTCTCAATACAAAAATGTATCATTTTTAAGCGGATTGCTTCTCTAGGCGTATATGCCGATGCTGACGCTGGACATTTTACTTCGACAATACTGTCACTGCCTATTATTCCATCGGGAGTAGCACCTAGATATGGTTTATCTATTTCTATAAATAACCCGCATGGTGTAATAGTTTTATTGATTTTGATTTGTAATTCCGCTATGGCAGTTGCTTCATGGGCTTTGCCATACCGTGTCGCATCATTGCCGGTAAATGTTGAGTACAACATTGTTTTTAAAACAGCAGTACATGGCGTCGAAGCCTTCATTTTGCAAATTTGGCCAAAAATTGACGCGGTAACTCTTTTTTTTCTCTCCACTATCCACAAGTCTGAATTTGATTGCCCGACTGTGGTATTTTCTAAAGTGACGATTTCATCAGCACTGAGTTTTAACGTCAGAAGAAAATCTTTTTTCTTTACTTCAAAAATATTAGGTGGCATATCTGGCTCTTGTATCAACGCACCGTAATTTGTGTCTGCGGATTTAAAACGTTTAGCCCTTTTAATACCTTTAGCTTTTTCTGTTATTTTTCGTTTTCGTTGTGAATTTAACCTAGTTTTTTTTTTTTATATATATTTATCTGTTTATGTGTGTTCAACATCAGGACAGATAACGTTTTGAACCTTACGAATAAAAGTAAAATATTTTAAATTATAATGCCCTGCTGCTGAGAAGCACCTCGCTTCGTAGGAGCCTCTCTGTGTAAAATTAACTCTTTTACCTGCGAGAAATTTAGCTATAATAGAATTTAATTCTTCTGCAGGATTATTTGTTTCTTTTAATAACAGGCTTTCGGCATTTTGTAGGAGCCAACCAAGATTTTCATAAATATCGTTCCACATGCCGCTAGATTTTAGTAAAGGAACTAGATTTTCTTCGTTAATTTTTTTACAGTAATATTCTTTCTTTGCAACAGTCGTGCCAACCAAATACATGACATGGTCCATTTCTTAAATCTTCCTTGAGGATAAAAAGCTTTTCTGCTGTTAAAACATCTAATTGTCTCGCATGAGCCACAGCACCAGTTACAGCATTATACAAACGTTTAACTCTATTTAAAAGAGCTTTTCTTAGACGGACAGGTACAAAACCAACCTTATTTTCAGTTTTTTTCCCAATTTTTCTAAGCTTATTAGAATAATATCTCATCAAATGATTGCTACATTAAATTTTTCTAATATGTACTTCAGGACCATAGATAGAAGCATCCCTAAGAGCGTTTGTGACACTACTATCGCCATCACCTATAATTTTGGTGTATTTTAAGCCATGCATTGCTATACTGGCTTTGAAACCATCTACAATGGCAGATGTTTCCATTTCGGTAGATGTTCCAGACCAATTTTTAAAACATTCATGCACTGGAGCTGCCATTTTCTTATTATTGGCTACCGAGCATATGGAACAATATGCGTTTTTGACTCCAATAAATAGCACTTTTTTCGTTCGATGCCCTATAATGCAACCTACACCTGACAGCGAATTAAAATTAGTGCCATAGCTTCGCTTAGCCCATGAGCCATCTGTGACAACGGTAATGCATGGCACACCTTGTCTGGCCACTTCGCTCAACTCCAAAGCAAGTCGTTTTTCCTCGGTACCTGCGTCCAACATAAGCTGCAACGCTATGTCTTTTTGTATGGTGGCCAGTTTTTTATATTTTTTTATGTAATTTGTTTGACTCAGTTTGCAGCTTTATCAGTGCCTTGTGATTCAACAGTCTCTATTTTGTTGCACATTTTGCATTTAAAAATAAATTGTGAATAGAACCCATTTCTTAATTCTTTTATAAATTCTAAATCTCTAAATTGACAACCAAAGGGATCATGCCTAATAGTTTGCAACTGTTGAAATAAATGACTTATATTCACTAACCTATTTCCTTCTAATGTTGCACTTGCACTATTACTTATATTAAAATTATCAATTTGACAAGCAAAATAATTATCTGAATTTGCCTCAGTATCACTAGATTTATTATACTCGTGTTCTTCCTGTGTTATTGAGATTGATTCTTTCTGTAGAGTCCTGTAAACACATAACTCAATCAGAATAGGTTCTCAAAAGAAAACAAGTAGTTGTTTCTTACGGGTTAAATGCTTACAAAACCGGTGTGTTATTAGTAAAATCAACGTGTGGTTCGATTACATCCAAATCAGCTGGAGATGAAATAACTTTGGCGCTAGCTATTCTGCTAGAATATTTTTTTACATTTTTACACCGTGAGGTGATTGTATTATGTATTTGTGCTTGAGTAATGATTTGTTTAAAAGATTCTCGGGGTGATCTAAAACAGTAGGTATTGACTACATTTGAAGATAAACAGTAAATTTATATACATCATATTGAATTTTTGTTACGTGTTTTCATAGAGTAAATATATCAAAAATAACTTACGAATGGGGTGTAGTCAGTACATAAGAAACGTCATCGGAATTAATATTTTCACTAGTATAAGTTGGTAGAGGAAAGTTTTGACATTCCACTGAGATCTCTTCATGTACGTTCAAAGGCTCTTCCGTAGACCTAAGAAATATACTTACAGTTACTTTATTTTCAATATTTCTCCTGTCATCATTAGAAAACCGTGACAATAGAATCAACTAAAAAAAAATTCTTGAACTAAGAAATATTTACGGTTGGTGTATCTCCATTACAGGAGGCATATTTTCTTTATTTGTAAACGTTCCCCTGAATTTTCTTTTAAACTTCCTCTTGCTTGCAATACTAAGTTTTAGACGCCCCTTTTGCCCCATTCGCCAGTGTTTTGAATCTATTAAGCATAAATAATAAAAAATAAACAAATAAACCTTGGGTAGTATAATATCGCTGTCTGCCTGCACCGCCAATCACAGAGGCGGCCGTGTAAATACCACTTATTGTGTTTAGTTTTGTAACTATTCCTACTTATTTGTTTCTTGTTATTTTTTTACTACCTTTTTTTTGTAGTATTGTATTGGAATTATAATCATAAGTATTATTTCTTTCAAATCTTTATAACTAAAAAGATATAAAATAAAGATATCTATACTTATACTCGTATCAAATAAAATATAATCTCATGTGAAGAATTTTTTTTTCCTACCATTAGTTCTTTGGTGGGTTAGACTAAAGTACCTACACAAGTATCAGTGAAATGTCAGTTTGGATCTTGTATACGGCGTAAAACTGTGTCAGGTTAATCACAGAAATGACTCGGTTTATTTTATGGAAGTAAAATAACAAAATCACTGAACAGTAACATACTTGTGACAACCCTAGAACTAGTTCGCTCGTTTCGCAACCATGCGACGTTGTTCTCGCTCGGACTGCAGGTATCTCTGCTCACCCCTTCTGGGATATAGGCGTGATGTATGACTGTCTGTCATAGAATAAGTAGTCGTACTCCCGTTGAAATCGGTCTAGCCGTTTTTTAGATGACCAGAAAGTGCCCGGAACAAACAAACAGACGGACAAACACATAAAAATAAAATAGTTTTTTTATGGAGATTTCGTATATATCTATATTATGTAGGTATAACATGATTTATCGTAGGTTATAGTGCAAACTTGAAAGTAGGTACCTATCTAATTTGCTCAGAATCGGATTAGTTTTCAACTACCTAGATAGGTACCTACGTTAAATTTTATCCAAAAATTCACTCAAAGATAAAACAAGTTGTACCGGCACTAAACTGCGTAAAGTAAAGTACCTACCTACATACCTATGCGCGTGATCAAGCGATTCATTCAATCAACGCCGCCGCCGCCACTGCCCGTTTCACCATTGAGAATTCTCACGTGACAGCGGCGCGTGGCAATGGACGATGGGGCGGCCGCAGCCTTTAGGACCGCGAAGATAAAAGAAGAAGATGAAGAAAAAACCCTTGTCCGCGCCTCTCCGGTCAGCGATAGACAAACACAAATCACGTCTTTATCCCCAAAGGATAGACAGACCCTCGTAAAACGCCCACATTTCGACAATTGCCGTTTCCAGGGAGTTTATTTATTAATCGCTGGCGAGCCTATGGCATTTCCGGGGAGTATTTTGGCCAGATCCTCGTCCATTAGTCAGCATGTGCACCGCGTTCATATGAGGATGACTTAGGCCCTGGTGTCTGTTTGTAATTTCAGCTTTTCATTATAAGTACCTAGAGTGTATGATGTATATGTATATGTATAAGGTAGGTAACCTACTGTAATAAAATGTTACGAGTTACCCATTTTTCAGTAGAAATAGTATCTTTCACCACAAAACACTTCACTAACCACTTTATCCAAACGTCTGAAGGAGTCAAATTCAAATAAATAAGGTGTATCGGAATATCAAACTTTAGTGCCAGGTCAAACAAATAAAGTAGTAGTATCGGAGTCCAAGGTTCAGTGCGAAGTCAAACAGATATAACAGGTAGTATCGAAATCCAAAATCCAAGCCAAAGGTCAAGTAGTTTACGTAAATAACTAATAATAACGCAGCGAGTCAAAATACAAACGAGCTAAAGAAGCCGCAGCAGCAAACTGAACTCTATTGAAATAATTTGAGCGTGTGGGTACGTGAGTAGTAAAATAACACAGTTGCACATGTGTGCGTGTGAGTGTTCCTCCGACCGCACCCCCCGCACCGCATGGGGGAGAATCGTGTGAATGCGAAGTAGCGATAATTCATCGTAAAACGGGTGTGTAGCAATTCACGAAAGGTCTTTTGATAAAAAGTGAATTCTGAAAAAAGTACTGCATGTATCGATTTAGAATAAAGTTTTCTGAACTCTTCGAGAGTTAAATTTTGTCGTCACGGTTTTAGTTTTTGAGATTTTACACTCCTTAAGCCCTTATTTACACAGAAAGTTGATTAAAAATAAGGCAGAAATTGCTAATGTTTATTGGCTTATATCTTTTTAATGGTTCATAATTATACATTTTTAAAACCGTACCGACACAGTTAATGATTAGGCAAGACGATAAAACTTTAAAATTTGTTTGTAGGATGTCACATAGATGAGGTATGGACTCCAGAAGTTTCTATGGACAAAGTAGCGGCTAGCTCCGCATTAAATCAAAAATCCGACCGGTCTAACTACAGAACTTCGATATCGCCCATGGGTTGTGAAGGTCAGATGGCAGTCGCTTCACGGAAAATATCGAAGTTCAGCCGAATCGCAGTTAGACTGGAAAGCCGACCCCAACTGAGTTGGGAAAAGGCTCGGTGAATGATGATCAGTTGTCTAGATCCCATAGCACAAGCTTATAGCTTAGTTTGGGCTAGATGACGTTGTGTGAAAATGTTCGAAAATATTTATTTATTTTAGTTAATTGTATATTTGTTCAAGATTACTAGTGAATCAATATTTTGCAAAAATATGTTTTTAGATTAATTTAAATGAATTATTAATGACTGATCATTAGTAATTAAAAAAGACTAAATTTAAAAAATGGTTAATGAGTAATTATGATATGACCACATTTCGCTAGGTCCACCATGCACATCGGTCAGGTCCTATTAAAAATTGTGGAATGTCTGTACAAGTGAGTCATTTCATAATGTATTATTTACTATATGTTCCACCAAGTGTCGATAATCGAAAGCATAAATTATATAATTGCTTCATAAAATTTGGTTAGCCCAAAATGTCAACACAGAACGTCACTGTCCGATAAACTATACATATTGTCTAACCACTCGAAAATAGTAAAAATACGAACGTTACAAAATATGCGGCAAAATGGTGCGATATTTTTACCTTTTTTTTTTCAAATTTTTTGGACAATAACTTGGTGTAACAACCAACCATTCTCAATTTCAGATAACGGATGCTATAACTCACGATTAAAGTAAAAAACCTACTAAATCACATCGAGGTTGCCATATCAAAAATATTTTTTGGTAGATCGACGTATTTAATAGTGTTAGGAACGCATTTTGAACGCTCTTAGATACGGATAGAATAAAAAAGAGCCTAGTGAAAGTTTAACTAAATACTAAAACTTGCCATATATTTTAGAGTTTTCGAAAGTTTTTTCATAAAATCTAATAAATGACACATGAGATGAAGTTCAACATCATTTTAAAGGTCTTTGACCATGCTGAGTTGATTGCAGCTGGTCTTGAGTCTCTATTACCGTTCTCGAGTTGACCTCGTTTTGACCATGACTTTGAGATCAGAGGTCAAAGGTCAAGTTCATTTTATAGGTCTTTGACCATGCTGAGTTGATTGCAGCTGGTCTTGAATCTCTAACTATTACTTTTCTTGATTTGACCTCGACCTTGAGATCAGAGGTCAAACGTCAAGTTCATTTTGGGGGGTTTTCGTCTATGCTAAGTCGATTGGCGTTTACACTGAGTCACTAGCTCTTACCGTTCTCGAGTTGAAAGTTGTTCACGGACGGACATTACTGTTGTATAAGATTTTACTATGTCACTGTATTGTAATGTTCTTTTCCGAAGCGCTTATTGACCGAGTGGGGTACACTACATAAATACGAATAACTTTATTCCGTCAGTCACAAATACGAATTTCAAAATACCGATTTTCATAATTCCGACTGGTTCAAAATTCCGAATATAACAACTCCGATTGATCATTATTCCTATTTTTATAATTCCTAAATTTCAATATTCCTAACGTTTATAATTACTACTCTCAAAATACCGAGCTTCAATAGATCGAATAACAAAAAGTCCGACTTAATGATATTTCGAAACATCAACAATACGAATTCTGATTATTAAAATACCTAAATAGCAAGACACATAAACATCATTTTAAAGAAAAAACTATAAATGATGAAGTAGGTACATTTTTTACAGTGTATTGGTTCTCATTTAAAACTATGATTGTTTACTTTTGAATAAAAATGTTTTGTTTCGAATAAAAATATTTTGTTTCCCTGGTCACATCCCACTTTGGGATGTTTCCCAAATTTTTTATATATTACAGATCAATTCAGGCGCTTCGCCGGCCGCTGCCGCGGCACGCTCGCATCGCTCGCTCGGCTCGCGCTCTGTTGTGGTCACAGTTCTAACCTAACCTAACCCACTTCTACCCATTCCAGATACCCAGACCAGACTGCGTGAAGTTGGTTCTGCAGCGATTTCTTTCTGTCACTAAATTCTGTAGAACAAACTTAACATGTTGACTTTTAGTTTGTTTGAAGTATTAAAAATCGGGATGTCGTGTTTCGGACCGAGAACCCTTCGAGCATTTGACTCTTCGAACGTATGAAAATCGGAAATAGCATTAATGACTTTCGGTAAAATAAGTTTCGTGATTTTTAATAATAGACATTACAATTCTTAGGTATTATGAATTTCGGACTTTTGAAAATCGGAACATCGAAATTCGGAATAAAGTTTTTCGGAGTATTTGGGTGTTCCCGACCGAGTTAGCGAAGCGTCTACTTTTCGAGATTGGACAATTTAGCTTTCGTCCGTCTGTCTGTCTGTGTGTTCCTTGCGTTAATACAATTTTATCGTCATTAGTTTTTTTGGATTGAGAGGAAAATGGGGTAAATAACACAAAGGCCTCATTGACTCTCACCTTGGCTACAATAAAAAAAAATTGATACATTTTCACACCTCACTTAAATAACATCACGGACTTTAGTTTGATACAGTATGTAATAGTTTCCGGTAATTTTGACCACGTAAAAGTTAACTAATAAAAACATTATTTGTTACTTTCATTTGGTAAAGTGGTATTTTAGGCAATTATGGTTTGCCTGACATACAGCAGTTACGGTTATAGTATATGTGTGTCTAAAATACATGTATTAGCATAATAAATGTAACTTTCATGAAAATTTCATGCAAATAGTTTCAACTGAAATCCTTTCTTACAAGAATCTCAAATTTTCAAAACTAAATTGATTATTTAATTTTCACAAGCCTAGTATGTACTTTATAGGTATGCGATAGGAGATAGAGAAAACATTGAATATCTAAGAATGGTGACTTGGGCAATTATATAAATATAAAAATAAATATAATAAGGTTAGGGATGATATAATAGAATTGGTCGATGACACTGTCTTTCTGGGCATAACGTTAGACTCCAAATTGCAATGGGGGCCTCATATCGGGAAAATTTCGGCCAGGCTTAGTTCAGCAGCCTATGCTGTCAAAAAGACAACTTACAGACAAAGCAATGGTAAGTAAAATATTTAAAAAAAAACACTTTAAACTTATTTTAAATTTCTTAATAGCACTATTTTTCGCAGGATTAAAAGACAACAAAACGTCGACAATTGTTTCGCCTCTAAACGAAGCATTATCAAGACTGTCTCAGAGAGAACAGCTGTTCTCTCTGAGACAGTCTTGATAATGCTTCGTTTCCTGCGAATCCTGCGAAAAATAGTGCTATTAAGAAATTTAAAATAAGTTTAAAGTGTTTTTTTTTAAATATTTTACTTACCATTGCTTTGTCATGGATTTTCGGCGAGTAACGCCTGGTTCCATCCAATACTTACAGACATTAAAACGGCGCGTCTTGTCTACTTCAGCTACTTCCACAGTATCATGACATGTGGCATACTACTGTGGGGTAACGCTGCCGATATTGAATGCATCTTTGTGTTGCATAAGAGGGCTGTCCGGACTATCTATGGAATGGGGTCTCGGGAGTCATTAAGAGATAAGTTTAAGCATATTAACATCCTTACAGTGTATTCACAATATATTTATGAAATTTTATTGTATACCCACAAGAACAAAAGTAAATTTGTGAAAAATAGTGATAATCATAATCTAAACTTAAGAAATAAGGATAAACTGGCTGCCTAAATTTAGGCTTCATAAAGTGAGTAATTCTTTTGCGGGGAACTTTATTCGAATGTACAATACATAGCCAACCGAAATAGCGAATTTATCTGTCAATAAATTTAAAAACTAATAAAAAGTAAATTGTGCCATAAAGCTTATTATAGTATTAATGATTTCTTTGATGACAAGGCTGCCTGGTTGTAACACGAATTGCTCCTTTCTAAATAACTCTGTATTAGATTTAAGATGAAGATGAAAATGATTGGAAAAAATCCGAACTGAGTTTCTTGAGGGCTCTTCTCAGTCTCGTTGCATTTTGGAACCCTCGGTAGAGTCACACCAACTTTTGACGACTCTAAATAATTTTCTAAAAATTTCAAAGATAATAAACGTTATTTTATTTTATATTTATATTTTATTGTGACTTGACTTTTAAGACCTGTAGCTGAAAACTGCTGCTCGCGGCGCCATTCCAGAAAAATGCCACTTAATCTCTTTGTCTGTATGTACCCTCTAACCCCGTAATTACTGAACGTTTTTCGAGCTGTTTTCATAGATAGACAAGTTCAACAGCTGCATCGGCTGAAGGCCTTAAACGGCGTAAATATGCTAACCTAGCAGGTGATTACATATTTGAGCCGTTTGGGGTTGAGACACTGGGGTCATGGGGTCCGAGTGCTCGCCGCCTTTATAGAGACATTGCTAAACGCCTAATCGATGCTTCTCAGGACCAGAAGGCTGGCTATTTTCTGGCCCAAAGAATAAGTATCGCCATCCAGCGTGGCAACACAGCCAGCATTCTGGGAACCTTCCCAGTCGGCAATGACGCAGAGGAATTTTTAAACGATATTTTGTAATGTCAATATTTTTAGTCTATAACTATGTTTATTTTGTATATTGTAATTCTTATTGTAAATACAGAGATTAGTTCAAGTCATAGTACACAAGGCATAGTTTCATCAACTCGTATGGCAGGTTAAGTCATCGTCATATAAACTATTCCTCACGGGCACAGCTGTGAGCTAGTATAACATATAAAAAAATGTAGAAGGTCAAATAAATGTCATCCTACATACGATGCCTGTCGATGTCCAATCTTGACGATCTTTCTATGTGTCTAACCGACGTTAATGAACATTCCCACACAAATACCTCAAGACACTGGCCTACTAAACAAGCTTTGATTCCAATTCGTCGAATCAAAAGTAAACCATAAATCATAGTCAATTTCTTTAAAAAAATAATTAGTTTTTTAAAGTAATTGACGATTAATAAAACTCACAAAAGTGTTGTCGTTTTTATTTTTACCCGATGCTAAGGAAGGGTAATGTATTTCGCCCGTCATTTCTATGTACGTGCATGTATTATTTTATTACATGTACATTTATATTTATTACATGTCCAACGCATGAATTACTATATTTTTTTACTTTATATACAAGCAAGCACCTCCAGCGCCATGGTATGTAAGTACTATTCCCTATTCTGTGGCCATGGGACTATCCGTACGAAGGCGTCCGAGAATGGATGTTACAATTAATTTTTTCTTTTGACTTCCAAACTCATTTGGAGTACGAGTTTAAGTCCCTGTGACTGCTCCGCACTTCTCATATAGCGCGTCACAGTTGCTTCTTGCTGCCGCCAAGTTGACACACATTCATGCAACCGCTTCAGTAAACTTCTTGGCCCCACACAGCACTCACTCGCTCACAGCACGATATTCGCAGACATTTTGTGCAGAATATCAGCATTTGAATTAAAGTCGTCTTGCTATTTTGCACAGATACATTCATTTTATCTCGTACGCTACGAAAACTATGTTAACTCTTTTTATTGTATTATGAAATAAGGTTTCAGACGAAGAGGGTATTAAAGAATATATTTAAAATTGTAGATCTTAAATTTATCTATAGAAATGTATCAATACTTTTTTCCTACGAGCCACAGTTTCTGAGATATCTATATATACAAATGGGAAATGTAATTTTTGTCCCCCCCTTAGCTGTCGAGAACTACTTATGCTACAATGATGGTTGACTCCTCTATGGATAGCCCTCGATCTGGAGGCAAGCCTAAAAATAGAAAATTGGATCTAGACTTAAGGGGTCCAAAGTTATAGGCCAAAACCAGTATGGTGTCAAGATTTCGGCCAAGGGTTTGGCCTCTAACTTTGGACCCCTTAGGGCTAGATCAAATTTTCTACTTTTTAGGCTTGCCTCCAGATCGAGGGCTATCCATAAGCAGAATTTTTTTCCACACACGGGAATGATGGGGAACTTTTAAATTTTATTTATAATTATGTTCTGAACAATTTTACTGATTTTCAGCTTGCTGGGACTTTATGCACCTTCGAATGTCTAAATTGACCGGACTATATGGTTCGCCTCGGCTTTGCACAGGTAATTCTCGCGAGTACTCCGTATTAGTATCGTCAGTAACATTAAAAAATGTTTTGGGAACTTTGAGCACAATTCCCCCATAATCAAAAAAAGGTCACTTTGAAAAACATGATTTAACTCGAGGAAGACTTGAGCCATGTTTCGTGGAGATCCAACAAAAAAGTGGGCTGCTAGCTCGGAACATACATATATAGACATACGATAGCAAAATTATCCAGTATGATCTCGAAACAAAAGATTCGCTCGTACAGACCAAGTGAGTAGTACCCCCCCCATCCTCTCTCCCCAATAAAAAATCACCACTAAAAATGTATAGTACAGGAATACTTGTGCAAAGTTTCATGAAGATCGGATACAAACTTTGACTGCTAGCCCAGAACACACATCCAGACACATAGACAGACGGACGAAAGAAAAATGGTCCAATCTCGTAATATAGACGTTTCGCTCGCTCGGTCAATACTTATGATTCTTTTGAATGAACAGACGAAGAATCTTGTTCCGTAAACTTCATAAACTACTAGGTATAGGTAACTACAAAAAAAATTTTTTGCAACTTTGTACGTGATTAATATGTTCACCAATCGAACGGCTCGAAAAAATCTAGTCATAATTGGAGTCTGTATTACTTTTGAAAGAGAATACCAATAGTCTAAGCTTAATTTTTAATGTAATTGTTATTTTACGTCTGAGGTGTATACCCAATAAAGCGATGTCACAAACCATCGATATTGCTGTAAAAAACTAAAAAGTTCCAAGTTCAAAGAGCTCATTTTAAATGCAGAACGAAACGTTCTAAAAGCCATTATTCATTTTAAATTAAAAGAACTATTTGTCGGACGTGTGGCGACGTTGAGGTTGACCTACAAAATGAACGTTGATTTTTTTTCTTGCATTTTACAGGCAAGATCTTGTAGCACTAATTACTCCTATGATTTTATACATAGGTATAAAATTAAAGGGTAGTTATTATTTAATAACGTGTATTAAAAGTGGTTACATGTAAATACACGAGTGAGCAGCTATTCAGTCGTAGCTTTTTGCAGTATCAACAAAAATATCAACACGATCTCGATGTGGTTGCATTGTGGATGTGATGTTGTTGGGAAACCAACATGTAATTTACCAACGGTATGGTTAAATTGACCTTTAGCCATATCGGTGTTAGTACATAAGAACGTATGTGGTGGCAACACTGCAGAAATATGTATCCGTTCGCTCTTCTCTCGTGTACGTGGTTCAATATAGACGTGTGAAAGTTGTACGCTGTTGTTTCACTGGATCTGCCCCTATCTACAACATAATACAGTCAACTACAACTCCATCTGGGCACGGCTATTAGGAGAAGACTATATTTCCTCCCTAAGGCCACATTTTCCTACAGATGTCGTTGCGATTTAAGTCAATATTAACCATATAGTTGCGTTCAACGACAAAATGTGGTGAGTGTGAATCAAACTATACGTTAATATAATATTTAACATAGAAATTATACTTAAATAACAACTGAAGTGTCATCGGCAGGACTCAAACCCGCGGCCTTTCCCTACCAAGGCGAATTCTCAGACGACTGAGCTACGAAGAACTGCCATCATCTAATCTTTGCTTCATACGTAGGTCACACTATAAGTTTTACGTAACTTAAAACAACAACATGTTAAAACCAAAATATTATGTTTATTGCTTTTCAAAATACTCTCCTTTACATTTTAAACATTTTTTCATGCGATCGAACCATTTTTTAAAATAGGAGGACCACAGATCAGAAGGCATGTTTTCTCTCGGCTCTTCGGAGTTGGTAAAAGTGAAACCTCTCATCAAATCTTTGATTTTGGGAAAAATACAGAAATCACAGGGTGCTAGGTCGGGGCTATGCACAGTATGGATGACGAGTTGTACTTTTTCGGAAGCTAAAAATGACTTTGTTTTGTTGGCCATGTATGAAGAAGCGTTGTCACGATGTAGGAGAACGCGGCTTTTGGGTCGTCTTTCGCGAACTTTTTCTAACACCCTGAGTAAACAAATGGTAGAATACCACACGGCATTAACACTCTTTTGATCTTCCAGTAGAATTGTACAGATAGGACCCGTAGCTGAGAAAAAATACGCGATAATTTTTTTACCAACGTTTCTCGCCTGGCTCTCTTTTGTTAGCTTGTTCTCATTTTCAAACACTCATTCACAAGATTGCTGTTTTTTCTCGGGTTCAAAACAATAAATCCACGTTTTGTCTCCTGTGACAATGTCATAAACAGCATTAGAATGTCCGTGGTCGTACTTCAGTAGCATCTGTGAGCACCATTCCACGCGAGCCCGCTTCTGCTCCGCTGTCAGTTCACGAGGGATCCAACGACAACAAAGTTCCCGAACTTTCAATTCTTCGTGTAAAATTTTCTGGATTTGACTCATACCAATCCCCAATAGTCCTCGAATTGTCTCATAGGTAATCCGCGGGTTTTCTTCAATTAACCGCTTAACAGTAGCCACATTATTTTCGTTGACGGCAGTTGAAGGCCGCCCTTCACGAAATTCGTCATGTAATCTCTCAAATTCAGCAAACCATCGCCTCACGGTGCTCAAACAAGGTGCTTCTCTCCCAAAAGCATTTTGAAGATTTGCGGCACAGTCTTGCGGAAAGAGAGAACTTTTAAAATCATAAAAAATCATCGCTCTAAAATCTTTTCGACTTAATTCCATTTTCGTTCCATACGTAGAACTTTGATGTGTGATAAAAATAATTGATAAATTATTTCCCGCCAATTGTTTTTTTTATTACTAAGAAGGTTGCAACGTTTAAAAAAATATAACATTCGAAATTCAATTAGTTCCGATTAGCTAGAAGTGCAAAACTTTTAGTGTGCCCCATGTATTATAATTTCTAGATCGCGCTATTAAGGTTAGCGTTCAATTCATAGCGCGATTCATTCGTATCGGTTCGAGTCCTGGTGATGGAATTTAAGTTTTTGTTATTTATAATTTATATCTACATATTTTAAGAATAGTTTAAGCAAACTCATTGCTTTGAAATAAAGAAACTACACGTTTTCGTATTAAATAGTGCACGACCAATGGTAGTTTATACTTTCGATTATTAGCACTTGGTGGAACCTATAGTATATTATAATAAACATGATGAACAAACACTTGTACACTATTCCTCAACTTTATTTGATTTATTTTCACCGAACATGGCTTGAAGATATGTTAGAAAGTGAAGTAACCTTTGATAATGTTGAAAAGCGAGACCGTGTTTGCGTTGTTTTGTAGTTGCGGTTGTCGTGGCGTCGTACCTACGTCATACTTGTGCTTCGTACCTTAACCTGATGTCTTTATTAACAGACATCTTATAACATATTTTCACTAATATTATTCAAGTCTGTTATTTCATGTCAACTGCAAAGAGTTTTCTTTAAGTGTGTCATAAAAAATTGTTAAGAACAAAATGTCCTCTGACAGTCGTTAAATAGAAACAGTTTATCGTCGATCCCATTCCTTCACGGACTCTTTGGAAACTAATATCGTTATGTAGTTAAGTTACTCGCCCATAAAAGTGAAAAGAACTATATGAGAAGTTAAGATATTCTTATTCCAATGTCAGTATTTAGTGAGAGAATTATGGAAGAATCATCTTGTAGAACGAATGGGTATCATTCTCTCATACATATACTTTTAGTGTCATATTTGTATACTTGTGTCCACAGCTAATGCAACTTGGTCGAAACGTCATGCAAAAAAACCGGTCAAGTGCGAGTCGGACTCGCGCACAAAGGGTTCCGTACCACAACAGAAAAAAACACGTTTGTTGTATGGGAGCCCCCTTAAATATTTATTTTATTCTGTCTTTTAGTATTTGTTGTTAAAGAAGCAACCGAAAATACATCATCTGTGAAAATTTCAACTTTCTAACTATCACCGTTCATGAAATACAGCCCAAGACAGATGGACGGACGGACAGCGAAGTCTCAGTAACAGGGTTAGTTATCCCGACGAACTTTGTATCGCCTCAAAAAAAAAAAGGAATACTTTAATATTTCATGCAATTGAAAAACGCAACGGACGGACTGACAGACAGACTAATTGTCGTATTAAATATATGCATGTCTACGCCGTATTTAGTGTTAATTCCTGTGTTAAAAGCAAAATATGAATTATGAAACGCGAAAGCATAATATAATATAATAAGTAAGTACTTAGTTTAAAGATTTCACTGACAACAGTTATATATTTAAAAGGCACCCCTCAAGGCAGGCACACATCAAGTGTATCAACATTATCTATCACATTATTTTCTTATTAAAAGCTCCACTTTCATATCTTTACTTTGACTGACTTTATTTAGTTTTTACATTTGGAATTTATCACCGACAATGAAAGACAGTAAAAGTAACATCAGCAAGAAAATTAATGTAATAAAGAAGGTAACGAATCTTCTATGCTATCGGTACCGGGATTTAATTAAATTCGGTAATGTTACGTAAACAAGCCTCCTAGTAGCGATTGTAGGCGACGTATACGTTCCACTTTTTATACTAAAAGGAACTCTGAGAGAAAATTTACAATACGAGTTTTAGAGTGTTTGTACAACGGACAATTTAACATACACATTTAAATGTGAACATGTGAGTTTGTGAACAGAAAATTAAAATGTACATTCTGTTTGGGAGTGACAATGTTTCAATGACGATTTGCATAAGGTATTATGTGCTCCTGTTTCTTTTTTGCTTTCAATCGACTTCCAAAAAAGGAATAAGGTATCAATTCGACTGTATGTATTTTTTCGTTGTCTTTGTTACCTCATATCTCTGGACTGGAGGAACCGATTTTGAAAACTTAATGTAAGCTACTACTTGAACTACTTCCGAAGTGGTCATTTTAATTTGGTCTCATTCCGACAATTTTTTGGTCCCATTTCGGTCATTTGAAGTCGGTTGTTGTGTCGGTTTTTGATGTGTATTTTATTATATTAATTTTTTTTTTATTTATTTATTTATGTACCTACAAACAAGAAGGAAGAGCGAGATAAGAACAGTAGGATAGAGTTATGTACAAAGGCACCACTTATTTCCAAGAAATCTCTTCCAGTGGGCCAAGGGAAGGAGATGCTTAGTTGAAGAAAAGTATGAAGTGTGCGTAGGTTGATGAGTTTACTTTCAAATACGTACAAAACATCCATGCTTGATGTTATTTTGTAACAAATACTAATAGTTCGTCGACTTGGCAGTGGCCAAGAGCTACTGTGAAGTGCAGAATGAAGAACCGCGGGATGCCTTGGTAACGGACGGCTAGATTGCCACCCGTTGATGTGTGATATGTATCCAATCGTACCTATACTGAACCAATTGCACGCATTCTACGTTAATCATATACATTAGCTGTCTGCCACTGACAGTCGCGTTAAAATCTGTCCAGCCATTAGAGTCCGGTCACATATTAGTCGAAACAAACAGACAGACATAGAAATTGTTTTTTATGTATGAATCATAACATACGAGTAGTATAAAACAAAGTCGCTGGTTCCCTATGTATAGCTTAGATCTTTAAAACTACGCAACGGATTTAATACGGGTTTCACCAATGGATAGAGTGGTTCTCGAGGAAGATTTTTGTGTATATAATTTGTCAAGCGGACGAAGCCATGTGCGTCCTATAGTTTAGTATAAAAAACAATTATAATCTGACACTTGGATTTTATATATTTGTATAAATTACACTTATAGATTACTTCAATTCATACGTTATGTAGTTATAATTTCAACTCTGTACATTTCATATTTGCTTATACTCCTATATATTATCGTTTCATGTTTATTTGTGATATTAGAAAAGTTTAACCGTCAAAAGTGTTGTGGTGTATTTGAGTTTCAAGTTGTTCAAATGTTTTGATACAATTTGGAATCGTGTGATCTTTCCAGCAACACTAAAATGAGGATGTTTGTGCTCAGTTTAGGATGTGAATTTCAAAGTTTTGAGCTTTGGTTGTTTATCATAAAAACATAATACTAGTAGTTCTGCGAACTCATTCTCCCCCCAATCGAAAAATCCCTTCGACAAAAGTTGCGCCTTGCAACAAAGAACACTTGTGCCAAATTTCATGAAAATCGGCTGAATAATGCGGCCTGTAGACCGGAACGGACACACATACATACATACATACAGACAAACAACGTCAAATCGGCCAGTCCTCGAGTTGAAATTGAGACGCTTCGCTCGCTCGGTCAATAAAAAAAAAAGTCGCTTCTGCTGTCTGTCGGTCCTATTTATGCTTCATCATCATCATCATCATTTCAGCCACATGTCAAAGAACTGGCTGGGCAAAGAACGTCACAACATTCGGTCCAGCACTTTGCGCATCCAGTGGCTTCCCGCGACCTTTATGCATGCTTAGATCTCTAAAACTACGCAACGGACTTTGATACGGTTTTCAACAATGAATAGTCGTTCTCGAGGAAGATTTTTGTGCATATAATTTGTCAAGCGGGCTAAGCCGCGGTCGTACGCTAGTCTAATCATAAGGATAAGTATAATTATAAAATTTCAAATTACAGATTTGTAATGGATTTTTTATTATACTAGTGGTCCCGGCGAACTTCGTACTGCCTGAAATTTTGCTTATAAACCTTCCCTGAACCTCCACGAATATTTTAAGACCCAAATTATCCAAATCGGTCCAGCCGTTCACGCGTGATTTCGTGACCAAGGGAAATAGGGATTCATTTTTATATATAGAAGATGTATATAGTATCCGGTATCGCTAATAGCTTTGCTTCGTATTACGTGGATTTATTACACACCCACATTTTGGGAAGGTAAATTTACCGCTTACGCAAATATTCTCAGATCAAAATTAGCCAAATCGGTACAGCTTTTCTCAAGTTATAGCGATACAAACGAATAGCGATTCAATCAATACCAATATTATAAAGAAAAAAGTTTTGATTGTTTATTTGTATTGGATATGATTCGTATTAATTAAATTAAATAAATCTAACTACTTTGCAATATTCCGCCACATGCAAATTAACCAACTCCCGTATTTATTCATGCACAATATATAGAGGTTTTTTATTATTTTTTGCACGATAACACAACTCTCATATTTATTCTATTTTCAAAATTATTTCTCTATTCTTTCGGCCTAAGTGGGTTTGGAGGGGTGCATGGGTCAGATCCTCCACGCGGTGCACCCCGGGCAACGGCAGTGGCTGCAACTCTGCGGCAACATACCGTAGAGTTGTAGCTACTACGGCTAATTCTGGCCAAGGTGGGGTCTTGTCTTCTCAGAATGTGAGGAGCACAGACCCACCACGGTGGGGGCCTTTCGAGGCCCAGGTCTCTCCGCCGACACTCTGCTGAGCAGAATGGTCCTGTGCGGAGGAACCGACAGGGCGACGGGTCCGACACCACTGACTTCATCAGTGGCGTCGGCCACGGTCTGACAGAGACCACTGATCGGCCGAACCCTGGCGGGTAGGCGGTTCTGCGGAACTGCGAGGATGGAAACCTCGTTAAAAAACCAACGGGGCGGGCGGAACGGTCTTGTGAAGACCCCCACCCGGCCCAGCCGTAATCCTTAACTGACAGGACCGGTGGCCTCTCGGGGCCGCGAGGATGAACACCTCTATAAAAAATTAACCCAATCCCAAGCTCTGACACCCGATGAGGGGATGAATCGTGCAGGGGAGCTGTCACGCCTAGGGTGTCACCATCGTCGGAGGACGTTAAACTCAACCAAAATGGCTGAGGAAATAAACGAATTTATTACCCAAGGGGGAACCGGCAGCGATGCTGACCGCGAACACCCTGCTGTGACTGGGGTCGGGCTCGGGCCCGGCACCAGTCATGGCGACCCCCGCCCGGGATCTCCCCGGGTGGTATTTGGGAGGGGTCACCAAAGCCCAATAGGCCAGGGGGTGTGCCTTAAAACCACCCCCCAAACCGACGCGGAGGTCGCGTCGACTGCTGCTGGGACTGACGTCGTTCCCAGCAGCACTGAGGCGGCGGGTTCTTCCTTATGGAAGACCCCAGGAAAGAAGACCCTCGAGAAGAGGGTGCAGGAGGCGGGACCCTCGCGTGACCGGAGCACCAGCTGCTCTGGGCGGGCCAGTGAGACGAGTTCCGAAGAGGGGGTGCCGTCAAAATATTTGGCGATGACGACAAGGGGCCAATACAAAAAGACGCCGGTCTTCAAGGCCCCCGCCCCTACGGTGCCGTTCCTGCCAAGTGGCAGGGATAAAGAGGTCCCAGCCGCGCGGGAGCTCATGCTGGCTCTTACCCGGATTGCGGAGGCCATGAAGGGTGGCACTAAAAACCTCCAGGGTAAGAGGCAGGTAGTGAAGACCGCGGTGACCGCTGCCCAGTCTTCACTGGATGAGCTCCTTGCGCGGAGCGTCCCTGCTGAGGAGCTGAAGCTCCGAGGCCAGGTGGCCAGTCTGGAGGCGGAACTAGCCGCGTCCCGACAACAGATGGAGGCCCTGCGACAGGAGGTCGCGAACCTGACCAATTTGGTCAAGGGGCCTTCCGGGACCCAGACTGGGCTACCGAAGCCGCCTTCCCCGACGGTTGGGCCATCTAGGATGGCACCCGGGACCGCGCCCAATGCGACGCCCGTATCGCTGCCACAGCCTGTGCCGCCTACTCTTACCGAGCTCATGGCGGCGATCGAGAGGCGCCTTGGCGTCCTTGAGGACCGGGCGTATCGCCCTGCGCTGACGCAGCCCGCGTTGTCCTACGCGGCTGTTGCTGGCGCCGGCGTTGCGCCCCGTCCGAGAGGCCGGCCTCCTAGCCGCCGCCCCACCCTGCCCCCGTCCGCTGTCCCAGCGAGGCGGACGCCCGCCGAGGCTGCGGCCATTTCGCGTAAGGGCAAGGGGAAAGGCAAGAGGAGTGCCACCCCCGCTGCCTTCAGGGCCACTCCCGCTGCTGCTCCTGCTGCCTCTTTACATCCCTCCAGACGGGAGGGATGGGAAGTAGTGGGTGCCAAAAAGCAGCGCAAGAGGGCCAAAAAGAAAGCGGCCAGAGCCGCCGCGGCGAAGGCGCCGAAGAGGCCCCGCCCTCCTCGCTCCACCGCCGTCGTCCTGACCGTGACGCCGGCAGGTGTGGAGAAGGGTGTGGGGTACGCCGATGTCCTGAGGCAGGTTAAAGCCTCAGTGAACCTCTCGGCCCTCGATATTCAGGGGGGGCTCCGGTGTAAAAACACCCGCACCGGTACTCGCCTCCTCGAGGTCTCCGGCGCCTCCAGCGGTCCCAAAGCGGACGCCCTAGCGGCTCAACTTAGGGTCGCGCTGGACGCAGAAGCCGTCCGCGTCACCAGACCTACTAAATGCGCCGCATTGCGCATCACGGGTCTGGATGACGCGGCCACGACGGAGGAAGTAATCTCCGCCGTCGTGGAGGCGGGCGGCTGCCCCCATGACCAGGTGAAAGCTGGAGATATCTCCTTCGGCTCCACCGGTCATGGGATGACAGTCGTCCAGTGCCCCGTCGCAGCGGCACTTAAACTGGCGGACAGACGAAGCCTCCTTGTAGGGGGCTTCCTAAAGGCGCAGGTGCACCTCCTTCGTGCCCGGGAAACCAGGTGTTTCCAGTGCATGGTGGTGGGGCACGTCGGGGTGCAGTGCACAGCGGAAGACACCGTGGGCGATCGGTGCTTCCGCTGCAGCCGGCCCGGTCATAAGGCCAATGGCTGTGAGGCCCCGCCTCGCTGTTATAGATGCGAGGCGGAGGGCAAAACGGCGGACCATCGGGTCGGCAGCCGTACCTGCGCCGCCTCGAGGCCTAAACCTCGTCCGTCCGCTGTAGGCAGCGGGGGAGCCGCTTCTGCGCGGCCAGGTTCGCAGCGGGATGCTGACATGGACGTACATTAATGTGCGCCCATGTCCGCATCCTGCAGGTGAACTTGAACCACTGCCGCGCTGCTCAGGATCTTCTGTACCAGAGCATCGCGCAGTGGTCCATTAACTTGGCCGTGGTCGCCGAGCCGTATTATGTCCACCCGGGAAGCCCGGTGGACCAGGACGGCTCGGCCTGTTGCATTTTTGGGGGTTCCGCCGTGGACACCTCGCGCCTTGCATTGATTGCAAGCGGCCGGGGGTGTGTTGCGGCGGAATTTGAAGGGTTTGCGGTCGTGTCGGCCTACATCTCGCCGAACATTGACGAGTCTCAGTTTGAGCTATGGCTCACTGAGCTCGACGTCGTCTTCGCTGCGTGCCGCCCTCGCCCTGTCCTGCTCCTGGGAGACTTCAACGCCTGGAGTGAGGCGTGGGGCTCCCGGGAAACCAGGGACAAGGGGAGGCTTCTTGAGGACTGGACCAGAACACGTGGTCTGGAGGTCCTCAACCGGGGGAATGTCGTCACCTTTTGGCGCCGAGGGGGGGAATCGATCGTAGACGTAACGTTCGCATCCCCTGACCTCGCCCGCCGTATTACAGGTTGGCGCGTAGAGGAGGGTGAGGAGACGCACTCGGACCATCGGTACATCCGGTTCGATGTCGTCCCCTCACCTGACCTCCCACAGCCGGTAGCAAATCCCCCGGATCCGCGTTGGGCACTTCACCATCTTGATCGGGAAGCTCTCCTGGAGGCATCCATCGTGCAGGCCTGGATTCCGGCACCGGACCGGCCTGCCGATGTGGATGCCGAGGCGGAGTGGTTCAGGAGAGCCATGTCGCAAATCTGTGATGCGGCGATGCCTAGGGTTACACCCAGACCGGCTAGGAAGCAGGTGTACTGGTGGTCGTCGGAGATTGCAGAGCTGCGCGCAGCATGCATCTCCGCCCGCCGCCGGTACACCAGGTTTCGCCGGAGGCATCGCCGCCCAGACGACGCGGCAGCCCGAGAGGCGGAGCTTTATCAGGCATACAGGGAGGCCAAAGGTATTCTCCAGGAGACGATAAAGCGGGCCAAGACGGCGGCCCGCGAGGAGCTCCTGGAGACCCTGCAGCAGAACCCATGGGGGCGCCCGTACCTACAGGTCAGGGAGAAACTCCGACCTAGGGCGCCCCCACTGACCCAGAGTCTCCAGCCGCAGCAGCTGGAGCGGGTCATGGGCTCCCTGTTTCCGACGAGGAGCACGTCCCTCCGCGCATGGCTCCGTCTCTGCCCGACGCGGATAGCACCAGCGAAGACGACGTACCCGAAGTCAGCGTGGGGGAGCTAGGTGCGGCAGTACTCCGGCTTAAACGCCGGAAAATCACTGCCCCCGGACCCGACGGCATTCCTGGCCGTGCATGGGTCCTGGCCCTCGAAGAACTCGGGCCTCGACTGATGGGGCTCTTTAGCGCATGCCTCGAAAGGGGCCAGTTTCCCAAGGTGTGGAGGACGGGGAAACTGGTCCTGATCCGTAAGGCGGGGCGGCCGGTGAACGCACCGTCCGGATACCGGCCGATCGTGTTGCTCGACGAGGTATGTAAGCTCTTTGAGCGAATTATCGCGGAACGCCTCGTCGAGCATCTCACGAGTGTGGGGCCAGACCTGGCGGATAACCAGTTCGGTTTCCGTCGGGGACGCTCCACCGTGAGCGCGATCATGCGCGTGAAGAGCCTGACGGAGGAAGCAGTCTCGCAGGGCAAGGTGGTGGTGGCGGTGTCTCTTGACATCGCCAACGCGTTCAACACCTTGCCATGGAGCTGCGTTAGGGAGGCGCTCGTGTATCACGAAACGCCTCTCTACCTCCGTCGTATTGTCGAGGCCTATCTCTCGGAGAGGGTCATAGCTTTCCCCAGCTGGCTCGAGCCAGCTCGGCGAGATGTGTCGTGCGGTGTTCCACAGGGGTCGGTTCTGGGGCCGCTTCTGTGGAACATCGGCTACGACTGGGTGCTGCGGGGTGCGTTGCCTAGGGGCGTCGGCGTAACGTGCTACGCCGACGATACCCTCGTCACGGCGCGGGGTGCAACGTACCAGGAGGCAGCACTCAAGGTCACGACGGGTGTTGCTCGAGTCGTGGGTCGGATACGGCAGCTGGGACTGGAGGTGGCCTTGCACAAGTCCGAGGTTCTGTGTTTTCACAGACCTCGGAACGGTCCACCCGAAGGTTCCAGCATAAATGTGGGAGGCGTTAGCATCGGCATCAAGCCCTCGATGAAGTACCTAGGGATCGTACTTGATAGCCGATGGAACTTCGGACCACATTTCCGAAGTTTGGTCCCCAAGGTGACGCAGGCATCGGTCGCGCTTTCGCGACTGATGCCCAACCTAAAGGGACCCAACGCTTCCTGCAGGAGACTGTACCTGGGGATCGTGCGGAGTATGGCCCTATACGGGGCTCCCGTATGGGCGGATAGGTTGGCGGTCAAGGGGAACGTGACTCTGTTAAACAGACCACTTCGAACCTTGGCCGTCAGAACCATACGGGGGTACCGCACGATCTCCGGAGAGGCTGCATGTCTCCTAGCCGGGACCCCTCCATGGGACCTGGAAGCGAGAGCCCTTGCGTCATTGTTCCAATGGCGCAAGGAGGCGCTGGAGCGGGACCACAGGCCTGCGTCTCGAGAAATCGAGGACCAGCGGTCCCAACTCCGCCAGGATCTCATGGAGTCATGGAGGGTGCGACTTGAGCAACCCAAGTGGGGTACCACCATCATCGCGGCGGTGAGACCGATCATGGACGATTGGCTGCAGAGGCAGCATGGTGACCTCACGTATCGTGCGACGCAGATCGTTGCCGGGCATGGATGCTTCGGTAGCTATCTGTTTCGCATGCATCGTGAGGTCACACCCCGGTGTCAACACTGCGAGGTTTCCGACGACGACACCGCACTCCACACGTTGGTGGAGTGCTCAGCTTGGGCGAGCCAGCGCCGGGACCTCGTAGTGGGTCTGGGCGTGGATACCCTCTCGCTGGAGACCATGCTTCAAGCCATGGTCTCCAGCCGGAGTAGGTGGAACGCGGCCGTGTCCTTCTGCGAGCAAGTCATGCTCGCGAAGGAGGCGGCCGGCAGGGAGAGGGAGCGTACCCTCCCCGCCGAGTTCCGTAGTCGGCGGCCAGGGCGCCCCAGACTACGCGACTACGCCCAAGACTATCGACCTCCATGATCGGGGCCTGAGGACGGCGGGATCGCCATCCGCCGTCCTTACAGAAGCAGGCTAGAAGGGTTGCGTGCTGCGGGGCCTTTGCCCCATAGCACGCAACCAGATTCACTCACTGACGCGGGATAAAACCCTTCCCCCAACTACGCGGGATTCTCGTCCCGACCCAACACCCGAAGAGACCACAGAGGTGGTCAAAGTCCGCCGGGCGCCACTGGACATACCCTCTGCTAGTAACCAGAGACGCCCGGCAACGGACGTTGGAGCGGCCGCGGCTTTGACCGCGGAATAAAAAAAAAAAATAAAGTGGGTTTGGAGGGCGGACTTGTGCATGAATAAATACGAGAGTTGGGTAATTTGCATGTGGCGGAATATTGCAAAGTAGTTAGATTTATTTAATTTAACTATGGACTTCCGAAAAGTAACGCCTGATAGTATTAATCGTATTAATTAACCAATTTAATAAAATCTTTCACTAACATGTAGCTATATTGTCCCTGAATGACATACTGTTTATACCAGTTATGTGACGTTATGTAACTAAATCTCGCGGGTGTAGTCGCGGTAATCAGCTAAGTAAATAATAAAACAACAACACACACACACACACATATCACGCCCATATCCCCAAAGGGGTAGGTTACCAACAATTTGCCAGTATTTTTAGTCCCACGTAATAATGGGCAAGCCTATTGCCGTCAGCGGGTACTCTAGAAAGTGGTTTATGTCCAAAATGGCCGAATTAATTTAATAAAATAAGCAGCTATTTAATTTTGAAAACTAAATTTGAAATTCGTTGCTTTACGATGAAATGTTGATGAAAGGCAACAAAATCTTACGTGCCAGCCGCTGTGGCACAGCCAATTAAAGTCCAGGGCGTCTCTGACTCATAATAAAACAAACATAAATAAAAGTGCACTGAAGGTACAATTACTTGTACAGTTCAGTTTTATTCATGTTTGTTTTATTATGAGTCCAAACATTTCACCTCATACATACAACTACTACCAGTTGTATGTATGAGGTTTTGTACATTTATTATCTTATGGTACAAGTTTGTTCTGTTGTGACACAAACTCTGGCCAAGTTTCTGATGAAAAAGAACATTATACTGTATGAAGCATTGTTACCCTTGTTATTTTTTTTAATACCTCAGTTACAAATAAGAAAAGTTATATAACTAAACTTAGTGATGCTCACGGCATCGTCTGCGTGGAATAGATTTTTTGTTACCAATTCCCAAGGGATAAAAAGTGGCTTAAATGCAACAGCATCAAGCTGAGAGTGGGCCTAATTTTTGCATAGATCAGGCACTAGGTGGTTACACTGGCGTGGTACATGGGTTCTTCACAAAGGCACTTCTATAATTTTTTTTTTGCTTGTTTTTTTATGTTTTGTTTTTGTGTAGGTACCCTGTATTCTCAGTATCTGTGTAGAGATTAAACGTATTTTCTTTCTTTCTTTCTAAGTTACTCCTTATTTATTTATTTACACTTCATGCACAGTAACAGTACATAGGCGGACTTAATGCCATAGGCATTGTCTAACAGTCAACCTTAGAGAAAACTTGTAATAGGTGCTCAAAGGTTATGATAGTTATGATGACATTAGAGAAATAGGTCCGACCGGGGTAATAATTCATAATGATAATCAATAAACTTAAATACTAATAACTACTTACATAGCTAATACATACAGGTGAATTTTTCAAGTGGGCTTGGATGGCCAAATCCGGAACGATAAGGAATAGCGAAAAATGCTCAAAGGAGTCACGAGCCCGATTTTGATGAAATTTAAAACCTCATCATTAGATTTTTTAAAAACCTATAATCGTAGCTGGGAATCGAACCCATTGATTTAGAAAAAAAATCACACCCTTTATTATTACACCATACGATACTACAAAAATAAAATCAATAAGTACTTATTCTTGGAAATAAATACATACGGTAAGAAAAAATACGACACTCAAAAATATTTATTCTGACGCGTTCTTCTTCTTTTTTTTAAGTGCATCGATGATTTTGGTAATGTCAAGGTAATGCTTAATATTTCCCGCACAGAAGAACTAATTTCTCAACTAGTTCACAGTGCGGGACAAGGAAACGTTGTTCGGTATTGCAATTGGAAGTTCCTGGGTTCTTGCCCCCAAAAAGTCTCCCTGTTTTACATATTTATTTTAGTTTTAGATAGTATAGTTTGTAGTTTTTCTTAATTTAATTTTCCTAGTCCATTCCAATTATCTATTAATCAAACTCAAGCTTACATTTGACAGATGTACAAACTACCCACTGCACTACAATGCAGTCAGAAACAATCCATTTCCAAACACCTAAATAGTTCCATTTCCAAACACCTAAACAGCAATACGCATTCGGACATACGGACGTGTACTGAGTACTGATTCGAAATAAATAATGTACTGTATTTCAGTATGCGGGACCGCACCTTCCGAGGCTACTGGGGGTTTTGTTTACACTTTGTGTTAGGCACTCATATCTGCCGGGTGATCCGATGAAATCGGTCGTGGTGCCTATAATTAAGAATAAAACAGGTGATATTTCCGACAAGTGTAACTATCGACCGATTTCATTAGCTACAGTTACGGCTAAGGTGCTGGACGGTGTGCTGGAGAGACAGCTTAAGAAGCATCTCCACCTACATAGTGCTCAGTTTGGTTTCAGGCCTGGACTGTCGACTGAATGTACATTCTGTCTTTCAAGCACGTCGTCAGGTACTACACGGATAGGGGTACTCATGTGTATGCTGCCTTTCTGGACCTCTCCAAGGCATTTGACAGGGTTAGGTATGATATCATGTGGAAAAAGTTGAAAGACGCGGGAGTACCCGGAGACACTATCAACATCTTTAGGTATTGGTATGGACATCAGACTAACCGTGTCAAATGGCGTGGTGAGTTTTCTGATGAGTATGGGTTGGAGTGCGGAGTGAGACAGGGAGGGTTGACTTCTCCTTCCCTTTTCAATCTGTACGTCAACCAGTTGATGGCTAGGCTGAGCGAGACAGGTGTCGGTTGCTCCATCGACGGACAGTGCGTCAATAGCATTAGCTATGCCGACGACATGGTCTTGCTCAGCCCGTCTATTTCAGCGCTCAGGAAACTGGTTAATGTGTGTGAGGAGTATGCTAACTCACACGGTCTGGTGTACAATTCAAATAAAAGCGAAATGATGGTATTTAAATCTAAAGGTCGCCGGCTAGAGGAGGTAGCACCCGTGCTGCTTGTACTTGGGTCATGTGGTAACTGAGGACTTAAAAGATGATGCAGACATTGAGAGGGAAAGGAGAGCGATGGCGGTCCGCTGTAATATGTTTGCACGATGTAGCAGTGATGTAAAGGTAACCCTTTTCAAAGCCTTCTGCCAGACATTATACACGTGTAGTCTATGGGTCAACTATACACAGCGGGCCTTCAACGCTCTCCGAGTACAGTACAATAATTCATTCAGGGTGTTGTTGGGACTCCCACGATACTGCAGCGCATCAGCAATGTTTGCGCATGCGCATACGGACGGGTTTCATGCTGTTATACGGAGTCGTATCGCGTCTTATTTTTTTTTTTTTTTTTTTTTTTTTTGTTTTTTTTTTTTTTTTAAATCGGGTACGGGGGAGTGGCAACATCATCCGACAGACCATTGCGCAGAAACCAGACTGCCCTATCTTGCGACACTGGGTGCAGGTTCGTGCGCTTGTGCCCGGAGTCCCGGAGTGGGGTAGGTTTAGAAAGTAAATTATAAATAAATAAATATGATAATATGACTAAAACAAAAATATATAACTTTAGAAACATAATTTTAATAATAAAAAATAAATAAATAAATATAATATAATAATAAAATAATAATAATTCTGTACAATGTAATAATAATTTAATAATAAAATAATATATAATGTGCTAATTTGAATTTGATAAATATTGTATATGTAGTTTGTAAACACCAACAACTAAAAATTTTTAAATGAGAACTATTTTAACATAGGATTTTTGTTACTAACCATCTATGGACATTGTCTGAAATTAAATAAATTTAATTTTTTTTTTTTTTTTTTTTTTTTTTTTTTTTTTAATTTCCCTCTGAGTATTTTCAAGACACGAACTTACACTGTAGATTCATTTGGCTTAGCGTGTGGACATATTCTGCTAACTAACTGTTACTTTTTAAAGGACATGCCTACAGAATGTTTTAAAACTGTATATTCGTATCTATACACAATATTCCCTATATAATATTATTTTATATAGAATCTGGTCAATTTTGCTTTCGTATGTCTGTTTGTATGTGTGTTGCGCGCTAGCACTATTTTCTAATTCGACCCATAAATCGTACCTGGGTTTTCTTGATGGTAGTCGCATGCACATACCACTGCGCCAACGAGGCATTTTTTTACTGCCATTGATGTATTTTACAACTAGGTATGCAATGCATTCTGCTGTTGCTATAATTGAGCTGAGTTTGTCGATCCGGGTCGAACTCCGACTGGACCGATCTTTATGAATTCAGATATATGCACTCACGGTGATGGTCACTATGACCGTGTCAAATTTCAAAAAGATCGGTCCAGTCGTTTAGGAGGAGTTCGATCATGAACGAAATACACGAGTCGTCTAAGAAAGAGCTTCGTGAACTCCGCTCAATAAAGACAGGCTCTCAAGTATGAGTATAGAGATAAATAACTTAATTCGACGGTACAAAGATAGAACTATTAAATTAAAAGATTTTGCATGTCTCTACAGTTAATCTACAATCATCAAATAGTGGTCGTTAGTTGTTATTCTCCAAAGCATCTGGTAGAGTCTGTAAGATTATATAGTTGATGGTTTCGATTGTCGGCACTTGGTGAAACTTATAGTATTACATCCTAACAACAATGGTTTGGTTCAACAATGGCTTGAAGATATGTTAGACAGTGTAGTAAACACTGCGAGGTTTCCAACACTGCGAGGTTTCCGACGACGACACCGCACTCCACACGTTAGTGGAGTGCTCAGCATGGGCGAGTCAGCGCCGGGACCTCGTAGTGGGTCTGGGCGTGGATACCCTCTCGCTGGAGACCATGCTTCAAGCCATGGTCTCCAGCGGGAGTAGGTGGAACGCGGCCGTGTCCTTCTGCGAGCAAGTCGTGCTCGCGAAGGAGGCGGCCGAGAGGGAGAGGGAGCGTGCCCTCCCCGCCGAGTTTCGTAGTCAGCGGCGAGGCCGCCGCAGACTCATCTACGCCCAAGACCATCGACCTCCATGATCGGGGCCTGAGGACGGCGGGATCGCCACCCGTCGTCCTTACAGAAGCAGGCTAGAAGGGTTGCGTGCTGCGGGGCCTTTGCCCCATAGCACGCAACCAGATTCACTCACTGACGCGGGATAAAACCCTACCCCCAACGACGCGGGATTCTCATCCCGACCCAACCCCCGCAGAGACCACAGAGGTGGTCAAAGTCCGCCGGGCGCCACTGGAAATACGTTCTGCTTGTAACCAGAGACGCCCGGCAACGGACGTTAGAGCGGCCGCGGCCTTGGTCGCGGAACTAAAAAAAAAAAAAAAAAGACAGTGTAGTAAAATACTTGTTTAATAAATATGTAAAGTAAACAACAACCTTTGATAATGCTATAAAGCGAAACAGGTCAGGTTAAATCCTGTAAATTAAATAAAAGTGAAACGGTATATAAGTGTTCTTTGTAAGCATGTATTGTGGGATTCTGGCAAGAAATCTCAACACTGTATATAGCATTTTATTACAAAGTTTTAAAGACCTAAATTACTTACATATTATTTTGTATTTAAAATCAGTGCATAACAGAGATGAAACTAAGCGAAATTGGGTGATAAAGTTAAGTACTCGTTCAAATATTAATCAAGGTTACTCTCAGACATGAGACGGTTAAACCACTATGTGTTTGAACTTACACCAATATGGTATACAATAAATCGTAACATAGTATAAAACAAAGCCGTTCTTTAGATCTTTAAAACTACGTAACGGATTTTGATGGGGTTTTCAGTAACGGATAGAGTGGTTCTCGAGGAATGTTTTTAGCACATATAATTTGTCAAGCGGGTGAAGCCGCTGGCGTCTGCTAGTTTACTAATATTATAAAGAGGAAAGGTATAGGCAACGAACGATTGAACCGATTTAAAAAACTTTCACAAATATAATTATGTACAGCTACAGATACAGCGTAGGTACATCATCCCTGATTGCTATTGGCTATGCTAATTGGGAATGAGAATACTAAATCACGGGGGCATATAGGTACATAATAGGGACATAATAGGTAGTGTAAGTTAGGATAGCTTTTTTTGTAATCCGTGGCCCAAGGTCGCGGCCGCCCCTACTTCCATTGCCGGCGCCCCAGGTGGGCACTCGCAAGTATATCCAGTGGCACTGCCTTTGGTTACCTACGTGGCCCCTGTCACGTGGTTGGGTCTGGTGTTATCCCGCATCTTTGGAGTCGGGTTTTATCCCGCGTCGGTGTATGAATCTGCGCCCCGGTGCAATAATAAAGTCAGCTGGACAAGTCCACATTATACCCAGTCGCTGTACTAGTACAAAATTAACGAAACATTGCAAACACCACACCATCTTGTTGCAAAACTTAGTGAATTTGAACTTCATTTGTTTATGAAAGTGAATTGAATTGTTTCATGAATATCTTTATTTTACATTAGCTGATTACTGTTGCTCTGCCTACTTGATATAGTTATCTTGTTACCAATTCCCACGGGAACACATTACCGGGACAACCAGTACCATAAATCACTCAGGAATAATGTAGCTACATATTAGTTAAACTATTTTCAAAATCGGCACAGTAGTTTCGGAGCCTTCTCAATGTAAACAAAAATCCGAATTTTTCCTCTTTACCATATCGATCGTATAGAATAGGCTACTGTTTAACCGCTCCAGATGGCTTATTCCCATTGCTTCATGAATTTAGTCCTAAACGCTTTAAAACTAAAATTGTACAGTAGGTATAGGTGAAAAGGCGTAAGCTGAGCTTTGCATTTGTGTGAATGATCACGAAAAGTAGAGTAAAAAGGCTGTGTGTACAACATATGTGTTTGTAAAGCTGCTACACACTGCCGCACAAAGAAGCCGCCGGGCTGTGCCAGCGGGTTGCGCGGGGTGCCGGCGGCAGTTCGTTCCCGGCATTTGAGTAATAGTGGTGTGTTTTTATCGGGTGCCTGCCGTTTTGCCGAAAAGGTTTTGACAAAATTTAATTACCCAAACAAATTTTAACAACCTTTTTTTATAGGTACCATTGCAATATTTCGAATGATTCTAGTACGCATATTTTTATTTGGTCAAATTTTTACTTGGCAAAATATTACCAAGTATAATGTCATTATGGCATTTGGTCTTTAATTAATTTCTTCTTTAAACAAAATGGGTAGGTTAGGTTAGGTTAAAACTGTGACCTACGCACCTACGCACGAGGCTCCTACGAAACTGAACTATTTAGATTAGGATAATTACTTAGTTGGTAAACAAGTTATAGTTTAAACGTTAATTTCCCAAACATTAGGTTTGCGTTACAAATTTTTGTGAATAGATTTTTTGCTAAGTAATAATTTGGCAAATGAAATTATGCGAAGAATTTTTTGGGAAGTGAACATTTGTCAAATTCCTTTCGGTCAAACAAGGGAGACTCGTTTTTATCATAGCGTGCCAGTTTTGATATCAGTGCTAGACAGACTTCGGGAATTAGTGAGGAAAGGAGTTTTGGTGAAATTTTAAACAGTTTTCCAAGGCTGAAATAAGTTTCTTCTGTAGCTAAAAACCGCAACGTTACTGCCAACCTCTCTTTAGCGGGTATAGCCTCTCTCCAGGTAGTAGTTTTTTACTAATGTACACTTCAGTACTCTTCAGCAAAAATTCAAAGTCTTCATATGTCATTCTCAGAAACCCAAAGAACATACTATTACGCAAACGCTGACACCCCACGTAGTCTTTATTATACTCTTCTATTATTACAGTACCATTCTGCCATTTTTTATTTCGTAAACTTGGACGCACCCAAAACCTTCTCTTTCTTTTATATTTATTTCTTATTATAATAAAAACTACAAGTGCGGCGGCAGTGCTGCTGATTTCTTTATTCATTGGAACCAAAAATATGTAGGTACTTCAATAGCGTTATACATGACTGTCACAACCGGAATGATGCTTGGCGGCTATGCGCGGCATAAACCCGGCGGCACTGCGTGCCGGCCTTTAATAAAACAGGTCACAATATACGTTCACGTACGTGCACTCACACAAATGCTAAGCTCAGCTGACACCTTTTTACCTATATCTACCTACCTAGCTACAATCGCCAATTAAGTTGCCCACTAGGATTAAAGTCTTTTCAAGTTAGTATAAGAAAATCGTTAGATCTGAACGTTCAGTCTCAAAGTATAGCTTGTCTACTGAGTTGGAAGAAGGTCGTAGTAGCGTCTTAGGTGGAATTAAACCCCACTGCCCGCCCCGATGTACCTACGCAGAACTCTTTACTTGATAACTTTCGATGGTTCCGTACGTGATATAACTATCTATCTTCTAAACCAATATTATAAAGAGGAAATAATATTTGATTGTTTGTTTAAATTGAATATACTCCGTAACTATTGAACCAATTTTGAAAGGACATTGCTACGCGTCCATATATCATTCGCCCCAGAACCAACACCAATGGAAAAAGGATTGTTAAATGTGAAATATTTTTCTAATTCTCATCACATTGTATTTTTAGGACGGACAAGCAAGTCAAGCGCAAAAATCCAACAAATATGTCAGATTTTAAGGTTACGTTTGCGCAAAAACCGACAATAATTGGTTAAGTATTTTTTATGCATTTTAATTTCTCGGAAATCGGAATGGACTTCGAAGTTCGAACCCTTTAAATACTTTTTCTAGACATTATTGCTAGGTAGTTGAAATAACCATTAGCAAGCAAGCAATCTATAAATACAGCAGGTTAAGTTTAAATAACTATTACCAGATAATCGATATAAGTTATAGGACGATTATATTACTTGATAATCTATTACTTTCATTTTGAATTTGGTTCAGTTGCGCATCCTTAACCGGTTGTCGTTGATTGAAAATGTCGGTAGTAAGTGTAAATCGTTACATTATTCTTAATTATTCATTTAGAATAGATCCTTGTCCGTGTGATATAGATATTTGCCTCTAATTCTTTAAAATAGATAAATAATTATGGTATAAGCCACATGTTTGTTCGTTCTGGGGCGAGATTCGACGATGTCCTTTATTCACTGATATGTAGCTACATTATCCCAGAGTAATTTAATATAGGCTACTTTTTATCCCGGAATTCTGTTTCTATGGGAACTGTGAACGAGAAAGCGGCGGAGATCAGCAAATTTTGTGATGTAATACATTTGTCCCATATTACGTAGGACCTACAAAACTTCTCGTAAAGTATGGGTGTGTAATGAAACTGTGACTATCCTTTCGGGGATATAAATGTGATGATAAATAAGTATGTAGTACCTAATATACTGATTAATTTATATTTTTGATAGGTCGCATTTCATGGAACCCTGCCACGATTTTATGGGATCTAGTTCTTTGTTAAACATAGTTCCATATTCTTTTGTGTTATTTCATCTAGAAATTCACTATGTAAACACTCCTTTATTTACAATAAGAATTACAACATACATAATTATATACTAAAAATATTGATATTACAAAATATCGTTTAAAAAATCCTCCGCGTCATTTTTGTTATTAACATCAATTGCCGGACGTTCCGGGTAAGCCTTCAGAAATGAAATTTCAATATGTCACAATAATAATCGAGTCCCGAATAACACACACACACACACATACACACACACACACACACACACACACACACTTAGGCAGAGGTGCATTACACATCCCAATTTGCCAGTATTTTTAGTACCACGTAATAGGGGGCAAGCCTACTGCCGTCACCAGGCACAGATATAATGGGTTATGTTCAAAATGGCTGAATAAATTGAATAAAAAGTACTTTGTAATTAAAAAAAAAATTGAATCCCGTTGCCTTGCGATGAAATTTTGATGAAAGGAAACAAAAACAATTAAAGTCCGGGCGTCTCGGACTCGTTCCAGAATAATTGATCCTAAAATATCAAAATCTAAGCTAATAAATGTGTAGTTATCACAATAATGTCACCATATGCCACGGTACCCTAAAATCACCCGATCGCGATCGGTAAGGCGGTTCTGCCAATATAACTACAGTAAAAAAACACCGGGTTACGACCCGACCAGTTTATTACTGCTGTTAGCGAGCTCCTATCAAATCACATTTAAATCTTCATTTATTTACTTTTTCTACTATAGATTTGCTTTGAAATTACGTATTATCATAAAATACCTAGAATTAAACAAAGTCGCTTCTCGCTGTCTGCCTGTCGACTATGTATGCTTAGATTTTTAAGACTGCGCAACGGATTTTTATGCGGTTTTTTTAATGGATAGAGTGGTTCTTGAGGAAGGTTTTCGTGTATGGTTTGTCATGGGCGAAGCCGTGGACGTCCGCTAATTGTAGATCAAATTATATTTGACTTTATGCTATTTTACATAAATATAATATTCATAATTCATTCAACAAAATAGCTGGAGACTACCCTTTACTATCTAATATTATTAATATCACCTGATTTAATACTTTTGATTATGATACATTATCTCTTATTGTTTCTAGCAATAGAGTTCACAATCATTTAAGCTTTATAATATGATCTGTTTACTCCATATCGGAACTCCATGGTGAAGACATCTGTAATAAGACCATTATTTAGTCGAAACGGTTCGTTGGAATAACACAGGCAATCACATTAATGGATATAAGTTGGACTTAGAAAGGGTTGGCAATTAAAGAACATATATTATTTTACACGCACACACAACACAACAATGTATATTTTATTTATTTATTTTATTTGGAATGTTTGTATGTATATACATGGGGCACACTAAAAGTTTTGCACTTCTAGTTAATCGGAACTATTTGAATTTCGAATGTTATATTTTTTTTAACGTTGCAACCTTCTTAGTAATAAAAAAAAACAATTGGCGGGAAATCATTTGTCAATTGTTTTTTTTTCACACATCAAAGTTCTACGTATGCAACGATGATTTTTTATGATTTTAAAAGTTCTCACTCTCCGCAAGACTGTGCCGCTCGTCTTCAAAATGCTTTTGGGAGAGAAGCACCTTGTTTGAGCACCGTGAGGTGGTGGTTTGCTGATTTTGAGAGAGGTCGAGTTTCTTTACATGACGAATTTCGTGAAGGGCGGTCTTCAAGTGCCGTCAACAAAAATAATGTGGCTACTGTTAATTGAAGAAACCCCGCGGATTACCTATGAGACAATTCGAGGTCTATTGGGGATTGGTATGAGTCAAATCCAGAAAATTTTACGCGAAGAATTGAAAGTTCGGGAACTTTGTTGTCGTTGGATCCCTCATGGACTGACAGCGGAGCAGAAGCGGGCTCGCGTGGAATAGTGCTCACAGATGCTACTGAAGTACGACCATGGACATTATAATCCTGTTTATGACATTGCCACAGGAACGTGGATTTATTGTTTTGAACCCGAAAAAAAACCAGCAATCTTGTGAATGGGTGTTTGAAAATGAGAACAAGCCAACAAAAGTGAGGCAGTCGAGAAACGTTGGTAAAAATATTATCGCGTTTTTTTTTCTCAGCTACGGGTCCCATCTGTACAATTCCACTTGAAGATCAAAAGAGTGATAATGCCGAGTGGTATTCTACCATTTGTTTAACACCCTGGGGTGTTAGAAAAGTTCGCGAAAGACGGCCCAAAAGCCGCGTTCTCCTACATCATGACAACGCTTCTTCACACACGGCCAACAAAACAAAGTCATTTTTACCTTTCGAAAAAGTGGAACTCGTCACCCATCCTGCGCATAGCCCTGACCTAGCACCCTTTTTTTTTTTTTTTAATTCCGCGGCCGAAGGCAGCGGCCTCTCTAACGTCCGTTGCCGGGCGTCTCTGGTTACTAGCAGAGGGTATGTCCAGTGGCGCCCGGCGGACTTTGACCACCTCTGTGGTCTCTGCGGGTGTTTGGTCGGGACGAGAATCCCGCGTCATTGGGGTCGGGTTTTATCCCGCGTCAGTGAGTGAATCTGGTTGCGTGCTATGGGGCAAAGGCTCCGCAGCACGCAACCCTTCTAGCCTGCTTCTGTAAGGACGGTGGGTGGCGATCCCGCCGTCCTCAGGCCCCGATCATGGAGGACGATAGTCTTGGGCGTAGTCGCGTAGTCTGGGGCGGCGTGGCCGCCGACTACGGAACTCGGGGGGAGGGTACGCTCCCTCTCCCTCCTGGCCGCCTCCTTCGCGAGCATGACTTGCTCGCAGAAGGACACGGCCGCGTTCCACCTACTCCCGCTGGATACCATGGCTTGAAGCATGGTCCCCAGCGAGAGGGTATCCACGCCCAGACCCACTACGAGGTCCCGGCGCTGACTCGCCCACGCTGAGCACTCCACCAACGTGTGGAGTGCGGTGTCGTCGTCGGAAACCTCGCAGTGTTGACACCGGGGTGTGACCTCACGATGCATGCGAAACAGATAGCTACCGAAGCATCCATGCCCGGCAACGATCTGCGTCGCACGGTACGTGAGGTCACCATGCTGCCTCTGCAGCCAATCGTCCATGATCGGTCTCACCGCCGCGATGAAGATGGCACCCCCCTTGGGTTGCTCAAGTCGCACCCTCCATGACTCCATGAGATCCTGGCGGAGTTGGGACCGCTGGTCCTCGATTTCTCGAGACGCAGGCCTGTGGTCCCGCTCCAGCGCCTCCTTGCGCCATTGGAACAATGACGCAAGGGCTCTCGCTTCCAGGTCCCATGGAGGGGTCCCGGCTAGGAGACATGCAGCCTCTCCGGAGATCGTGCGGTACCCCCGTACGGTTCTGACGGCCAAGGTTCGAAGTGGACTGTTTAACAGAGTCACGTTCCCCTTGACCGCCAACCTATCCGCCCATACGGGAGCCCCGTATAGGGCCATACTCCGCACGATCCCCAGGAACAGTCTCCTGCAGGAGGCGTTGGGTCCCTTTAGGTTGGGCATCAGTCGCGAAAGCGCGACCGATGCCTGCGTCACCTTGGGGACCAAACTTCGGAAATGTGGTCCGAAGTTCCATCGGCTATCAAGTACGATCCCTAGGTACTTCATTGAGGGTTTGATGCCGATGCTAACGCCTCCCACATTAATGCTGGAACCTTCTGGTGGACCGTTCCGAGGTCTGTGAAAACACAGAACCTCGGACTTGTGCAAGGCCACCTCCAGTCCCAGCTGCCGTATCCGACCCACGACTCGAGCAACACCCGTCGTGACCTTGAGTGCTGCCTCCTGGTACGTTGCACCCCGCGCCGTGACGAGGGTATCGTCGGCGTAGCACGTTACGCCGACACCCCTAGGCAACGCACCCCACAGCACCCAGTCGTAGCCGATGTTCCACAGAAGCGGCCCCAGGACCGACCACTGCGGAACACCGCACGACACATCTCGCCGAGCTGGCCCGAGCCAGCTGGGGAAAGCTATGGCCCTCTCCGAGAGATAGGCCCCGACAATACGACGGAGGTAGAGAGGCGTTTCGTGATACACGAGCGCCTCCATAACGCAGCTCCATGGCAAGGTGTTGAACGCGTTGGCGATGTCAAGAGACACCGCCACCACCACCTTGCCCTGCGAGACTACTTCCTCCGTCAGGCTCTTCACGCGAATGATCGCGCTCACGGTGGAGCGTCCCCGACGGAAACCGAACTGGTTATCCGCCAGGTCTGGCCCCACACTCGTGAGATGCTCGACGAGGCGTTCCACGATAATTCGCTAAAAGAGCTTACACACCTCGTCGAGCAACACGATCGGCCGGTATCCGGACGGTGAGTCCACCGGCCACCCCGCCTTACGGCAACCTAGCACCCTGTGATTTCTGTATTTTCCCTAAAATCAAAGATTTGATGAGAGGTTTCACTTTTACCAACTCCTAAGAGGCAGTGATAGCGTTCAATCAGCACGTAGAAAACATGCCTTCAGATATGTGGTCCTCCTGTTTTAAAAAATGGTTCGATCGCATGAAAAATGTTTAAAATGTAAAGGAGAGTATTTTGAAAAGCAATAAACATAATATTTTGGAAAAACAATGGTAAGTAAAATGTTTTAAGAAAAGCTTTTTAAATTATATAATAGCATTAATTTTTCGCAGAATCAAAAAGACAACAAAACGTCGACAATTGTTTCGCCTCTAAACGAGGCATTATCAAGACTGTTTCAGAGAGAACAGCAAAATTCGTGGTTGGAATGTGCTTGCTTATAAGTATACGCGTGCAAATTTCATTATCGCGATGTAGGATTCTTTACAATAACTAATGTGGGTAGAAACCTCAGATCATGCTAAGTTCCAAAAATAGGTATTCACCAATACTTGACCTTATCTGTTTGATTTAATTACTGTCTTTTGATAAGTTGCATAGAAAACCCAAATGACACACACAAACCAACAACAATTAATGTGTCTGTCTGTTCGCAAACAGATTAAGTAAGGGAGATGTGTGAAAATCTATTTGTTCGTTGAGTAAGGTGTCCGCATCTCTTCTAACTATTTCTAGCCTTTCCCAAACACTTAACTTGAACCCTTTCTCACATAAACGTAAAACTTTAAAAGTGTTACTATTGTTCAACGAATGACCAGTGTCAAGAAGATGCTTCGCGAAGAGGGACTTTTCAGGACAACCATTGCGGGACGCCGCTCTATGTTCCTTATATCTAATATCGAAGGACCTGCCAGTCTGTCCCACATACTTCAAACCACATTCATCACAACTCAACAAATAAACACCTGATCTGCGTGAGACCGACACCGAATCCTTGCCATTACATAGCTCCCTCAAGGTATTCTGAGTTCTAAAAGCAACAAATATTTTTTATTTTTTTTTATTTTTTTATATTTGGTTCGCCAAATTGACGCCGCCCGCCTGGTGGTAAGTCGTGACGACGTCTAGCGATTGTGGGCCACTCTCACAGCACACATTACTATTGAGAGTGGCCCTCAACTTGACGACCTACTGATGTGCCTCTTCACGCTCCGCTTAAAGAACCCAGGATTATATGTGGGAGGAAACACGTGCACAGGCAGGGCGTTCCAGGCCACTATCGTTCGGCAGAGAAACGAACGTTTAAAACGTTCGGTTCTCGCGAACATGCTATCCACTGTGTGGGGGTGGCATCTCTGCCCGGCACGAGTCGTTCGGGATCGGAAGGAAGAGGGTGGGATCAGATTGAAGAGCTCTTCAGAACACTCGCCGTGGTAAATACGGTAGAATGCGGCCAAGGAAGCTATTGTTCGGCGCTGAGCTAGCGGCTCAAGGCTTCCCGTTACCTCCGGACAACCTATAATACGGATAGCCCGTCGCTGCATAGCATCGAGAGCGTCCAGCAGATACTTCGCGGAGCCGTCCCAGAGGTGAGAGCAGTATTCGACGCAGGGTCTAATCTGCGTCTTGTACAGCAGACACCTCCGGTCCGGTGTAAAGAATCTCTTTACCTTATTCAGTATTCCTAGTTTCCGCGAAGCTAGCCCTATACATCTTTCGATGTAGTTTTTATTATTGAGCTCTCGACGAACGTCTATACCAAGGATATCAAGGTTGTCCTTCATTGGTAATAATGCATTCTGAAGAGAGGGTAGGGGAAGGAAAGGGGATTTTTTCGCAGTAAATGCACACGCCTGTGTTTTGCGGGCATTGAACTCGACCAGGTTCTCGGTACCCCATTGAGAGATACTGTCGAGGTTACGGTCGAGATCAGCCACGAGTCGTCGTCTCTCCTCCTCAATCTCAGATCGCCCCGCCGTCGGACGAACCGAGTAACTCCCGTGCAGTATGCTGTCATCTGCATAGCAATGAATGTTCCCGAGGGATAGCATATTATTGATATGCAGAAGAAAGAGAGTTGGTGATAGTACGGACCCCTGCGGTACCCCGGCATTCACTTGCAAGAAGCGAGAAGCCTGGCCATCGCAGAGGACCCGCACTCGGCGCTCGTTTAAAAAGCTGGCAATCCAGCTGCACAGTTGAGGAGGTAGACCATATGCCGGAAGCTTGGAAAGGAGCGAAGCATGCCAGACCCTGTCGAAGGCTTTGGCGATGTCCAAGCTAATAGCCAAGGACTCGCCGTGCCTTTCCATAGCCCCACCCCAGACATGCGTTACGAATGCCAGAAGATCACCCGTTGATCGCTTTGGCCTGAAGCCGTATTGTCGATCATTGATTAGCGAGTGATCCTCTAGGAATTGCATGAGCTGCTTATTTATAAGGAGCTCAAGCACCTTGCAAATGACTGAGGTGACAGCTATGGGTCGATAGTTGCCTGGATCGGACCGATCCCCTTTCTTGGGGATCGGTTGTACGTTCGCCTCCTTCCAGACCTCCGGCACGAGCCCTGAAGAGTATGACAGGCGGTACAGACGCGTTAATACTGGAGACAACTCAGCTGCACATTTTCGTAGCACCACCGCCGGAATGCCGTCAGGGCCACTGGCTTTCCGCGTGTCGAGTGACCGCAGCACTGCCCGTACATCACATTGCCTGATAACAATATCAGGCATTTTGCGGCCACAGTTGGCGATGGCGGGGGCGAATATACTACTTTCCCTCATGATCAACGAGACAGGACCCACGAACGGCAAACAGGCCGTGTACTTCCTAGGTGGATCTTGAATCGGATATAATAAATGAAAACTAGCCTTTCTTCGTTTTTTATTTAATAATGAGTGAACCATTCCTACGTCATAGCCATTACTTTGTGCTATGTAGCAAATGATGGACAATTCTTCACCAAATGCCTGTGGGCTCAACGGTACCGCCAGTAACCTGCTCAGTAAGCTGTGGAAAGCTGCCATTTTGTGTTGCCATGGATGATTGGATGAGTAAGGAATAACTGTGTCTGTAACTGTTGGTTTCCTATAGATACGGAACTCATGTACACCGTTCCTTCTAGTAATTGAAAGGTCCAAGAAATTGAGAGTGGAATCTGACTCCAACTCTAGTGAAAAATCAATCCTAGGGTGTACTGAGTTCAACTTGGAGACAAGGACACTGAGCTGGCGTTTTGTTCCTGTCCAACATATAATAATATCATCCACATATCTAAAATAGTACAAGACATGAACGTTCCCAACTATGTGGTTAGTCTCGAATGCATCCATAAATATTTCAGCTATTAAAGGACTGAGTGGCGATCCCATAGCCAAACCATTCCTCTGTAGAAAAAAACTGTTGTTGAACTGAAAGTAATTCTGAGTCATACACAATCTTGTTAGGTTATAAATTTCCTCTATTTTATTAAAATTGATCCTTTTTATTGTTAATTTGTGTTTCAAAATATCTAATACTTCATTATACGGTACGTTAGTGAACAAACTTTTCACGTCCAAAGACACAAGTTGAGCATTGGACGGTAACTTAATATTTTTAATCTTGTTTATGAGGTCAGTACTATTTTTAATAGAAAATTTTGGGTTAAAATCTATTGCTTCTTTAATGATTGTGTTCAAAAATTTCGACAACTTGTATGCTGGCGCGCCCCTGTATGCGACAACAGGTCTAATTGGGCACCCTTCCTTGTGTATTTTTGGAAGGCCATAAAACAACGGACAACTGGGATTAATGTTTATCAACGTTTTATGCAACGAAGAGTTCTCAGGGAATAAATAAGTCGTGGATTTCAAAGCAACCTTTAGTTCTGCCTGGAACTTAGCTGTAGGATTGAAGGTTAAGTGTTGAAAATCATCAGATGAAATGATGTCATTGACTCTTGCTATGTAATCCTCCCTCGGGATCAAAACCACGGTGTTACCCTTATCAGCCTTACTCAGAACCACTTCCCCGTCCCTAAGTTTGTTGCGAATCGACCTTTGTACAGTCAATTCGGAGTTAAAAATACCAGACAAACAAACAGAATCGATTTTTTGTGCAACCAGTGCCTTCAACATTATGTCACCCTTATTTCTAATGATTGCCACCTCCGCATCTACTGCCAAAGGTTCTAAAGATTTTTTATTGTTAAATGATTTAGGTATGGAATATTTTAAGCCTTTATTTAAAAGGGACACCTCACTGTTGCTGAGATGAATATCAGAAAGGTTCTTGATTCTGGGGTAAAATGTATGATTAGAAAACACCTGCTCCCTTCGGTCAAGAAACTCGCCCCTACCCACCCTTAGATTAAATATTTTTTTTGATTGTATTAAAAATTTTTTATGTATAAATTTAGAAGCTAAATCTCGTGCCTTTTTATCCAACAAATCAAATTCTACTCTGTGCAAACTGAATGACAACTCAGAGTGTAGAACCTTTAAATGCCACTTCAAATTGTCTCTCACTCTAAATAAACTCCTAATTTCCGAGTTTAGCCACACTGTTTTTGCTTTTAAAATAGAATTCCTAGCCGACACTGAGTTATTGTTTGTTTTTAGGCAGATGTACCTTGGAAACACCCCAAAGCGCTTACACTCTTGATTGAACCAAAGATTTTGACTTGCTGTTCTGTGGAACTTGATCAACTTTATATATAGTTTAGCCTGGGTAGTGATGCACACTGATCTCAAATATTGGATAGAAACAGGCGTTACTTGGCGAAAATCCATGACAAAACAATGGTAAGTAAAATGTTTTAAGAAAAAACTTTTTAAATTATATAATAGCATTAATTTTTCGCAGAATCAAAAAGACAACAAAACGTCGACAATTGTTTCGCCTCTAAACGAGGCATTATCAAGACTGTCTCAGAGAGAACAGCAAAATTCATGGTTGGAATGTGCTTGCTTATAAGTAAACGCGTGCAAATTTCATTATCGCGATGTAGGATTCTTTACAATAACTAATGTGGGTAGAAACCTCAGATCATGCTAAGTTCCAAAAATAGGTATTCACCAATACTTGACCTTATCTATTTGATTTAATTACTGTCTCTTGATAAGTTGCATAGAAAACCCAAATGACACACACAAACCAACAACAATTAATGTGTCTGTCTGTTCGCAAACAGATTAAGTAAGGGAGATGTGTGAAAATCTATTTGTTCGTTGAGTAAGGTGTCCGCATCTCTTCTAACTATTTCTAGCCTTTCCCAAACACTTAACTTGAACCCTTTCTAACATAAACATAAAACTTTAAAAGTGTTACTATTGTTCAAGGACCTGCCAGTCTGTCCCACATACTTCAAACCACATTACATCCTTCGATATTAGATATAAGGAACATAGAGCGGCGTCCCGCAATGGTTGTCCTGAAAAGTCCCTCTTCGCGAAGCATCTTCTTGACACTGGTCATTCCTTGAACAATAGTAACACTTTTAAAGTTTTATGTTTATGTTAGAAAGGGTTCAAGTTAAGTGTTTGGGAAAGGCTAGAAATAGTTAGAAGAGATGCGGACACCTTACTCAACGAACAAATAGATTTTCACACATCTCCCTTACTTAATCTGTTTGCGAACAGACAGACACATTAATTGTTGTTGGTTTGTGTGTGTCATTTGGGTTTTCTATGCAACTTATCAAGAGACAGTAATTAAATCAAATAGATAAGGTCAAGTATTGGTGAATACCTATTTTTGGAACTTAGCATGATCTGAGGTTTCTACCCACATTAGTTATTGTAAAGAATCCTACATCGCGATAATGAAATTTGCACGCGTTTACTTATAAGCAAGCACATTCCAACCACGAATTTTGCTGTTCTCTCTGAGACAGTCTTGATAATGCCTCGTTTAGAGGCGAAACAATTGTCGACGTTTTGTTGTCTTTTTGATTCTGCGAAAAATTAATGCTATTATATAATTTAAAAAGTTTTTTCTTAAAACATTTTACTTACCATTGTTTTGTCATGGATTTTCGCCAAGTAACGCCTGTTTCTATCCAATATTTGAGATCAGTGTGCATCACTACCCAGGCTAAACTATATATAAAGTTGATCAAGTTCCACAGAACAGCAAGTCAAAATCTTTGGTTCAATCAAGAGTGTAAGCGCTTTGGGGTGTTTCCAAGGTACATCTGCCTAAAAACAAACAATAACTCAGTGTCGGCTAGGAATTCTATTTTAAAAGCAAAAACAGTGTGGCTAAACTCGGAAATTAGGAGTTTATTTAGAGTGAGAGACAATTTGAAGTGGCATTTAAAGGTTCTACACTCTGAGTTGTCATTCAGTTTGCACAGAGTAGAATTTGATTTGTTGGATAAAAAGGCACGAGATTTAGCTTCTAAATTTATACATAAAAATTTTTTAATACAATCAAAAAAATTATTTAATCTAAGGGTGGGTAGGGGCGAGTTTCTTGACCGAAGGGAGCAGGTGTTTTCTAATCATACATTTTACCCCAGAATCAAGAACCTTTCTGATATTCATCTCAGCAACAGTGAGGTGTCCCTTTTAAATAAAGGCTTAAAATATTCCATACCTAAATCATTTAACAATAAAAAATCTTTAGAACCTTTGGCAGTAGATGTGGAGGTGGCAATCATTAGAAATAAGGGTAACATAATGTTGAAGGCACTGGTTGCACAAAAAATCGATTCTGTTTGTTTGTCTGGTATTTTTAACTCCGAATTGACTGTACAAAGGTCGATTCGCAACAAACTTAGGGACGGGGATGTGGTTCTGAGTAAGGCTGATAAGGGTAACACCGTGGTTTTGATCCCGAGGGAGGATTACATAGCAAGAGTCAATGACATCATTTCATCTGATGATTTTCAACACTTAACCTTCAATCCTACAGCTAAGTTCCAGGCAGAACTAAAGGTTGCTTTGAAATCCACGACTTATTTATTCCCTGAGAACTCTTCGTTGCATAAAACGTTGATAAACATGAATCCCAGTTGTCCGTTGTTTTATGGCCTTCCAAAAATACACAAGGAAGGGTGCCCAATTAGACCTGTTGTCGCATACAGGGGCGCGCCAGCATACAAGTTGTCGAAATTTTTGAACACAATCATTAAAGAAGCAATAGATTTTAACCCAAAATTTTCTATAAAAAATAGTACTGACCTCATAAACAAGATTAAAAATATTAAGTTACCGTCCAATGCTCAACTTGTGTCTTTGGACGTGAAAAGTTTGTTCACTAACGTACCGTATAATGAAGTATTAGATATTTTGAAACACAAATTAACAATAAAAAGGATCAATTTTAATAAAATAGAGGAAATTTATAACCTAACAAGATTGTGTATGACTCAGAATTACTTTCAGTTCAACAACAGTTTTTTTCTACAGAGGAATGGTTTTGGCTATGGGATCGCCACTCAGTCCTTTCATAGCTGAAATATTTATGGATGCATTCGAGGCTAACCACATAGTTGGGAACGTTCATGTCTTGTACTATTTTAGATATGTGGATGATATTATTATATGTTGGACAGGAACAAAACGCCAGCTCAGTGTCCTTGTCTCCAAGTTGAACTCAGTACACCCTAGGATTGATTTTTCACTAGAGTTGGAGTCAGATTCCACTCTCAATTTCTTGGACCTTTCAATTACTAGAAGGAACGGTGTACATGAGTTCCGTATCTATAGGAAACCAACAGTTACAGACACAGTTATTCCTTACTCATCCAATCATCCATGGCAACATAAAATGGCAGCTTTCCATAGCTTACTGAGCAGGTTACTGGCGGTACCGTTGAGCCCACAGGCATTTGGTGAAGAATTGTCCATCATTTGCTACATAGCACAAAGTAATGGCTATGACGTAGGAATGGTTCACTCATTATTAAATAAAAAACGAAGAAAGGCTAGTTTTCATTTATTATATCCGATTCAAGATCCACCTAGGAAGTACACGGCCTGTTTGCCGTTCGTGGGTCCTGTCTCGTTGAGTATAGCTAAGATCATGAGGGAAAGTAGTATATTTGTTGCTTTTTGAACTCAGAATACCTTGAGGGAGCTATGTAATGGCAAGGATTCGGTGTCGGTCTCACGCAGATCAGGTGTTTATTTGTTGAGTTGTGATGAATGTGGGACAGACTGGCAGGTCCTTCGATATTAGATATAAGGAACATAGAGCGGCGTCCCGCAATGGTTGTCCTGAAAAGTCCCTCTTCGCGAAGCATCTTCTTGACACTGGTCATTCCTTGAACAATATTAACACTTTTAAAGTTTTACATTTATGTGAGAAAGGGTTCAAGTTAAGTGTTTGGGAAAGGCTAGAAATAGTTAGAAGAGATGCGGACACCTTACTCAACGAACAAATAGATTTTCACACATCTCCCTTACTTAATCTGTTTGCGAACAGACAGACACATTAATTGTTGTTGGTTTGTGTGTGTCATTTGGGTTTTCTATGCAACTTATCAAGAGACAGTAATTAAATCAAACAGATAAGGTCAAGTATTGGTGAATACCTATTTTTGGAACTTAGCATGATCTGAGGTTTCCACCCACATTAGTTATTGTAAAGAATCCTACATCGCGATAATGAAATTTGCACGCGTTTACTTATAAGCAAGCACATTCCAACCACGAATTTTGCTGTTCTCTCTGAGACAGTCTTGATAATGCCTCGTTTAGAGGCGAAACAATTGTCGACGTTTTGTTGTCTTTTTGATTCTGCGAAAAATTAATGCTATTAAATAATTTAAAAAGTTTTTTCTTAAAACATTTTACTTACCATTGTTTTGTCATGGATTTTCGCTAAGTAACGCCTGTTTCTATCCAATATAATATTTTGGTTTTAACATGTTGTTCTTTTAAGTTACGCAAAACTTATAGTGTGACTTATGTATTATTATTTTTTCTGCTGTTGCAATAATTGAGCTGAGTTTGTCGATCCGGGTCGAACTCCTAAACAACTGGACCGATATTTATGAATTCAGATATATGCACTCACGGTGATGGTCACTATGACCGTGCCAAATTTCAAAAAGATCGGTCCAATCGTTTAGGAGGTATTCGATAACGAACGAAATACACGAGTCGCCTAAGAAAGAGCTTCGTAAACTCCGCTCAATAATCTATTATTTACTTGGTATTTGTATGTATATGTAGGTGTATTTGTAGTATGAGTATGTATTTATGTAAGTATTTACTGTATTATACAGTTCAACCTACGCACACTTCAAGCTTTTTCTACCAAGCATTTCCTTCCCCTGGCCTACTGGAAGAGATTTCTTTTGAAATAAGTGGTTCCATTGTACTATACCTCTATCCTTACTATTATTCTTCTCGCTTTGTTACCTTCTTGTGTGTACATAAATAAATAAACACGAAATTACTTCTCATCCCACCATCAGAGACGTTCTTTACGACCACAGACTATACTGTTGGTCCCAGGAGGTGAGGGACTTTTAGTATTCTTGCTACATCCTCATTTGTCGGTCGGTGCACCATGTGCAGCAGTGCGAGCTTGGCGTGTCGACATTGTCGGTGCACCTGTTTGCAGAAAATTACAAAAATGTGTTAAGTAGCGACATTTGTGCAAATTATTGGTGCAAACAGGTGGACCGACAATATGTCGGCACGCCGAGCTCGCACTGCAGGTGAAATTGACTTGGAATAATTTCTATTTTATTTTGCCCGTTAAATATGGCTTAGGATCTGCTTAGGCAACCAAACCATTAGCAATTGTCAAACAATGCCTTGTGCCTAATAATTTTATCAACAAAATCGACTTCAAATTGTTGTAATGGAACCAAATAATTGTGAGAATAGGGCCAAAATTGAGCAAATTGAAATGGGTTGCACTAGCTTTTAATGAAAAATGTCGGTTCTCCCAGCTTTTTTTTAAAAACCGGGCGGGTGCATCTCGCGCCACGCATAATATAGGGTTCCGAAGTTACAACCCAAGATTCACCCAGGTTTAAGTTATAAAAAACATACAGTCGAATTGAGAACCTCCTCCTTTTTTGGAAGTCGGGTAAAAAATACAAAACCACGTTATCCCCATAATTCATTATTCAGTCATTGTTGGTACTCTGCGTGCAGGAGAGGATGACTTGGACCCTTGAGATATTTTTATGGTACACCTTAGCACCCGAATACTGTAACGAGAATTATAGGCTTATTCCCACCTGCTCCATGATTTTTTTCCCGAGCGCTCCAAGACTTTATCTTGTTAAATCGTTACCAAGGGCTCCAAAATTTTAATAAATTTTAACGTATCCAACAACATGATCAACATATATCCACATATACGGTCGTGTTCAGAAGCTCCAAATTATAAATTTGATGTGTCTCACCAACGTTAAAGTATATTCCCAACAGCTCCAAAACAAACAGTATGGTTGGTAGTATAAACTTATTAGAAATATCGGAATTAATATCTCTCAATTGTGGTAACCCTATCTGTGTGTCGGTATTTATGAGATAAGGGTGCGTCACATAACGTTTAAACTCATTTGATCTAATTTCATTTTATTATCGTTCATAAGATATACCTACCAACTGTTGATATAATTTCTTTACATATATGTAACATTTATTTATTCTAAAACTTAATTAATATAACGTTGTTTGATATAACGTTTATGTAATCGAAAATCATTTGGTCTAACGTTTAATATGTATATTGTTTATTAAATAGCTTCCGCCAGTTTTTTAAACGAGCGCTGAGTGCGGGTCCTCTGCGGTGGCCAGGCTTCTCGCTTCTTGCAAGTGAATGCCGGGGTACCGCAGGGGTCCGTACTGTCACCAACTCTCTTTCTTCTGCATATCAATGATATGCTTTCCCTCGGGAACATTCATTGCTATGCAGATGACAGTACACTGCACGGGAGTTACTCGGTTCGTCCGACGGCGGGGCGATCTGTGATAGAGGAGGAGAGACGACATCTCGTGGGTGATCTCGACCGAAACCTCGACAGTATCTCCCAATGGGGTGCCGAGAACTTGGTCGAGTTCAATGCCCACAAAACACAGGCGTGTGCATTTAAATCCCCTTTCCTTCCCCTACCCACTCTTCAGAATGCAATGTTACCAATGAAGGACAATCTAGACATCCTTGGCATAGACGTTCGTCGAGAGCTTAATAACACAAAATACATTGAGAGATGTATTGGGCTAGCTTCGCGGAAACTAGGAATACTGAACAAGGTAAAGCGATTCTTTACACCGCACCAGAGGTATCTGCTGTACAAAACGCAGATTAGCGTTGAATACTGCTCTCACCTCTGGGACGGCTCCGCGAAGTATTTGCTGGACGCACTCGACGCTCTGCAGCGTCGAGCTGTTCGCATTATAGACTGTCCGGAGGTAACGGGAAGCCTTGAGCCGCTAGCCCAGCGCCCAACAATTGCTTCCTTGGCCGCGTTCTACCGTATTTACCACGGTGAGTGTTCTGAAGAGCTCTTCAACCTGATCCCACCCTCTCCCTTCCGATCCCGACCAACGCGTGCCGGGCAGAGATGTCACCCTCATACCGTGGAAACCGTCTTCGCGAGAACCGAGCGTTTTAAACGATCGTTTCTCTGCCGAACGATGGTGGCTTGGAACGCCCTGCCTGCGCACGTGTTTCCTCCAACATATAACCCTGGGCTCTTTAAGCGAAGCGTGAAGAGGCACATTACTGGGTCGTCAAGTTGAGGGCCACTCTCTATAGTATTCCTGTGTACTGTGAGAGTCGCCCTCAATTGCCAGACGTCGCCTCAGCTTACCATCAGGCGGGTGGCGTCAATTTGTCGATCTAAATATAAAAAAAAAAAAAAACGAAAATCATTAGGTTTAACGTTTAATATATACTAGGAGCTGCGGTCGCTGCCGTGGTACTGCGCTGCTGCATGCAATTAAGCAAAGCGACTATTTCTATTAAGGCATTTATCAATCTATAAGGATGCTTGATTTTTGAGTGAAAAATCATGAAAATCGGTTGGGTAGTTGTCGAGAAACAATTTCACATCGAGTTGCTCGCTTCGCTCAATAAAAAACGTCATTACGGTTAACACACCGACTCAGAGTACCCCGACTTTCACCTTTTTTTTTTCAAACTACCCAGAAATCGAAGCCCCGCCAAGCGGGGAACCGTCGACCTATATTTAGCTTTGTGATTTTAAGTAGGCGTTTTCATCATATTAGACCAAATAAGTTTTATATCTTTTGAGAGTTATTTTTAAACGATTTTATATTTAATGTATGCTTATAAAAATTATTTATTTTAAAATTATATCAATCGTTCATTATATTAACTTCGCTATATTTAATAAAATTATAGGTTCCGTTGTTACATGTTGTTAATATTAGAGATTTTGTTGTTATATCATCTATTACTTACCCATGAGATAATATTAAGTAGATAGTAATTACAGTTCCCTCAGATGAAACGAAACAATTGTCTAAGAAGATTGTTATCTTGTTATAATAGAATCTTATTAAGGAATTCTACTTCTAACTCTTTCGTTTGTTATGACGAATATTATTTGCATTAACATATTATTTAATTGTTTACTAAATGTAAATAATTAAATAATATGTTGAAACACACGTGCTTGCCACGTATTTCATTTTCTGTACGTCACTTATAAGTGTCAAACCAAACCACACTGTGTTGTGACAGTTATTATGAAACGACCGTGTCACTTACGTCAATTTGAAGTCTGTGGCCATCATGACCACAGTAAGTATTTTTGTGTAATGTTGAGTGTAAAGCACAACAATAAATATTCTTTCTTTCTTTTTTTCTACTCTTTCTTTTTGTTCATAAATGAATACTATAAATACGATATGAATAATTTTGTCTGTGGGTATTGCAGAAAATACATTAACAATGCAGCATTATATTATTTTAATTTTTTTTTTACATATACATTCATGTAGTATATTTGCAATGCTACGGCGTAAAGAGGTTAAGTAGCATATCCACATAACGCTACACAATTGTAGCTTTATTGCTACGTCGTAGCCTATTTAAGTGGATATCATGCTACAATTAGTCCGTTATCTAAAAACCCACGTAGCAAATTTTGTGTGGTATCACCACTTAACTATTTTTATCGTATGGTCTGGTTGCACGATAGACCCATAAATTGTTGGTTTTTACCTTGCTGTTACAGATGTATGTAATATTTAATAGGTAAAAAATCTGGTTGTTTTTTATATGGCATTATGTGGTTTTGGTAATTTTTTTATTTCTAATCGGCTCCTAGAGCTCGTAGCGTGATGTTTTAGCTAACGTTATTAGCTAACAATGTGGCTTTATACGGTTGAAAAAAAATTTAAATCGGTGGAATAGTTTTGGAGCCAATTCAATGCAAAAACAAAGTCTTTCCTGTGGCAAAGATTGTCCATTGCCATTCTGCGGGGCAATGCTGCCAGTATCATGGGTACCTTTGCACCAGGAACGATGCAGGACGTATATTTGTGACTTTTTTTATTTCTGACTAATTAATTGTTTATTTTTGTATGATGATGGGATGATATATTTTTCTCACGTCTACTTCATCGTGTGGGGTATCGTTAGATAGGTCTTTTAAATTCAATGAGAGGTTGCTAAAGTATTTTTTTTAATTTAAGTATCCTTTTGCTAGAGAATGTAAATATTTAGCTTTGAAGAGCTTATTTTTGCTAAAACAGGGTGTCGCCCCTCAAAAATCTAAACGGCTAGCGTAAAGAACCTGAAAAAATTAATGATGGTAGTGGATTACCATCATTAATTCAATTCAGTTCATGTAATGAACTTTAAAGGAAAACTATAGCGGATTAGAAAGCTTTTAATGGGTAACTACGGAATTATATCTTGTGCGTGGTTCTACACGCATTTGGAATGTCTTCTTCTACACCCACTCGAACGTTATGAGGTAAAAAACATAATAAATAAATAGAGAACGAATTAATAACATCTTAATTTTTTGAAGTCGGTCAAAGGCTTCTAAGTCTTTCCTTATTGTGACTTCAGTTTAACGTATTATTCAACACTTGCCCTTTGAACTTCTAAGCCCTAAGTGGATTAACCAGAGCTATTGTTGTATGAGAGATTCATTTGGTAGGGTTTGCTGAGCTCCGAGAATTAAGACAAAAGGCACACACATTATATTTGATACTGTTGATTGCACTACAGTAATATAATAACAAGGAAAGATTTGAGACTGTTTGTTTGCTACTACTGAACCTATTTTGATAATTATTTTCCTAATATGAAGCCACTTTATTCCTCAATGCTATATCGAAGTTGGGAACAAATAAATATTTCTTTAAATAAATATTTTGGAAATTCTCACACAACGTCAGATTAAGCTAATATAAGCTTGTGCTATGGGATCAGACAACTGATAAACATACTAATATATTTCTAAATACATACATAATATACATAGTAAACACCTAAACTCCGAAACAAATATTTGTGGATCACACAAATATTTGATTCGACCCGGGGATCGAACCCGAGACTCCGGAGTCGATAGCCGACGCACTACCGACCACGCCACTGAAGTAATCAGAAAACTATATCACGCACGCGGAGCATAGTACTTAATATTATGAAGTTGAAGAGTTTATTTGGCTTTACTCTCTAATAAAAACTATTAATGCGAATTAAAAAGTTCTTCTTGTGTTAAAAAGTCTATTTATTGAGTAAGACTATAAGCTATATAACATCACGCTACCACAAATAAGAGTGGAGCAATAATAAAAATGTTGCAAAGAAAGGAACGCGACGCTTATACATACTTTTAATCACTTTTTATTCCGAGGGGTTTGGTAGAGGTTTTCCTCTCGCTAGAAACCATGCTTCAAGCCATGGTCTCCAGTGCGAGTAGGTGGAACGTGGCCGTGTTCTTCTGCGAGCAAGTCATGCTCGCGAAGCAGGCGGCCGAGAGGGTGAGGGATATTATCCTTTCCACTGAGTTCCGAAGTCAGCGGCCAGGGTGCCGCAGACTTATCTACGCCCAAGACCATCGACCTCCATGATCGAGGCCTGAGGACGGCGGGATAGCCTCCCAGCGTCCTTTCAGAAGCAGTCTAGAAGCGGCAGCATACAACCAGACACACTCAACGCGCGATAAAACCCATTCCCAACGACGCGGGATGAAACCCGACCAAACCTCCGAGGCCACACAGGTGGCCAAAGCCAGTTGGGTACCACTGGAAATTCCCTGTGTGCTTACCAGAGGCGTTCGGTAATGGCCGCAGCCTTGTGCCGCAGAAACTTAAAAAAAAATACGCACGTTTTTTCCTTAGTTTTATTGGTCGCAGGCAATAGTGAGCGAGCCTTTTGCCATGTCAAGGCTTTGAATAAAATTGCCAGAACCTCGTCTATTGGAGCCGGTGCACACTGCGTGCAGGTGAAAATGACTTGAGATATTGAGAGGGCCCCTGATTCTGTCTGGCTTCGTTTAAAACCTGCCGTAACAAAATAGTATACGTTCATCATAGTGTTGCCTGTAGAGCGGTTAATTAATATCTGCAAGTTGTAATTTTTCTGATTGCCCGACATTTTTAATGAATGGCAAACTAGCTACTTTGTCCCGTTTTAAATTCTCGAAATTATTTGCTGACACAGTATTGCTGTACCTTTTGTTTTCAACTTATCATAAGCTTGATCATTGTTTTATTTTCAACCGTGAACTGTGTATTATTTTAATATAAAATCGCTGAAATATTGACAATGGTTTCTTCAACCAAATGTAGGTGGGGACCAAATGGGAAGAAAGTTTAATGTATATTGTATATAGTTTGTATTTTCGATAGGTTCCCACAGGTGATGTTTCCAGTGGCGCCCGGTGAAGTTTTCGTGTTCGAAGTGATCGTGCAAAGTATGACCCTATACGGGGCTCCCGTATGTAGACGGTCAAGAACGCGTCTACTTTAAATAAACCGTGGAAAACCTTGGCCGTCCACATAATAAGGGGATACCTCGGTAGAGACACCCCTCCATGGGGTGTAGAAGTGACAGCCCTTGCGTCATTCTTTTCAATCGCTCAAAGAGGCGCTGGAGCGGGATCACAGGCTTGCGTCTCGAGAAATAGAGGCTTAGCTGTCCCAACTTCGCCAGGTTCTCATGAAGATATGGGCGGTGTGACTTGAGCAACCAAAGTTCGATCATGGAGGAGTGGCTGCAGAGGCGGTATGGTGACCTCACGTATCGTGCGTCACAGATCATTACCGGGCACAGTTGCTTCGGTAAGTATTTGTTTCGCATGCATCGTGACGTCACACCCCAGTGTCAACATTGTGAGGCCTCCGACGAAGACACGGCAGTCCACACGTTGGTGGAGTGCTCAGCGTGGGCGAGTAGAGAGAGAGACGCCTGGCAATGAAAGTAGGAGCGGACGCACATTTAAAAAAAAATAGGGCAAGTCTATTGCTGGTATTCGGAACCATATACACTAGAATATCTATAATTATTCGGTAATCTGAACCTAAATTCAATTAGAAACGAACGTCCGAACCTAAGAAACCACAAAGGAAATATATTTTTTAATTTAAGAAGGAATAATAAAAAGTAAATTATCTGCGCTAACCACAATGTGAATAATCAGAGGAGCTGTTACTTGGGTACGCAGTTTCATCACACAATACATTGAATAAAAGATAAACTGCTAAAACACTCGAGGAAAAACTGAGACTCAAGTCTTAGGACAAAAGACAATTTACAAAATTGCTCACAGCGTATACAAAGGTTTTATAAACACTCAGATAATTGAGCGGAAAAACAACTCGGTTCAAGTCTCTTCTTCTAAGTACATACATAATACATTTTAATCACGTCTGTTGCCTTAAAGGTACTAAAGAAAATCTCTACCAACTAATTGTAATATTATAAAACAAAGTCCTCCGCCGCGTCTATTTGTCTGTCTGTTCGCGGTAAACTCAAAAAATATTGCACCGATTTTCATGTTGTTTTAACCAATTGATAGAGTGTTTCTTGAGAGAGGTTTGAGTGTGTAATTTGTCACAGGTAATGCCGTGAGCGTAATATTATAAAACTGAAGAGTATGGTGGGTTGAATGCGCTCAGTAACTAACCAGGTTTGAATTAAAAACCTTATTTTTACGAGTATGTTGAATAGTCCATTTATAGTGGAAGACTACATATATAGTATCCGCTTTAATAGATCTCCCTTCCGATCCCGAACAACGCGTGCCGGGCAGAGATGTCACTCTCATACCGTGGAAACCGTCTTCGCGAGAACCGAGCGTTTTAAACGTTCGTTTCGCTGCCGAACGATGGTGGCTTGGAACGCCCTGTCTGCGCACGTGTTTCCTCCCACATATAACCGTGGGTTCTTTAAGCAAAGCGTGAAGAGGCACATTACTGGGTCGTCAAGTTGAGGGCCACTCTCTATAGTATTCCTGTGTACTATGAGAGTCGCCCACAATCGCCAGACGTCGCCACAGCTTACCAGCAGGCGGGTGGTGTCAATTTGTCGACTTAAAAAAAAACTTAAAATTCCTCAAACTGCAGAGGTTTGGCATCAGTCCTGGCTGTTGTAATATAGGTTCTGAACCAGTCTGAACGGTGAATGGTGACTGGTCTTTAATTGTATATGACCGGTAACGACAATATACATCGTGAAAGTACCACCGTTTACAAAAATAAAATATTTTGGATTCAGTTTCGATAACAAAATTAATTGGAAGTTATTACTTTGAAAAACCAAACACTTTTTTTTACATCAAATGAGTACTCGTGGTAGTTCGATGCCTTAAATAATCTTCCTATTGCTATCGAGAGACGCTCAGTAATAGATGTAGGTCACAGCGGCCTCGTGCCGCAGAATTAACAAAAAGAAACTACATCAATTTTAAGATTAAAAAAAAATTGGAAGTACGAGTATTACTTTGAACAACAATTTTTTTTTCGGTTCTGTAAGCGAAACTGAGTCCGAAGTATATATTTTTTAAAAGGTGATATTCCACGTTGTATTTGCGACTATAAAGTGGGATATGGGACCAATAAGCGGTAAAGTGTGTCACGTTTTGCATATAGGCGTGATTATTATGTACATCTACGGAGCCACATATACAGGATATAGAGTTCATCTGATCTGCATTTGACTTAAGATACAAACTTATAACAACATAATAACACTCAACTCGTTCAAGTTACAACTAAGTTATGACAGCTTGACATACTGGAATACGCTACACTCTGTCACTTAATTTGTTTTTCCTTCCCACTGAACAAGTGACACCAAAACGATGTGTTAAAAGAAAAAAACCGGCCAAGTACGTGTCGGGCCACGTATGTAATACGGTTCCGTAGTCACCCATAACAACCTCTATAACTCCTGAACTAACAGAACTATCTAATCAGCGTTAGTTTTCCTTCAAAGTTCAGTACATGGACTACCATCATGATTATTTTCAGGTTCTTGTCGACAGCCATTTAGATTTTAGAGGGGTGCACTTCAAAGCTAAATATCTTGCAAACGGATACTTAAATCAAAAGTCATCTTAGCAACCTCTCGATGTTTTTAAAAGACTATCTAATGATACCTCACACTCCGGAGTAAACGCTAGAAAAAAAACGAATTCTGGTTACGTGTAAGGGAGGTACCCCATAATTGTCTTTTAACACTTTGTTAAAGTAGTAAATACACATATCCATGCAAAGTTTCATGTTTCTAGCACCGTTTAGGAGGAAAGCCGAAGGCAAACGGACAGACGGACATGACGAAACTATAAGGCTTCCGAACCTTGAACAACGGAACCCTAAAAAAATTTAAGAATTAATGGAATAAATTTTCTAAGAGCTTGTGTAGATGAAGTGGTTGAATTTCGATATTTTCCGTGTACCATCTGACCCCCACAACTACCTTGCCCATGACAAATTATATACTAAAACCTTCCTCTAAAACCACTTTATCCATTAGTGAAAGCAGCATAAAAATCGGTGCAATTCTTTTTGACTTTGTTTTATAATAATTATGTAGTGACGTCTCAGGTTTTATTCTTCATAAACCTTCGTACACACTTATGCTCCGCAACCCATTGGCTATATCTAAGCTCTTTAGTTAGAGCAGTCGGGTTTTTTAGGGGGTGTAACGTTTTCCATAAATGTTCCTATGGTTATCAGAACCGGCGATTGCTTAACGTGCGCTCTTTATCTCGTTAAATATTAAAAAAAAAATTAACAGAACAATTCATTACAACTTTATTATAAAATAAAGTTCCTCGGGCCACGTTTTAATAAGACTTTACGGGATGCTTCCAGTCTAGGGGTAATTCCCCACGACGTTTTCTATGCACAACTGGAAATAGCAGCGAGAACGTACTGGATTAGACAGGATTAATCGCTTTAATTACGTGCTGGGATAAGGTCGACAGTGTGACCGAGGCTTTACATATTAATCGCGGAAAGTAAATGAAACTGCAGCGCTGGCAATAGAGAATAACTTTAGATTGTAAAAGATATATTTGTTAGAGCAATGAGTATGTTTGATTAGTTGTATAGATATAAAAAGCGACCAAGTACGTGTCTGGCCACGCATAGAATAGGTTTCCGTAGTCACCCATAAGAGCTGCTATCTTTTCAATAGTACATTTATTTATTCAATTCTTCAATGTCAATTTACAATAAAAATATGTTTACACATACAATAACGCAGTCAGACGAAACAAAATCATTATACTCGTCCCGTATCATTCCTGGCGCAAAAGTGCCCATGATGCTAGCAGCGTTGCCGCGCTGAATGGCAATGGACAACCTTTGCACCAGAAACGACCCGGACCGAGAGTCTCCGGCCTTCTCCTTAATTCTCCGCTCTACATCCACGACGAAGCTCTTGGCTTCGGAGCCCCAACTGCCCAAGGTCTCTACTGCTACGGGCATAAATAAATAACGCGGCTCCATTGCGGCGTACTTCTCCCGTTTCCTGTCCGCCGCGTCCTCAGCCGCAGCAGCCGGAGCGTGGACGGTTCGACCGAGGTGAGACGCCGCGATAGTGTTGACGCACGTAGCGTCCCTCACCATACATTTGCCGTTTTTCCACGGTATCAAGGTCAAACCGTCCGGCCGCTTGCCGTCAGTCCTACTGAGACCGGGAGGCTCCAGGACGCAGGGAACGCAGGGACGCAGGGATAATAATTTATTCAATAATTGCAAATATGGGTAAAATATATATTATGTTAGAAACAGTAGGTAGGTACAGAATCTCCATATTTCACCATTAGGCATTAGGCAATCTTAGTCGCTAAATTAGAAACAAAATTACAGCGTCACTTAAAGAATTGTTCAATGTAGGTAATTAGCATCAAGTACAGCTTGATATATATCAACCCGTCTGGCCAGCGTGGTATAGGTTAGGTATGTAGGCTGAAATCCCCCCTTTTTGGGGAAGGTTTATGTCCAGCAGTTGGTGTCAAATGGGATGAGATGATGATGATGATCCTTTATAGGCGTTTTGGTTGGTTGGTAGTTTTTTTTTTCTATTTTTTTTAAATTAAGATCAGTTAAGTACTAGGCCACGTACTGATGTGAACTACCCCAAGCACTTTCAGCTTAGAATGCCAAATAACAATAGCTTCAGCAATTTACATTAAAAAAATGTACATTCTAGACAGTTATATGTAGAAATTCAGGATATAGTTAAACCTATACTTACCATAATAATCTATGCAGTTCAAAGCAATTAATTACAACCTAGTCACAGGTGGAAGGAAGCCTAACATAGGCTATATGGACTAAATACTGGCCATTTCAATTATATCCAGCTGAGTGGAGGTCTCTCATTTACTTACCAGAAATCTGTTCATTAAACTGCCCATATGTTCAAACAATTAGACCTCACGAATATTACAGTTTTACAACAACCAAAAATGCTCACGATATAATCAAGGAACACGTGAGATTGGATAAAAATGTGACAATTAACCCCGGAACACACGTACAGACAGCCAGACAAAAGCAAAACTGTCCATTATGGTCTGGAAAGGTGTAAAGTGGTATACATAAACGGATAAGGCTCTGAGAAACATAAAAGTTCTAAGCGGCATTAGACTCGCCACCTTTGTAGGACTGAAAAAATTATTAGCCAAAAGTGGGCGAATGCCTCATTAAACGTTAGAGTAACAATTTCAGCAATATTCGGACACTTTAGTTAAATTTTCAAGAACTTCGTTCATTGTTCAGCAGTGGAGATGTCAATAAAGTCCCTTGAAATGACCTTTAAACTTTTGATCGTTGTGTCGTTCAAGTTACTGTAACATTTGTAGTCACATAAAAAACGTTATCTATTAAATTCAGTCCAAATACCGTCTAGGTTTAGTGAAACAGTCCAAGACTTTCAATACATAGACACGAAAAGTGCTGAAAAATTCTCACGTCGTTGTTGCCAAGTGGCAACAACGCTTATAGTAAATTCTGCGTAATTTTATATAAACTTCGTTAGAATGTTGAATGAAAGTTTATTTACCATAAGAATTACAATATACTTAATTATATACTAAAAATATTTACATTACAAAATATCGTTTAAAAAATCCTCCGCGTAATTGCCGACTGGGAAGGTTCCCAGAATGCTGGCTGTGTTGCCACGTTGGATGGCGATACTTATTCTTTGGGCCAGAAAATAGCCAGCCTTCTGGTCCTGAGAAGCATCGATTAAGCGTTTAGCAATGTCTCTATAAAGGCGGTGAGCACTCGGACCCCATGACCCCAGTATCTCAACCTCAAACGGCTCAAATATGTAATCACCTGCTAGGTTAGCATATTTACGCCGTTTGAGGCCTTCAGCCGATGCAACAGCAGCGCCGGCACATAACTTCATAATTTTTTTTCTTTTTTAGTTTCTATAATATTTCTTACATATTTATTACGTGATTTAATGTCTATTATATTACTATATATCGTAATTTTCCACTTTTTTCACTGCGATGACGTCCCCTATATAAAAAGTATGACACAATTTTTAATTGATACTGCTAGTCTATAGGTTGGAGGTCATTGGAAACAGTAGGTAATTTGTTATGTTAACAAATTGCCTGAATCAGCTGTACAGGCTGACGTATATCTTTCGGTAGGCGAATAATTTGTAGCTCGCTTACTCGATTGCTGTTTTGTACGTGAGCTCTCGATATTAATATCAATCGATCCTGTACATTTCATGGATGTGAAGTCATTACTGATTCGAGAAAATGTTTCTTTGTCAAGTGATAAGTTTGAAAGAAAGAAAAGTATGCAAAAGTAATTCATTTGGCACAATTTTGAAATACAAATCAAAATGGACGCCACTAAACTGTTAAAAGGCAGACAACTACATTAAACAGTTGCATGGTATAAAAATGTGTTTAGAAAACTATTGGGAAAGTACTTGGGAATTACCCAGTTACAGTATAGAAGATAGGTAGGTATTTAAGTTCAGCAAAGACAGCACTACCATGGGTCAGTTTGTCGACTCATACCCTCCGGGACTCCTTTGTGAAGAAAATGCTTTCATACACGCTTACCCTTATCAAATGTATTTTTGTGTAATTGACATTATTTTCATTGAGAAATTGAACGATAATATTTAAGGACGTTAATACGCTGCTCTGAACTTTTAGAGAGATCACGCCCTTGCAATACATTGCAGACCCCCACTATTATTTGCTATTGCTAGAAAAACTAACCACTATCAATTTTATTTTTTACAAGCGGCCCGCGACTTTTTTGGATAATTTGGATTTTTTCCCGTATCCGTCACTTGTAATTATTGTTCCCATCGCGTCACCCGTAATAACATCTAGCTTCGCAAATAATTATTTTAGAACGAGGTAACGTCAGGGAACTGTGCAAAATGTATGGAGGACTACGAAAACGTATTTCGAGCAAATTAACGTAAGGAACTCGGACTAGAAACTCTGTTTTTGAATTGGCGTAGTGAGTTACGTACGAACTGAGCTGTTACATTTAACATCACAGGTTCGATCTCAGAATTAGGTCAAATGTATTGGTTTAAAAACAGGATGTTTTTCTCAAGTGAACTAGGAACAGATGGTCTATAGCTAGTTTGTCTTCCTAAACGTATTAAACAAGGTCTCTCTAGGGTGTCGTAATCATGGATGGGTCTAACCGCACCTGAGCATCGAGCATAAGCTAGACATACAGCTAACACTGAAATACTGGATTTGAGATTTATTTGCAACATTGTAAAGTTCTATTTTTAGCCGACTTCAAAACAGGAGGAGGTTCTCAAGTCGACTGTATGTTTTTTTATGTTTATTATCATATCATTCGGTTGGGTCACCGATTAGAAAAAATTATGTGGAAATTCTAAAAATGTTTTTAATTTTCGCGAGGTAAGATGTTCTTCCATAGGACGACCACCTTATGATTCTGTAGGAGCATTCATATTTACCTATAATTTTTAGATTCTGGCTGTTCTACTTATTATATACTTGATTGTCCCTATAGCGTGGGGGCCGACAAAATTATTGGCCAAGTGTGGGTGTACCTATAATTCACATTTGTTCACTCCTTTGGGATCTAGGCATGATTGCCTATATATATATATGTATGTAATCGTTTTAACCTACCAATATTGGAATTACAGAGTTCCGAAGTCATTTTTGTTAACAATGGAGCCGCCTTCTCGTACCTACCTAGTCCGTGATGCGATCCGTTGGGAAAAGAGCACAAATATTTTATGAAAATATCTGTAAGTATTGATATGGAGTTCAATTTCTGATGCTGTTGTCGTTTGGGAGTAAGAAACTAATAGAAAGAAGGCTATAAGCCAATAATAAAATTAGCTGAAAACTTTTGAAAAATAAAGAAAATTTTACACGGTTTTGTACACATACCATCAACATGCTTATATCCCCGAAAGGTTAGGCAGAGGCACTACACCCACACTTTACCAGTAACGTTGTTGGTCCCACTTAATACGGAGCAAGCTTATTGCCGTTACCGCGCGTTATAGAAAATTTAAAACCTGAGTAAGTCAGACAAACAAGTGCTACAATCAAAGCTACCACGAATTATATTCTGAAATGCCTACTAAAGTCCATAAGTAGTCAAATAAAGCAACAAACTCCGATCGTTCATTATTATCGTCGAAAATTCAAAGAGAACATTCAAAAACCAAATATAATTGAAACAAACCCGCAGAGAAAAATCACAAAGTTGGTAATGTCAAATGAATTTCTAGTAATGAGGGGAGTTGACCCGTTGTCGGCCATTAAGGACCGTTTGCTATCAACTTGGTAGACGCTGTAATATATCGTTAATGATTGTAATGACAGGATAACGATGTGTTACCAGGAAAATAATGTAGAAATTATGTCAATTTATTTCTGGTATTCCTACTTCTGTAATAAATTACAATAATAATAGGAGATGGTTTCTTTTTGAATAAAACATTCAACATGATTTTCTTCTCGCAGATAACCCCGAAGGGGTAAGGAGATGTGCATTACTCATTCACACTTTACCAGTAATTTTGTTGATCCCTCGTTATAGAGGGCACAGCTTTTGCCGAAACCGGTCAGTATAGAAAATCCATAACAATTACGTAATTCAAACTAAAATTTCAACAGACAGGGCCCTGCCCTGGCTGGACTGCAGACATTCTGTTAGTGGTATGTTATCACTATAGCATACCACTAACTAAACTAATAGCTAAAATCATAGCATACAACTAAATAAAATTTCTGCAGTACGAGCGCGAAACATTTGACTTTTTATAGGACTTTTATAGGACTAGATGTGGCAGCTAATACCCGAAATGCGGTTACACAAGACTAGATGTAAGTACCCAAACATTTTCTGACTTTCATTTAATTTTATTTTTGACCTCTCGATTTCCGGGTGGTTAAAAAATTTCAAAAATTCACTTGCTTTCCCGAAAGTATACGCGTCTACCTTACATCAATATTTCGCCAAATATATCGATGGTCCCACATAGGGGTGTGCCTGTTGCCACCAATTAAATAGTAGTATAAGCTATTGCCGACAAAACATAACACCAGTAAATTATTTTTGACTGACATAACACCAGTAAATTACTTTTGACCGACATCTTGACCTTTTAAGTTTCTTGAACCTATTGTTCAAGTTGGAACTGTCACAATTGGCGAACAGCCAAAATCCATCTCTATACTGTGTATACTACTTTAGAGTTTCAAAGATTCTTCAACCTTCCAGACGATGTTGGCAAGTGACAAATACAAGTTTCCGTAATTAGGTATTGTCACTTGGGAGTTGTTCTTGACGCTTAATAATATTAATTAATTTAAAGACTTTTTGTAACTTTAACTTTAACTTTTTGTAAGATCAAATTTTTTCTACAAAAACGCTAAGTGCAACTCTGTGTTTGCGAACATTCCTTTTAATTTGCCTCAGTGGCGTAGTGGTATGAGTATGCGACTGCCGTACGTGAGGTTCACTTTCGGGTAAATCAAATTTTTGTGTGATCCACAAATATTTGTATCGGAGTTTGGGTGTTTTCTATGTAAATATGCATTTAGAAAATAAGAAATATAAAAGTATGTTTATCAGTCATCTAGATACCATAGCACAAGCGTAAATTAGCTTATTTTGGGCTAAATGATGTTGTGTCATCTGATATCAAAAATAATGTTTTTATTCATTTATTGCTACTTACCTAGAACAGTTATGTTGCCAGGGTCTCACCAATTGCTCGGCAGGTGCACCAAGTTGAACAAGTCATGCAAGGTTAGCTTGGGCTCCTAAGATGCAGATAATATGCAAGTTTTTCTTATATAATTTTACAATATGAATCACAAAAACTATAGTCTTGGGCTGGACTCGAACCAGCGACTGACCTCTTTCCAGGAGGAAGCCTAAAACTATAGTTTTTGTGATTTATATTGTAAAATTATACAAGAAAAAGTTAGCATACCTCACTGCTTATAAAATATACTAGGTGTGCAATGCATGCTAATTGCAAATGTTGAGCGGAGCAAATTTCCTTAATTTTTTTTTATGCTCTATTTTCATGATTTCAGAGATATGCACTCCCGGGTATGATGTCGACCAGCATACCAAATTTGATCAAAATCGGTCGAGCCGTTTCGCAGGAGTTGGCACACAAACGATTTACACTTGTCGTCTAAGATACGCTACGCTACGCTACGCTACGCTACGCTACGCTCCGCTCAATTAATATGCAAGTTTAACCTATAGATAAAATTAAACACATAATTTGATATAATTTAAATATTTATTTCATAATGTCACTTGAAATAACGTAAGAGCAAGCGGCGGGGTCGCCAGGACTCTCGAGCGACCCCGCCGCGGCTTCATAGACTTTAACGCGTAAAAAAACAAAGATTCAACATTATCTATCATATACTTTATATGTTATTTACAATATATCAACAGATAAACGTATTTACATCTCTTAATTAGTATGTATAACATACAGAAAGGGAAATATAGTACATTATAGTTTTAGTTATATTAAATTATAGTCCATTATGTACCGACACGGTTTTAACTATATACATAATAGTGATACTTTCGTTAGAATTTTTTATTTCGGCCCCTCCGATGTGTGCCGAAGAGAATACGAGCGAACGCCTGGCGAAAGTCAGGACTAAATATTGTATATATAACTGGATTAAGCGTTGAATTGAAATATCCTAACCACAAGAAGAAACTCGCTAAGTAATCACTAATAATACACGATTGGCAAATTGGCATCACTAGCGCCATTATGAAGAATGGAAGCCAACAGAAGACAAATGCCCCAGTGATAATAGCAAGTGTTTTAGCTGCCTTTCTCTCTCTCTTAGCTTCTAATGATTCTTTCTTTTCTCTATGTGATAGAACAGGCACGATAGCTTTATCGTTTTTCGAGCCGTTAGTTACAGTTGAGGAAGACTTTTCCGGTGACACTGACGGTAGTGCCTTTTCATTGATTGTGAATGCAGTAGTCCTCGGTTCCTCATCTAAAGTGTCGACAGTTGAAGTGCTTTGTCCTTCTGTCAACAATAGGGACGCAGCTAGTGTTTCAGCACGGGTACGCTGATTACATTTTTTGAGATTTAGGAAACGTTTCTTCACAAATCTTCTGTCTCTGGCTGATTGTACCGGTCTTCCTGGAGGTGTGGTTCCATCAGCTGAAGTAGGTCTTGGTGGAGGTGGTTCTCTCCTTCTCCGTATACGTCTTCTGGCCGTTTGGAAGATCTTCCAGTAGAGGATAAGAATAACAGCTAATGGCACGTAGAAAGTTGACATCGTGGCGAATATTTGGTAAGAGAGGTCTTGACTAACTAAGCACTTTTGTTGTTGAGTGATTCTGGCCAGATAGTCGGGGTCTTTCCAGCCGAGTTGCGGGGCTAATGAGACGACAAGTGCGGCAACCCACACAAGGACAATCATTGTGAAAATTCGCCTTTCGTTTCTAATGTGGATATAATCTACGTCTGTCACAGCCCAATATCTGAAAACAAATAGGCGTAATATGATTAAATCAATCAATCATAACAGAAGACAATCAGATAGAAAGAAAAATACACATATTTTTGGTTAGTTTCAGAAAAAACAACGAACAGAAATCAACACGAAAAAAGTCTTTTTCGAGTTGATTTTTTTCATAAGAATCGATTAATTTGTAGACCTTTATTCATCAACATAAGTTTCTCGTACAATATATTTTCTTTAGTTAACCTTTAAAGGATAGAAAGCAGCAATGTAGAATAACATTGCGGTGAAATAAAGCAAAATGAGAATAAAGGAGAATGCCCAGTAGTCGTTTCTTTTTTAAAAACCTAAATAAAAAGTGTATAGCTACCTAAGTAAATTGATAAATCATATAATATTTTTTTAACAATCTTTTAATTCACTCGAACAAAATCGTATGTGGCGTTTAAACTTTGATATAATTCGTGGAGTACTCGTTTTTTCGAATTTTATTGTGATTCGAATTTTACGATCCTGGATTAACCCAGAAATGGTTAGTACCTATATCTTATTCAATTAAGTTTTGTATTCAGTACTTGTAACATACTTGAAATGTATGTGTAAGAGTAAATTAGTAAATTATGTTATGTTTCACAATATTGAATAGATTGACATCTAAGCATAACAATGCTGAGATGTCATGGTGCAAGATTTTTGATCGCCATAGTAATTATAATTAACTAGGTATGCAATGCATGCTGCTAATTGCAAATGTTGAGCGGAGTAAATGTTTTTATTACATATCAGAATCAGAATCGAACACTTAAATTAATTAATCGAATGAAAAAAAAATGTTTTCATTGTTGACGCACGTGTTTCCATGGCAACCATTTATTTATCAGGTTTTTCGGTGATTATTCATGATTACACCTGGTCAGCTCTATTTTCATGATTTCAGTTATATGCAATCCCGGATATGATGTCGACCAGCATGTCAAATTGGTCAAAATCGGTCGAGCCGTTTCAGACGAGTAGACGCACAAACGATTTACACTTGTCGCCTAAAAATGTAGGTTCCTAGATAGGTATTACATTGTCAGGGTTATTTATAAGTGTGTTGGAACTATTACTTCTATCTTATTTGAATTAAATCCATGTTCATCCATGTAACGATTAGAACTTTTTGGACAAAATTTATTTGACGGATTGATGGACATTTGCTTCAAATGTAACCTCTAATTTTAACGGCAAAACGAAGAATGAGAGAAAACCCCACAAAATAACAGAATATTTTTTATTTGCTATGAAATTAAGATATCAATCCAATTTAATATATGATTTTCGCTGTCATACAAAAGTACATGTTACGAAACGGCGGTCTATTGCAAAGTGGGCAATCTCCTTTATCTAAAATATAATTCTGTTTAAACTGTCACTAGACGATTTCAACTTGCTCAAGTGTCTTGTCCCTTAAACTTTACAAGATTGGTACAAAATAATTGAACAAGTCGAATAAATTCGGTTGTAATTTGTCCAACGGTCGTTAGTCAAACAGTCCAATTCCTTTTTATATGATTTATTGTGGTCATTAAATGTTAAGGACTTTATCATAATACCAATTAGTCGTCTCAATTGGGTAGGCTTTTAGATTTATTTTACAGTTTTATTTTATACTAGCTGATTGCCGCAGCACCGCTCGCGTGATTTAGTTTACTCGTTCCCGGTTCCCGTAGGAACACATTACCGGGATAAAAAGTAGCCTATGTTACTACTACTACTACGGTACTAATAAAAACTAACATTTTTTGAAATCAGCACAGTAGCTTTTGAGTTTATTCATTACAAACATACACACAAAAATACAAATCTTTTCTCTTTATAATAGTAGTATAGATATTTGATACTAGCCGATGCCTACGGTTTTTTCCTCGTGAAATAGATTTTCTAGTCCCACGGGAAAACATTTCCGGTATAAAAAGTAACCTAAGTTACTGAAATGAAATGAAATGTTTTATTTATTTGTATAGGTCACTAAATGGCTCTTACAAACGTCAGTAAGTACATAAAATAAAAAAAATTTCATTGTTTCTATATTTACATGTACTGCCAGATTCGCAAAGCAATAAGTAGAACCGAGAGAAAGAACCTGGCAATAAAACTCTCAGTCACTCTTTTTCAATAATTAACTCATTTACACATTTTCTTAAGACAAAATGTGGACGAATGTTCATTGGTCCCGTGTCAAAATCAAAAAGGGCGTGTATAATGCACCAAAAAAACTTTTTATAACATCAGCTATCTGCCAGTGAAAGTCCCATAAAAACCCGTCCATCCGCTTCAGAGATAAGCCAGAACACACAGATCTACAGACAAAGTTTGAATGTCTATTTTTCTAGACACTTTGTTAGTTCCCCGTTATATGAGAAGAGCCCTAAACCTCGTCCTTTTGTCAGCATAACTCGGGGTCTGTTCTCTACTTTAAACCAGCCCTATGATCATGGCAGTGGCTGTACGGGATTCTATTAATGAAATCGCAGACATCGTCGATCACGTGACTCAATGAACATTTTTTTTAAATTGTTTTTGATATCTTTGTCTATTGACTGCAGTCGACGTTAGCCGTGCTAGCCCAGTAGCCCAGTGCAAATGTAGTATTGTAAAGTTATTACCTGTCAGTAGCAATAGCGACTAAGTGAAGGATAGACGCAGAACTGCATAGCACATCGCTGGAGGTCCACATGTCACACAATTCAGGTCCTAGAATCCAACCTTGACTAACCTGTGAAAAAAAATATCCTTTACCTAGAAATTCATAAAAAATCTATAGGTACTAGGTATACAGAGAGTGGTATCTCGTGTAATCAAATGGGTCATAAAAAATGTTGTCTGTCTGTTTGTTTCTTCTCAATACAGCTGAATTGATTTGAAAGTGACTTTCACATTATAAGAGTTACCTTTTATTGAAAAAGAAATGAGTTTATGAGTTTATTTTTTTTTAATTTATAAGCACACCAACTGCATAATTACACATAACCTAACAAACTAATACACAATAGAAGACTCTCAAAGTACATTTTCAAGGTACATTGGAATTATTTTGACTACAACTTTAGTTAATACTATCAGGCGTTACTTTTCGGAAGTCCATAGTTAAATAAAATAAATCTAACTACTTTGCAATATTCCGCCACATGCAAATTACCCAACTCTCGTATTTATTCATGCACAAGTCGCCCTCCAAACCCACTTAGGCCGAAAGAATAGAGAAATAATTTTGAAAATAGAATAAATATGAGAGTTGTGTTATCGTGCAAAAAATAATAAAAAACCTCGACACGTGTTTCGCCCCCAACCAGGGGCATCATCAGGAGATGTCGATGGCTCGGCGCACGGCGACCGAATATCGACTGGTCCGTGCGCCGAGCGGAATATTGCTAAGTAGTTAGATTTATTTTACAACTTTAGTTTCAAAGTTATTATTACACACCTAGTAATACTTATTCTTTATTTTATTTTACTTTACTGATTGACAAAAGCATCATAATCACTATAATTTGTATCCTAGTTACATGAATCAGCATTATGCCTCATTATGCGTCCACAGAGCACCACTCACATTTAGAAAGTACAATAAATAAGGATAATACTCGTAAATGTACTCGGCATTCACTTCTATATTAATTCTTATTTATATTCTCTACCAATTAATGTTGGCTCGTTCACGTATCTACTAATAAGACTAACGATGCTAATGAAGGAATACTGACACCAAAAGCAAACTAAATACGAGTAGTAATCATGTTTATTTGCTCAGAAATAGTGAGAGAATTCTCATAAATATTTATCCACTGACTAAAGCCATATCTGTACCACTGAAGATAGGCAGATTCACAGGTCATAGAGACACCGCTGAAACACCAGTCGATACCGACCACGGTTGATATAATGCAACTGAAACGTCGGGTACATATTAAGGTGTCGTATATTTTGGAAGGGGAGGCTTAGAAGGTATTTTGGTAGCTACCAGCAATATATCTACATAAATATGAATATGCCTTGCGCCATTGGAACAATGACGCAAGGGCTCTCGCTTCCAGGTCCCATAGAGGGGTCCCGGCTAGGAGACATGCAGCCTCTCCGGAAATCGTGCGGTACCCCCGTATGGTTTTGACGGCCAAGGTTCGAAGTGGTCTGTTTAACAGAGTCACGTTCACCGTGACCGCCAACCTATCCGCCCATACGGGAGCCCCGTATAGGGCCATACTCCGCACGATCCCCAGGTACAGTCTCCTGCAAAAACCGTTTGGTCCCTTTAGGTTGGGCATCAGTCGCGAAAGTGCGAAGCACATATTTGTAAAGTAAAATATATACCAGCATAATTTGACCAATAATAATGACGTTAATGCCTCAATATCAACTCTATGGTCAATGCCGTGTCGCAAACAAGAGACAACCATTACTAACTTACAACTTCAAGTTGTAGCTTACGTCGCGTATTTTTTGCGATTGTTAGGCGAGAGACATATGCCTGCTATCATTATAATATTAAGTCCCGTTAAAACTTTTAATTCTTACCTCATAAACAGCACCTAAAGGCATAACAAGGCAGGCTACCATGAGGTCTGCGACAGCCAACGAAGCCACCAAATAGTTCGCTACGTTCTGCAGGTTTCGTTCTATAATAATTGCTGCTATCACGAATACATTACCTGTACAATAAGAATAAATTAATATACCATACTACCTAAACAGAGCCGGAAGACACAGTCGTTCATTACACCCACATATCGCCAGTTACTTTAGTCCCACGTAACAGCGGCCGCGATCTAGAGGAATTTAAAAAAAAAACCCACGTACGTTTCCGGGGCTTAAGTTTTTTGCCAGAGCCTAGTTCGTCTGACAGCAGGTGCATCCCGTGAAGTTGAGGATGACTTGAGGTTTAGAGATTTCAGTAAAGCCCGTTAGCACTCGAATATAGATCCAGGCCTATATCCCCCACGAATGCCGAGGGACATTACACATCTACACTTTACCAATATTTTTGCTAGCCTCACGTAACAAGGGGCAACCCAGTTGCCATTCATCATCATCATCACATCCATTTGAAAGAGGGGCAAGTTTAGCCTTCATCTATCACGCTGCTAGGGTTTTGTGTCGAGTTTTCCTTCTCTAAATATACTTCGATAAAAATGCTTATTATATTTTCTCTAAATAAATACTAAATAACATTTGTGGATCGCACAACAAATTTGATAGACTCGGGAATCGAAGCCGAGACTCGGGAGTCGAAAGCCGATGCACTACCGACCACAATTGCCGTTCACCCCTATTGCCATTAACGTGTACTAAATACAAGAGAATATCAATATCCATTACATAATCTGAACCTATATCCCAATAGTCAAGACAGATGTTAAACCTATAATCTCTATAGGCCGGCCACAATTGGTCACGGCACCACACGTGAATGGTTGGACCAATTTCGCTAATTCTTTTTTTGTCTGTAATTGTCGGTACAAGATTTATTATGAAAGAAAAAAAGTTAAGAAAATTGAGTGACATACTCGTACCTATTAGAAATTTACGAAACCTACATAAATGTTACTACTGTCTTCATAAACAATTGATTGACCTATTTTTACATAATTCCCCAACAAAAATTATGAACAATATTATGTAAAATGATGTCTTGTATTAACGAATTATGAACTATTTCTGTTAATACTTATTACCAACGCTATGCGAAAACGCGCAATCTGGTTTTGTGGTTTCATCAAATTAATAGTATTTAAATTTCTAACAAACTATTTGATTATCCGACTTTGCGGTGATAATCTATGTTTCGCATGAAGGTTTCCATTGCTAGAATTGATTTGGTAACCGAGTTTTATAATAGACGTAGCCAAATTTTGCATAAGAGTCCACAAATATGTGGTTTATATTATAGGGAGCAGAGCCATACTTTTCCTAGCACGAATGGCCCGGTTCGATCACGTAATTACCACCCTCTAAATTGAGACGGATGTCAAATAGTTTATGTTGTGTTTCGCAGGCCTATGTGAAGGCGTCGGGTCTACCTAGTCAACAAATACTAGAAGACTGTTGATGTACTTCAGAGGATAAATCGTCAGAGACTTGGACAATTTGTGCAGGTAATATCTGAGTATGAGTTTAGTTACGATTTGTACTAAGAGCAACGCTACATACAGTACCCCGTGAGTGAAGAACTCCTGTCTTTCTACCCCTGATTACCTTAAAGGCATTTGAGACTGAGTATTTGAGACTGGTGACTCATCCATTGTCAGATAAAGTAGATTTTCCTGGTTTTTTAACTGTTTATGATTCCCAGATTTATTAAATTATTAAAGGGGCTCGTGGTCTAGTGGCAAACGACAATGCAAAGGTTAAGCAACATCTAGTCAGGCCGGTCTTAGGATGGGTGACCATTTCTTAAGACACAGACCCCCTCCGTGCCTCGGAGAGCATGTTAAACCGTCGGTCCCGATTGTCATACGAACATTATAGATGTTCGTATGACAATCGGGATATCGGGCAGTCGTTAGGGGTAGTTGGATCCTTTAATCAAAAATCCGACCGGTCTAACTATATAACTTCGATATCGCACAAGGGTTGTGGAGGTCAGATGGCAGTCGCTTCACGGAAAATATCGAAGTTCAGCCGAATCGCAGTTAGAAAGCCGACCCCAAATGAGTTGTGTAAAGGCTATGTGAATGATGATGAATCCCAGATGTTAAATGTCTGATTTTAATATTATGTTACTTAAGTTATAATGAGGCTAAGATGCCTTCAGGCATAAATAAATACACTACTAAAAAAAGATCACTACGGATATGAAGGCGTGGTTAAGTGTGTATGTGTGTACTTGTGTGTTTGGTTACGACAGATTAATTTTGGTTTACACAGAACACGGTGAACAAAGTCAATCCAAAATCCCATTTCAATAACACTACCTTTTCTAGTTAGAACTGTACGAGTACAATCTATCAACTGGAATAACGTCAAGCGACAACTTGACCTACTCACAGCAGATTTCGCACTCAACTCCCTTCAGTTTACGTTCGAACACTGTTTCAGACGATATAGTTCGTGCTTTGGTTTCGATTGAAACGCACTCAACCGGGTTCTAGTACTGGCTTGCAGACTAGATTAGGCTCTTCAGCGGTTGATGGGAATCTGTTAACTTTGTGAATAAGAGGATTTGATTGGCAAATAGTAAGAATAACGAGAGTAGACGTGCCAATTATTATGTGGAACTAAAGGTTGAAAATTCAGCGTATAGTATGCGTTTGTTTGCTACTTTTAAGATAAAGGTGTGCTTCTAGGGAAATTCAGTCTAAATAGGTTCTTAAATAAGCTGATAAGATCCCCGAAGGTTTAGACAGAGGCGTTAATTACGCCCACACTTAACCAGTAACTGTTGGTCCCACGTAGTAGGGGATAAGCCTATTGTCGTTGCCGGGAACTTTACGTATTTTGTCTGAGCTTCATTGATCTGTCAGCAGATGCACCGTCTGCAGATGAGAATGGCTTGGATTCCAGACCAGATACAAATATTAAAAAATCATGACTTGGAAATTCAAACGATATTGGTGAGGTGGAAATATAGGATTCGGACAAACTAACCTAAGATGGTGCTAAGAGGCTTTACCAACATCTCCAGTGTCCAAGTCATCTTCATCAATCCATCAAGTCATCTATGCACCTGCACACAGTGCACCTCCTAACAAACGGACAAGGCTCTTGCATTTCCACTAAGTCCTCGGTAACGGCAATAGACTCGCCATCTGCAGGCCTACCCCGGTTCTAACGAAACTTCGGTTTCGGTCAAAGTTCGTATGAATTTGTTGTCATTTGTCAGGTTCTAATTTCGTTAAAGTTTCATTCGTAAACGCGAGTAGGCCCCCTGCTACGTGAGGGTTAACATAGTGAGTAACGCAACGTGGGCGGTAAAAGCGCCTCCGTCCATCACATCGGGGATAAAGAGGTGATTTGTGTGTGTATCTGCCAAACTAAACAATAGTGTCTTCTTTTCTATCTTAACACTCAAAGACCGGATTATTCCCTTCCTCTGAACGAAGACCTTAGGTTAACGTAAAGGTCTGAACCTTTCTGACATGAGAATATAATCACCAACCCGTATTACTTTTATTTTCAAATAAACCTTAGTTTGGCTTTGAGTTCGTTCTCTCATCCATATAAGACAGATCCCTTCTCAGTTACTAGACAACTTCAAAGACAACAATAAAATGAAATAATGTGCAATAAAAGTAAAACCCTTTGGAAGCCAACTTCAATCACCAATCATTTAAAGGTCCAGTGGACCGATATAGGTCGTTTTGAAGGAAATGATTACAGAGATAACTTAGACAAGTCCACATAACAATAGTTATAAGAAACTAGTATGTCTAGATTGAGATTGTAGGTTTACAACATCAGTTCTTGCTGTTTGAATTTACGTTCGAATGACAGAATGGTTATTGATTTATCAAACACATAATATTTTTTTTTTTTTTTTTAATATTTGGTTCGCCAAATTGACGCCGCCCGCCTGGTGGTAAGTCGTGACGACGTCTAGCGATTTTGGGCCACTCTCACAGCACACATTACTATTGAGAGTGGCCCTCAACTTGACGACCTACTGATGTGCCTCTTCACGCTCCGCTTAAAGAACCCAGGATTATATGTGGGAGGAAACACGTGCACAGGCAGGGCGTTCCAGGCCACTATCGTTCGGCAGAGAAACGAACGTTTAAAACGTTCGGTTCTCGCGAACATGCTATCCACTGTGTGGGGGTGGCATCTCTGCCCGGCACGAGTCGTTCGGGATCGGAAGGAAGAGGGTGGGATCAGATTGAAGAGCTCTTCAGAACACTCGCCGTGGTAAATACGGTAGAATGCGGCCAAGGAAGCTATTGTTCGGCGCTGAGCTAGCGGCTCAAGGCTTCCCGTTACCTCCGGACAACCTATAATACGGATAGCCCGTCGCTGCATAGCGTCGAGAGCGTCCAGCAGATACTTCGCGGAGCCGTCCCAGAGGTGAGAGCAGTATTCGACGAAGGGTCTAATCTGCGTCTTGTACAGCAGACACCTCTGGTCCGGTGTAAAGAATCTCTTTACCTTATTCAGTATTCCTAGTTTCCGCGAAGCTAGCCCTATACATCTTTCGATGTAGTTTTTATTATTGAGCTCTCGACGAACGTCTATGCCAAGGATATCAAGGTTGTCCTTCATTGGTAATAATGCATTCTGAAGAGAGGGTAGGGGAAGGAAAGGGGTTTTCTTCGCAGTAAATGCACACGCCTGTGTTTTGCGGGCATTGAACTCGACCAGGTTCTCGGTACCCCATTGAGAGATACTGTCGAGGTTACGGTCGAGATCAGCCACGAGTCGTCGTCTCTCCTCCTCAATCTCAGATCGCCCCGCCGTCGGACGAACCGAGTAACTCCCGTGCAGTGTGCTGTCATCTGCATAGCAATGAATGTTCCCGAGGGATAGTATATCATTGATATGCAGAAGAAAGAGAGTTGGTGATAGTACGGACCCCTGCGGTACCCCGGCATTCACTTGCAAGAAGCGAGAAGCCTGGCCATCGCAGAGGACCCGCACTCGGCGCTCGTTTAAAAAGCTGGCAATCCAGCTGCACAGTTGAGGAGGTAGACCATATGCCGGAAGCTTGGAAAGGAGCGAAGCATGCCAGACCCTATCGAAGGCTTTGGCGATGTCCAGGCTAATAGCCAAGGACTCGCCGTGCCTTTCCATAGCCCCACCCCAGACATGCGTTACGAATGCCAGAAGATCACCCGTTGATCGCTTTGGCCTGAAGCCGTATTGTCGATCATTGATTAGCGAGTGATCCTCTAGGAATTGCATGAGCTGCTTATTTATAAGGAGCTCAAGCACCTTGCAAATGACTGAGGTGACAGCTGTGGGTCGATAGTTGCCTGGATCGGACCGATCCCCTTTCTTGGGGATCGGTTGTACGTTCGCCTCCTTCCAGACCTCCGGCACGAGCCCTGAAGAGTATGACAGGCGGTACAGACGCGTTAATACTGGCGACAACTCAGCTGCACATTTTCGTAGCACCACCGCCGGAATGCCGTCAGGGCCACTGGCTTTCCGCGTGTCGAGTGACCGCAGCACTGCCCGTACATCACATTGCCTGATAGCAATATCAGGCATTGTGTGGCCACAGTTGGCGATGGCGGGGGGCTGCAGGCCACGGTCGTCGACCCGGGAATTAGCCGCAAAGAGGTCTGCGAGCATATCCGCTTTCTCTTGGGCTTTGTGAGCCAGTGTTCCATCTGGGTAACGCAGCGGTGGCAGCGAGGGCTGACAAAAGTTAGATTGCACGGCTTTGGCCAGTTGCCAGAATCCACGGCTGCCCGTGGGATGGGAAGTGAGCTCCTGACCAAGCCGCGCGACGCGCTGGGCATCCGCTCTCTTAAAGGCCCTCTTACTCGACTTTGTGGCCCGGTTGTACGCTGCTTTGAGGTGGCCCACGTTTGGGTCGCGCACAGCCCGGGCCCTGATCCAGGCGCGATATGCCGACTGTTTTTGTCGAACAGCTTTGGCACAATCTCGCCCGAACCAGGGACGGGCTCTGCGGATACTGGCGACATCAGTGAAAGGGATGTAATAATCCATCCCTAAACTGATCTCGCCAGCAATAGCAGAAGCACTATCCGAAGGAGCCTTTCCTACAAAACAGCGCTGGCTCCAGGAGACGGACGCATAATAATCTCCTACAAAACAGCGCTGGCTCCAGGAGACGGACGCATAATAATCGCGTAGACCGTCCCAATCCGCTGACGAGTAGTGCCATAGTCGTCGTGACGTTTGTACAGGACGTGCAGGAGGTGACACCTTCATGCCAGCGTGAACCACACCGTGGTCGGAACTACCCAGTGGGGCTCCTACCGAAACACTGTACTGGGCTGGGCGACTCGTCAGCAGTAGATCCAGCAGAGCGGGCGCGTGATCTGACCTGTCTGGTATCCGGGTGATCCCGCATACCATCTGGGTCAGACCGTAGGAGAGAGCGAACGCATGGGCGGCTCTACCCGCATGATCAGTCTTGAGGGACCCCAGCCATTCAATGTGATGGCCATTGAAGTCCCCCAGAAATACTAGGTCAGCGTTCGGGAACCGCACCTGCGCTTCATCAGCCGTCTCGCTGAGGTACTGGAAGAGCTTTGTTGTCTCAGAATCCCCTGTGTGGGATCGGTAGACGCACACGTAGATCTGGCTCATAGAGCCATGGTCTACGTGCAGCCAAAGGACGGAATTGGAGGGGTTCTCTAGGCAGCGCAACCGGCGGCAGCAAACATCCGCCTTAACGAACACGCACACCCCGGCTTTGTCTCGAAATTGTTCCTCGATGACATAGCCGGGGTAACACAGGTAAGACGTGTCGTCAGGGCGGCGTATTTGTGTCTCCGTGAGGAACATCACAGCGGGCCGTGCCGTCTCAAGGTGGTGGTGGACGGTATCGAGGTTCGCATGGAGTCCAACGACGTTAGTGAACTCCACCTCGAAATGTGAAGTTGTGGGGTTTCCTAGGGCCGCTGTGTAACGTTTATTTCTTTTTTGTTGCACTGCCATTGTAGATTTTGAAGAAGAAGCGTGAAGACAGGGCGACATTTGGTGCAGCAGTAAGTGACAAAGCGCAGGGGCTAGCTTTGTCTAGAACCGTGTGGTTAGGTCGGAGCCGACTCGCCGGACGGAAGGGCTCCCAAACCCCCCTGATGCAAGGCCGCCGCTACCCCACACCGGTTACCACCCGGAGCGGCGATCCCACATCAGGATTATGCGCAACATGTGGGACAGCCTCCTGGGGTGGTTGGCCCCAGGCGGGCCCCATGACTGTGTTGCGGGCGGCCGCGGCAACGCCGTTGCTAAGGGTCTCCCTGGCCGGTGAATCGACCCACACCACCCACACTAGACTCCGTTTCGCCCCCACTGGTCCCATGCCTGCTGCACCATACATCGCCCCGGGCCCGGCGGTGCAGCTGCTGAACCCCTAACGCAACCCAGCCTGGGCTGGGTTACTTGGGGGGCTTTAGCACAGCTGCACGGTGGTACCCCCCCGGACCAACACTGTTGTACCACCTGGTACCCACGTAGGGGCCGAAGCCACTCCATAGGTACCGTAAATTAACGAGCCTCGTCCGTTTATCAGCAGGTGCGCCACTAGCAGGTGAGGTCGCTGGGGCCCTATAGATGTTGGTAGAGCCCCTTTGGACCCAAAATCAAGCTTAGAGGAGGTATGCAGTGGTGCATTACACGTCCAAATTTTGCCAGTAATTTTTATGGTCCCGCGCGCTTTAAAAATTCTATAGCCGCTCTATTAGTCAAACCGTAATTCAACAATCAGGAAAAATTCAAAAATCTCAAATTTTCTTTATCTAATAAAACCTTCTCGGAAACACAAATCTGTTGGATTTTGTTTTAACTTTTAAAAGCGTGTGACAACCCTAATCCGTTGATGGATAGATGACGCGGCACAAGATGTACACAGTCGACGTTTCACTTTTTTCTGCATGTGATGTTTTGAGAGTGATTTTAAGGGCCCAGACCGCGCACGGATAAAGTCGATTTTGAGCGACAGCAGCGCTATTGTTGCCCGAATCATCCGACGGGCGGGTGAATGACCCAGAGAGCGCGATTTTGAAAATGTTTTGCGACAAACGTTCCACGTTGAGTTATTGTTATTGAAGTTGAATATTTACAGCATAACAAAAATGTTGAATTATTGGAAATAAACGACTGCCTATTTGTAAAATATTCCAAGAGTAGTTTTCGTTATAAAATGATCCTAATTACTAGATAAATAAATAAGAGTAGTTTGAGACACAATTTTTATGATTTTCTATTTATAATAAACAATCAAGAGCAGGTCCGGACTGACCTTTTTGTATTCTACTTACCTAAAATTCCAACTACGAGTACCTATGTATTTATTTGTAATTTTACTACCAAAGTTTATTCTTATTTCGTAAAATTTTCATTCAATAAAATAATTGCAAATTCAGTAGGAAGTACGGTCGAAATAACATCACGCCTTTCCTCGCTAGTGTTTATATCTACGCAAGGAAATGTGCCTATTGCGTAAACTCAAATACTTTTTGCTTACGATCACCTCGCAATCTAAAAAATCTTCTAGGGTTGTACAAAAAATTGTCAATAAATGAAACACAAGTATAAAAATGGTTCATATAATTAAAAGTAAACAAAATATGAGTCGCCACCTAAAAAGCGTGCTAGGGTTGTACAAAAATTAGTTATAAACAAACATGAAATTTATAAATGATTCATATACTTAATTAAACGAAAGTAAACAATAACAAAATATGAGTTTAAGAGTTTCTAATGTTTTTTTCATTTTAATGATTACTGATCAAATTCTGATTTCTACTAATTTGATGATAAAATCAATTGCTATTGCAAAACCTATCAGAATGAAAATGTTACCAGCTGCCCGATTCACGTAATAAAAACCGTAGCGTAGTGACTTAAAAATGTCACTTCGCACACTTTTTAACCGACTTAAAAAAAGAAGAAGATTCTCAATTCGCTGTATTTTTTTAACCGATTTTGATGATTTTTTTTTTATTTGAAAGCTGGTGATCCCGTGTGGTCACATTTTAATTTCATTAGGATCGGACCTTGGGTTTACACCAGGTAACTCTTCAAAATCGTATAGGAATTGTATAGAAATTGAGCTATTGGAAGATTTATGACAATCCAAGACTAGATAAGTAAGTGCGTTAAAAACAGAAAACCAAAAGGCGATTTCTAAGTTTCTAAGTTAAAACGACTTTTGAACTGGCGTGTTTACGTGAATCGACCGGCTGGGTAGTTAAGTTACCTCAGTCTCTTTCAAAATCATTAGACGTTCTTCTCTTTCAAAACACGTAAAGCTCTTTCTTTCCTCTCTTTCATAGCCTCTATGACATTGGGCGGGTCACGAATAGGCATGCTTCGTGACTGCCGAGGATCAACTAATTCTGGAAGGAGGCAATCGTAATAAAATCTAACTAATTTCATCTCCATTTTCTCCTTCCAAAATTTGTCGTCCTTTTCTATAATATAAACTTTCATAGGTACAGTAGCACCAAACCAGATGCCAAGCATGCAAACGTTTCTTTTAGTTATATGTAGCTGTCCCTGAATTTGGAAATACCAGTAATGATTTTTATTTATGACATAACCCTTGGAAGCCTTGTCCTTAACCCAAAAGGTATGTTTGGCCATTGCTTCATCAAGAGTCATGCCAGCTAAAGAATGTGGGCACTTAATTTCAATTAAACCGTTTGCATAAATGCCATCTGGTGTAGTACCAAGAAATTCATGATTCCTGACGAGTGTCAGGTCTACAAAAATACTCCTTGCAATGTTGGTGATTACCAAATACGTGTTGTGGACCATTTAGAATATCTTCACTAAGATTTTTTATTTTTTCTTCGAGTGACTGATTTTGATCCCCCCAATATTTAATCGCGCATTTTACACCCGTTCTTAAACGCAAATACCTTTCTTTTAGGAATTTCCGCAACTCGCAAGGATACTTAGTGTCTTTCGACAATTTCTCCAAGCTATTGCAGTAGTTTCGTAAAAGATGATTTTTGCATTCAATTTTCTCTACTATTAAATTATCGTACGGACGTGAATCTAATATTTTTTTATAAGTACTGGAATCGCCGTCTGCTACAAATTTATTATAAATTACACCGTGATCAACAAAGGAACGTTTAAACCCCTCAACTATTATGGTCGATTCCATCCCGGTAGATGATCCTGAATAATTCTTGAAACAATGGTGTTCCGGGGGCTGACTGTTGTTCTTTGCGGCTCGTGCACAGACTACGCAGTATTTATTTTTAACTCCAAAAAACAATACTTTATTAGTTTTAATGCCAATTATCGCAGCTGCGCCGGATAAGGCGGAAAAATTCTTACCATAAGATCTCTTGCTCCAACAACCGTCAACAGCAACAGATATTAATGGTGTACCATTTTTATCAACACTACCTATAGACACTGCGTACTCCGCTTCTTCCTTGACAGCTTCTGCCATGGAATGTGCTGCTGTCTTTTCCCACCAATCGCAAACCGTATTATTAATTTCATTGTACAATGAAGGTGACATGATTGGTAGGGCTACTGCGGCACTTAATGTTTTTAACTGAGAGTAGCTCCCACCAGATGATATGATACCAGACACAATTTGATGATTCACTTCCATGCTATCTTCTTTCTTTTCAACCAAACACACAGTAAATTTCATATTACACATACTACATTTTATGATGAGTTTTGAGTCCAGACCAACTTTTACTTCACCTATTATACTGAGGTAACTTAACTTACAATCCATTGGACCGTGGTCCCCTATGGCCTGAAGAGCTTTAAAAAAAAAGAAATATCCACTACTCTACGCCCAACTTCCACTTCATCCACCTTTCCCTCTTGACGGTTGTCAATAACTAGTTCCTGTAAAGAAAGATAATGGCTTGATTTTTATTATAAAAAATAATTCAAAAGGTATGGGCCAAATTTCTTCAAACATAGCTAAGAACTCCCTTAGAATACATCTTTGAAACACAGAACACTAGATCAAAATCTTAAACGTTTTTATCAGTCTTCGTCAATTATGAAAGTGAATAAATAAACATAATAAAAAACTGGTTGCTTGTAAAGTCGGTTTAGGACGATAATTTTATCGGATAACGTCATAATATTATTCTCCATCGCTTGTACTGCGCTCTCGCTTGACCCTAGCGTGACATAATGTGACACTTTTTTGTGCGTGTTGCCGGTGTTCATCGATTTATAAGACGTTATCACGTCATAAATTTAATAAATCCGACTATATGCATAAAAACTCAAAAGGTAAAAAGAAAACAAGTCTACGGTCTTGAATTATGTTACATAAAAATAAATAAGAACACTATTGTAATAAATCGAATTCAACAGTTGAGACCCATTGAAATCCTCACAGGCTCGAAGATATTCCTGACTAGCTAAATATTTCTTTAGAAATAGGCCCTGACTGCTAAATACGCTATATTACAATGGTGTTGTTATTTATTTTTATTATACATTTTCATTTTTTAATCTGTCGGGTTTTAACATTTTTATTGTTTATTTATTTATATTCATAACTGACGAAGACAAATATAAAAGTGCAAAAGAATTCATACAATATTATGTTCGTGATGAACAGAAATTATAAATTTCCTTTACGCTATACGTATTGGTTTTTTATGGCGTCACTTATTCTATGTCACTCGGGCTTAGAAGACAATTCTAATGATACTAAAAACATTAAAATCGGTTCAATAATTTTGAACTTATCGTGCCACAAAGATATATTACTTAGTATACATACATACATACGTACACCAGTCGCGTAAAAGATAATATTTTACAAAAAAAAATCTTGATTTTGGTAAAATACGAGATTTGAACGTGAATTTTCTTTTGAGAAAGTAATTGAGAAGTATGTGTTTGTCTCACAATGAAAATAATAAATATTGCAAAAAAAAACTGTAGGTACTGAGATTTTGTCTTCGCCCATCACTAGCTAGTTTGTTTATTTATGTAACAAGTCTACAAGAATTACGTATAACAACTTACCTCTATACAGCGCGTAGCAGTGTTGCTCGGAGTCTCGGCCTGAAGGTTTTCTTCATTTTCAGTACTGGAAATATTATTCATCAATATCCACTTTTTATTTATTTTGTAATTTTTGTACAACCCTACGCCAGGCACGGCGCGCGCGCGCCCGTGCAATTTCTGATAGGAAACATACCTACTTCCACTTCCACATATTTAGACATGATGAACATGAAAACTAATAATACTGTAACTAATAATAGTGTAAGCAAACTCATTGCTTTGAAATACATAAATATATGAAAACTAATACTATATTATGTAATAAAATTTATTATTATGAAAATTGTTCCTATAGAAATTGACTTTATTACTTATATAGATATTGAAATTACGTAATTATTACCTACTGGACATTGTAATTTTTCTTCTTAGACTGACATACCTAATTGTGTACCTATCTAATTACATGTCAAATCAATATTTACATGCTGTTGTAGGTATATGTCTGAATCAGGCGATCTAAATCATTGTACCTATTTGCTTTGTAATGTACCTACCCTGTTCAAAATGCAAATAGATTATATTATTATTACTACTAAGACATGATAAGCATACACACAAATAAAAGTAATAAAACTAGGATTTTTACTTGACACTAACACAAATCTAGTAAATTTTTTCTAGGTATTTAGGACAAGACGTAGTCAAGTAGGCAGGTAAATAAATAAGTAGGGAGGAACTTACATTTTATTCCGAGATCTTTTGGCTTTCACGTTTTTATAATGCGTACTAAATTTTCTTTTCGCTGGCATGGCACTCAGCAAATTATCCTGCGAAAAGAGACCCTCGATTACCAATTACGTTTATGATACCTATTGCCTTTATCATGTTGAAAAATCTACGTATGTCGTGCAGAGAACTATATACCCCGCCAGTTCATATCTCGAGAAAATAAGGTGGGCAGGGCTTTGATTGTTTCAAGCCTGAATTGATACCTACTTTACAAGGTTCATAAAGTGACCTACGCAACAAAGTAAATAATTTTGTATTTCTTACGATTTATATCTAGTTCCATCATGGTTTTCTTTCAGACTTTCATTATATCGGTACTTTCTATTTACTGAAAGTAAATTAGTTATAAAAATATTGTACTTACAGTTTTTCACAAAAAACACAAATTCACAACACGTAATTTTGCTGTAGCATCCGACACGCGTGGAGTCACTTTGAAATTCTATGGCGCACTGGCGATTAGTTGCGACGATCGTTCTATCGGGACGCGTTTGAATTTGCATACATTTTTCTATGGAGAATTTACGTAAAACATATCTAGATTTTAGGGCTTTAAAAGGGGAAGTCTTTGTTTGTAAAGGTACAAAAAAAAGTACATGGTTATATTTATTGGCTTTTTCAGTGTTCAAAAAGTGTTTCTTTTTATCAATTTGTGTTGATTTATTGGGTTAAATCTGAAAAATACGAAGGCAGGTTTTCGAATTTTTTCTCAATTTTGTGCGTTTGTTGACGTTTATTATATAACAACTACAGGGTTTTAAGAGTTAAAATTAGCACTAACATCATTTTTGGTCTTTCATTTTAATATATACAAATATCGTTGTTATTAATCATATGTAAATAGGTTAAATATGAAAAATCGTAACACTCTTTTCGGTGATTTTCACGATCTGGGCCCTTAAGCCTCCAAGCACACGTACGATAACGACACGATCACCATACAACATCGAAGTAGAGTTACGTGTAAATAGTGTCATTGCAGCCTTTAGTAGTTGTGTTTTAGTAACTTTATAGGTTGTAATTTCGACGCGATGTCGATGGTAGTTGCGTTGTGGCAGCGATTTTGTTGCGATTAGTCTATATCAACCAAATCGTTGCGTTCAACGACAAAAAAATCAAAAAAATCGTAATCAAAATATCTTTATTCATGTAGGTCACAAAGTAACACTTATGAACGTCAAAAAAAGAAAATGCTTCTACATTTACATTTACCGCCAGATTCGCAAGGCAATAGGCAAAGCCTGTGAGGAAAGAACCTGGCAAGAAAAACTCACGGCCACTCTTTTTATTCGCCAGTAAATACAATGATTCTGTTACAACAATAAAAAGAGGGCAAGGGCAGTACGTGACCATGTGTGGACCAAGTGAACTTAAAAATTATGTATCTCTGTTATTCACAAAAAAAGTCAAATACTAGTTAAAGGTGCCACATAATCTCAAAGTACGCATACCTTAAAATATCATAATAATAACAATTTAACAATAATAAGTGAGTTTCAGCAATAAAACAACATTTCAAACAGAAGTAGGCCCTATGTAACTCGAGTGATAAGCAAGCAACTCATTGCCATTTCTCTGTATCGTTTATATAATCTAAGTATAAGTAAGTAAGTAAGTATAAGTAAGTATAAGTATAATATGCCTTTTTAGGAGGTGTGTCTTAACAGCCACTTTGAATTTATTCAAAAGAAGGTTCATAATGTTTAGAGGAATTTTGTTATAAAAAACGCACACCAAATCCTGCAAAGGAGTCATGAACCTTCTGTAAACGATAATACGTCCCAACCAATTTATGCTTATTTCTAGTATTTATTGCATGTATGTCACTGTTCATACTGTATAAATTTATATTCTGTTTAACGAACATAATATTCGCATATATATATTGTGATGCAACTGTTAAAATGCCTATTTCTTTAAATCTTTCTCTAAGAGAAACTCGTGCATTCAGTTTATAAATCGCACGTATAGCTCGCTTTTGGAGTATAAAAATGATCCTTATATCAGCTGCCTTGCCCCACAGTAAAGTTCCATACGACATGACACTGGGAAAATAGCTAAAATAAACCAGCCTGGCAGTTTCTACATCCGTGAGCTGTCTGACTTTACTAATAGCAAAAGCCGCAGAGCGAAGTTTCCCTGCAAGACCCGAAAGGTAATCAGTATGAATCAAACTATGCGTTTTCATACAAAATAGTGCCGGACCACGTTGTTTTGTGGTTGTCGTTTCGCTGCGAGGATGGCAGGACGGCTTCGAGGGTCTTCCTTCGAAAATGGGTGGGATTACTCACTAACACCCTCCACGGCAGACAAACCCTCTATTATCTATAATAATATTATAAAGAGGAAACATTTGTGTGAATGCAAACCATTGTATAAGATAATCTTGATCTTGATCTTCTTTACACCGCACCAGAGGTGTCTGCTGTACAAGACGCAGATTAGACCCTGCGTCGAATACTGCTCTCACCTCTGGGACGGCTCCGCGAAGTATCTGCTGGATGCTCTCGACGCTATGCAGCGACGGGCTATCCGTATTATAGATTGTCCGGAGGTAACGAGAAGTCTTGAGCCGCTAGCTCAGCGCCGAACAATAGCTTTTTTGGCCGCATTCTACCGTATTTACCACGGCGAGTGTTCTGAAGAGCTCTTCAATCTGATCCCACCCTCTTCCTTTCGATCCCGAACAACGCGTGCCGGGTAGAGATGCCACTCCCACATAGTGGATAGCATGTTCGCGAGGACCGAACGTTTTAAACGTTCGTGGCCTGGAACACCCTGCCTGTGCACGTGTTTCCTCCCACATATAATCCTGGGTTCTTTAAGCGGAGCGTGAAGAGGCACTTCAGTAGGTCGTCAAGTTGAGGACCACTCTATAGTATTGTGTGCTGTGAGAGTAGCCCACAATCGCGAGACGTCGTCACGACTTACCACCAGGCGGGTAGCGTCAATTTGGCGAAGCCAATATAAAAAAAAAAAATAAGCTCCGCAACTATTGAACCGATTTTGAACATTCTTTCACTATATGTAGCCACATTATCCCTGAGTACTATAGGCTTAATTTTTATCTCGGTAGTGTTATCCCGTGCGAATTGGGAATTCAAAAACTGTATTAAGTATATGGTACGAGTAATTTGAATTTTCGAATTTTGGATTGCTAGAACGAGTGATAGACCACGAACCAGAACGACTAGATTGAGTGCTAGAACTGATTTTGAGCAAAGTACTTTCAGGTACTATACAATAAAACACGTTTTTCTTCTTCTTCAAAACGTGGCTCCATAGATGTGCATCGATGATTTCGTCATTGTCAAGGTAATGCTTGATATTAATAAGTCAGATAATAAGTAAGATAACAGAAGAACTAGTTATTCCTAACTAGCTCCAGGTGCAGGACAAGAAACGTTGTTCGGTATGAGAGTGTCTGGAAACCCGATTTTTGCCGAGCGCTAGAGGTAACCTGAAAAGCCACCAGCCACGCACTCAGCAAAAATTGAACTCCAAAACACGTTGTTCGTATATACTTATATAGTGTAAAAGTACTCACCTACGATAGTTGCTAGTATAATAAGTGCCAGCACCACAGAGGTGACAGTCATGAGGACGAGTGACGTGACGTCAGTGGTGGTACCATTGGCGATGGTGCCGTTGACAGTGGTGTTGCAGCCCCACGAGACGGCGTCAACCCACGAGCAGTTGCCGCCGTCGAACCACTCCGACGATGTTGGGTATGTGATTTCACCTGGAAAATATTGTTATGTTATACAGACAGCTTATGAAATATTTTCACTTAGGTTTTTAACCGACTTAAAAAAAGAGGATGTTTCTTAATTCGACTGTATTTTATTAATATATTTACTGTATATTATTTAATTGGAATCTACTGCTTCCTGTGTGGTCCGATTGCGATTTGGTCCCATTCCGACAACTATTTGGTCCTCTGTAGTTTGAAGTCAGTTGCTGTGTCCGATTGCAATTTGGTCCCATTCCGACAACTATTTGGTCCCATGTAGTTTGAAGTCAGTTGCTGTGTCCGATTGCAATTTGGTCCCATTCCGACAACTATTTGGTCCCATGTAGTTTGAAGTCGGTTGCTGTATCCGATTGCAATTTGGTCCCATTCCGACAACTATTTGGTCCCATGTAGTTTGAAGTCGGTTGCTGTGTCCGATTGCAATTAGGTTCCATTCCAACAACTATTTGGTCCCATGTAGTTTGAAGTCGGTTGCTGTGTCCGATTGCAATTTGGTCCCATTCCGACAACTATTTGGTCCCAAGTAGTTTGAAGTCAGTTGCTGTGTCCGATTGCAATTTGGTCCCATTCCGACAACTATTTGGTCCCATGTAGTGTGAAGTCGGTTACTGTGTCTAATTGCAATTTGGTCCCATTCCGACAACTATTTGGTTCCATGTAGTTTGAAGTCGGTTGCTGTGTCCGATTGCAATTTGGTCCCATTCCGACAATTATTTGGTCCCATGTAGTTTGAAGTCGGTTGCTGTGTCCGATTGCAATTTGGTCCCATTCCGACAACTATTTGCTCCCATGTAGTTTGAAGTCCGTTGCTATGTCCGATTTCAATTTGGTCCCATACCGACAACTATTTGGTCCCATTTCGGTAGTTTGAAATCGGTTGCTGTGTCAATTTACCAGCTCCGTCGGGCGCCACTGGAAATACCTTTTGCTTGCGAGCCCGAGCTACCCGGCAACGGACGTGAGATCCGCCGCGGCCTTGGGCCGATTGGGAATAAAAAAAAAAACAAGCGCTATCTTTCCATCAAAAAAAACATTTTCAAAATCGGTTCTCCGGACTAAAGTGAAATAGGACTAATGGGTACTATTTCAATTTGGTCTCGTTCCGGTATTTGAAGTCGTTTTTTTTATTAAAATTTTACCACAATGATTTCATTTTCCCTTCATATTTCACAGAATTCTATTGAATTAAAAACTTTGTTTCTATTTGACAAGAAAGTAATTAAACTTTTAGTTACTTCATAAACCCAGATTAGATTAATTACTCTGGTAAGAATGTTAAGGAAAATTTAAATTAGTTTTTATGAGGCCAGTCATATTTGTTATTTTTTTTGAAATATTAAATTCTTGCGCGAGTTTGGCACGCACCTGTCCGGTTTTTTTAAAACCCAAGGCTAAATTAAACATTACTAGTTACCAGAGCGAACTTTGTATCGCCTCAAATATAAAAAATAAAAAAAAAATTAAAAATATATTAAATATAAAAAAAAAAAAATTCATGCAAATGTATGTAAATTGAAAAACGCGACGGACGGACAGACAGACAGACAGACAAATTGTCGTATTAAATATATAGATTATAAACACCGTAAACACACGTAGAATATGAAAATTGAATTTGCTGTGTCGTCATCATCCACAGAGCCTTTTCCAACCTAGTTGGGGTCGGCGTTCAAGTCTAGTTGTAATTTTGCTGTGTAATACAAGCTGACCCTTCAAACATTGTTTTGCCATATTTACAAAAAAAAAACACTTTATACTTGAAAAAATAGTTTACGATCGATTCTCAGACCTATTAAGTATGCACAAAATTTTTCATAAGAATCGGTTAAGCTGTTCCGGAGGAGTTTCACAAACACTGCGACATATTACTAGCGGACGCCCTTCCTCTGTACATTGGTGAAAACCGCATCAAAATCCGTTGCGTAGATTTAAACATCTAATTTTATACATATAAATCTTTTAGATTTAAGCTTATATCACATGTTAAGTTTCTTATAATGATGACGTCATCTAAGTTGTTTTTAGATATATTTCGTTAGGCCTTTCAAGGCTAATTTTAGCTATACAAACTCCATGTCATGCTAACAAATTATGTATTAGCCTTGTTAGTAGAACATTACGGGCATATTTACTTGTGACAATATTGTGTCAAAACATATTTTCGGCACCAAAATAAGGATATAAACTTGTACAAATTTTCGCGTCACGGCATTTTTGATAAAGTTATAATGTATATTTTATCCTTATTTCATCTACTAATATGTTAGATTTTGTTTTTAATTCCGCGCCCCGAGGTTGCGCACTCGGAAGAATTCCCTGTAGGGTCGGGGAATCTATTACCCCTGTAGCAACATACCTACTCATATGTTCTTTACTGAGTTCTAGTACTTTTTATTGGTACCAACTGTGAACAAAATTAGTTCATAAGTTTTAAGCCATAAACATAATTACTTTCTAATTTATAATATTAATTCAATATTATATAAAAAAATATCTAAACTCATGATCGACACTTCTCAAGACCAGGCGGCTGGTTACTATTTAGCACAAAGAATGAGTATTACCATACAACGTGGCAATGCTGCCAGCCTTCTCGGAACATTGCCAGTCAGCGACGAGGTAGAGGAGTTCTTTAACGCATGTTAGGATTTAGATGTAATTTTAGTAGGTATAATTACGTGGGCGAGTCAGAGCCGGGACCTCGTAGTGGGTCTGGGCGTGGATACCCTCTCGCTGGAGACCATGCTACAAACCATGGTCTCCAGCGGGAGTAGGTGGAACACGGCCGTGTCCTTCTGCGAGCAGGTCCTGCTCGCGAAGGAGGCGGCCGAGAAGGAGAGGGAGAGTACCCTCCTCGCTGTTTTCCGTAGTCAGCGGCGAGGGCGCCGCAGACTCATCTACGCCCAAAACCATCGACCTCCATGATCGGGGCCTGAGGACGGCGGGATCGCCACCCGTCGTCCTTACAGAAGCAGGCTAGAAGGGTTGCGTGCTGCTGGGCCTTTGCCCCATAACACGCAACCAGATTCACTCACTGACGCGGGATAAACCCCAACGACGCGGGATTCTCATCCCGACCCAACCCCTGCAGAGACCACAGAGGTGGTCAAAGTCCGCCGGGCGCCACTGGAAATACGTTCTGCTTGTAACCAGAGACGCCCGGCAACGGACGTTAGAGCGGAAGTGGCCTTGGGCCGCGGAACTAAAACAAAAAAAAGTAGATGTAATTTGTATAGGTAATGTATATATTTAGTTAGTTTGAATTGTATTGTTTTACTCGTATTATGTATATTGTATAATTCTTATTGTAAATAAACAGAGGTTAAGTACTCGTATATTATTTTGAGAAATTCTTAAACTATTTTATTTTCTTTGTTGATTGTTTTAATCTATTCCGAGCGGCGATTAAATTTTTCACAAAGCCAAAAAGTCTAGAATGATATAATATTTAAACGGATAAGAAAACGTCTAACAGGTTTATATACAAATAATATGACAGGATAAAGGATTGTATAATTTAAGGAACTAAGGGTAAAAAATTACAGAATTTCCAACTACGAAATTTTTTTCAACAAAATCTAAAAAATTAAAAGTGAAACTTTTCCTGTCCTTTTTCTAGTCCTCAATTTCTCCTTCTAAATAATTCATAAAAGAATTTTGTTGAATTAAAACTTTTGAATTTCTTTCGTTATCTTGTTCCAATTGTTACTTGTAAGGTCAAGGGGTTTTGTGGAGGAATGTTTTATGGACGGTTTTCACTCAACCAGGAAAGTTTCTTTCAAAACTTTGTGGGATCCTTAGATACGACCTTACTAATAGACCAGCTAATGAGGATATTTTTTACCTTAGACTTTTAAAATGAGTGCATACTTATAGTTGATACCTATAGTCATGGTTATATCCTCAAGGGCATAGGCAGAGATGCATTATACGACCACATTTTGGCAATTTTTTTTATTACACTAGTTTTGCCAAATGCCGCTCGCCTGAGTCATGACTTCGTGTAGCGATTGTGGGCGACTCTCACAGTAGAAAATACTATAGAGAGTAGTCCGCAACTTGATGACCTAGTTATGTGCCTCTTCACCTCCCTTTAAAGAACCCAGGGTTATATGTGGGAGGAAACACGTGCGCAGGCAGGCGTTCCAGGCCACTGTCATTCGACAGACAACCGAACGTTTTAAGCGTTCGGTTCTCGCGAATATGTTTTCCGTTTTTAACGATTTTTTTGGTCCCACGTAATAGGAGGCTAGTTTATTTACGTTCCCGGGCACTGTATATAAAAGAAAATCAGTTATATTTGTTGATTTTTGGAAGACAGGACCGATGTAACATACCTTTTTTTTTTTTTTAATTCCGCTCTTACGTCCGTTGCCGGGCGTCACTGGTTACAAGCAGAACGTATTTCCAGTGGCGCCCGGCGGACTTTGACCACCTCTATGGTCTCTGCGGGCGTTTGGTCGGGATGAGAATCCCGCGTCGTTGGGGTAAGGGTTTATCCCGCGTCAGTGAGTGAATCTGTTTGCGTGCTATGGGGCAAAGGCCCAGCAGCACGCAACCTTTCTAGCCTGCTTCTGTAAGGACGACGGGTGGCGATCCCGCCGTCCTCAGGCCCCGATCATGGAGGTCGATGGTCTTGGGCGTAGATGAGTCTGCGGCCCCCCTCGCCGCTGACTTCGGAACTCGGCGGGGAGGGTACACTCCCTCTCCCTCTCGGCCGCCTCCTTCGCAAGCGTGACTTGCTTGCAGAAGGACACGGCCGCGTTCCACCTACTCGCGCTGGAGACCATGGCTTGGAGCATGGTTTCCAGCGAGAGGATATCCCCGCCCAGACCCACTACGAGGTCTCGGCGCTGACTCGCCCACGCTGAGCACTCCACCAACGTGTGGAGTGCGGTGTCGTCGTCGGAAACCTCGCAGTGTTGACACCGGGGTGTGACTTCACGATGGATGCGAAACAGATAGCTACCGAAGCATCCATGCCCGGTAAAGATCTGCGTCGAGCACGATACGTGAGGTCACCATGCCGCCTCTGCAGCCACTCGTCCATGATCGGTCTCACCGCCGCGATGACGGTAGTTCCCCACTTTGGTTGCTCAAGTCGCACCCTCCAAGTCTCCATGAGATCCTCGCGGAGTTGGGACCGCTGTTCCTCGATGTCTCGAGTCGCAGGCCTGTGGTCCCTCGCCAGCGCCTCCTTGTGCCATTGAAACAATGACGCAAGGGCTCTCGCTTCCAGGTCCCATCGAGGGATCCCGGCTAGGAGACATGCAGCCTCTCAGGAGATCGTGCGGTACCCCCGTATGGTTTTGACGGCCAAGGTTCGCAGTGGTCTGTTTAACAGAGTCATGTTCACCCTGGCCGCCTATCTATCCGCCCATACGAGAACCCCGTATAAGGCCATACTCCGCACGATCCCTAGGTACAGTCTACTGCAGGAGGCGTTGGGTCCCTTTAGGCTTGGGCAAACCAAAAGCAGTTGCAGTGCGGTAGCAGTGCGTCTATGTTAGTAAATAATGTAGTTATTGTTTGTTGGTTTTTGGAATAAAAGACAGGAGCTCGTAATAATACGTGTCGTGTATTTCAGTCGGCCATGTTACAAAGTGAAGGAAGAAGGAAGTGAACATAGACAAGACAATATTGATATAATCTAAGCATAGACTAAACTAGGCTATGGCTTACAAGCTAATATAATATTATGACATCTTCCCTTTAAGTAACTTTATTATAACTTATATTTTAGATTCTTATATAAAAATAACAAAACGCATTTTAGTGTTTTGACACGAGACAATTTGACGTTTTAAAAGATTCTGACAGTTGACATAATTTGACGTTGTCAATTCGACGATTGTTTCTAAATGTAAACAAACAATGGTTTACAACATTTTAGTTTACTAATTAATTACTTATAACTAAGTACATGACAATGAATACGAAACAATGTTTATAAGACTGTGTCTATAAGACGTTGTGGTTGCCTTATCTCTCTTCCTGAACTAGAATATTTCTTAATTGGTTGACTGCTAGTACGTTGAGGAGATTGACTATGAGAAATTTTAGAGTAATCATTTGTATAACAAGGAGTATAACTGATATAAGTTTGATTGGAACTGACTGGTTGAGTGTGAAAATTATTAGTCTGTGTGTTATGTGAATGAAAAGAATATTGAGACTTTGGTCTAAGTGTTATGTATTGTCTATTGCGACGATATGTACCAAATTTACTTTTTATGATATACGACCTAGGTTCAGGACCAACTTCTTGTATAATACCTGGAAACCAAGACGATTGTGGATGTTTTTGAAACATAACATGACTATTTACCTCCAAGGGTTTAAGATCTTTGGAATTTTTGTTGTAATACTCTTTCATCTTATGTAAATTTTGATTATTGACTTGTTTAAGATGTCTATAGTTACACAATTTTGGTTTTAAAAGTTTTTCTACTATAGGTAGCTTTGTACGAAGTCTACGTGACATGGAAAGTTGTGCTGGTGAACACAAATTGTTTTTGGGAGTATTGCGATATTGCAGTAATGCTAAATATGGATCAGTATTATCAAGTAAACATTTTCTAAGCATATTTTTAATTATGCCTACAGTCCGTTCTACCATACCATTTGAACGGCTGTGATAGGGACTGGAAGTGACATGGTGAATATTCCAATCTTGTGTGAAATCATGAAAAGATTTGGAATTCATCGGTGGACCATTATCTGACATTAATGTATAGGGAATACCATGACGAGCAAATATTGATTTTAACTTGATTATGACTTGGTCTGCACTGTAACCATTACTTAAAATTGCTATCTCAACATATTTTGAGAAATAATCGACTACAATTAAGTATGTATGCTTGTTGAACTCAAAGAAATCTATACCAACCTTATGCCAAGGAATGTATTTGTAATCATTTGGTAATAAACTTTCTTTAGTGTTACTCTTTCTTAAAGTGAGACAAATTTCACAATTACTGATGTAATTATCTATATCTTGACTAATATTAGGCCAGTAAATTGTATGTCTTGCCAAATTTCTACAACTATTCAAGCCTTGATGACCTTCATGTAATAGTTTTAAGAAATCTTTTCTTAAAGAAATAGGTATAATAACTCTATCTGACAAAAATAAAAGTTTATTAGCATAATGAATATCATCTTTAACAGGAAAGAAAGGTTTAATACAATCTTCTACTTTATGCTTTGAATTTGGAAATCCATTTTTACAGTAATTAATAAGAGTTTGAAGAGTTTGGTCAGACCTGGTAGCTTGTTCAATTTGTTGTAATTTGAAAGGACTAAGTGACAAATTAGCAGTGAGTAAATTAACATGAAGTTTAATATCTTCATCCAATTCTACTAATGCATTTTCTGGTAATGCAGCACGGGACAATGTGTCTGCGACATATGAAGAACTAATTAGAGACTTTAATTTATTGAATTCTTTCTCATGACTGTCATTCCATGACCATATTGTGTTTTTATTAAGTAACTGTCTTATGTTTGATGTTTCTTTTGATAAATCTTTTATGAATGAGCCAAGAAAATTAATCATGCCCAGGAATCTCTGGACATCTGTGACATTCTTAGGCTGTGGCATGTTGCAAATTGAATTTACTTTAGATGGATCTACAGACACTCCATTTCTATTGAATATAAAACCTAAATACTTGACTTCACTTTGACAAATGTTACATTTATTACTATTAAATGTTAGACCTATATCTTTTGCACGACAAAGAACTTTTTCTAGGATTTGATCATGTTCTTGAATGGTTTTAGCATGTATAAGAAAGTCGTCCATCATTATTTTAATGCCTTGTATGTCACCAAACCGGGAAATCATTTCTTTATGAAAGATTTCTGGAGATGCATTGACACCAAACGGTAGCCTTAAAAAACGAAATCTGCCATAGGGGCTTATAAAAGTACATAGTTTGGATGATTCTTCATCTAAGACAAGATTCCAAAAGCCTGACTTAGCGTCTAAATTTGAAAAATAACATGAACCATTTAGTTCTGCTTTAATTTCATCAATATGTGGAAATGGGTAATGTGAACGTTTAATAGCTTTATTTAACTTACGTGGATCTAAACATAATCTAATGCTTTCATCCTTTTTAGAGACAATTACCATAGAGTTGACCCAATCAGTTGGTTCATCAACTCGAGCAATAATACCAGTGACTTCTAACTTATTAAGTTCTGCCTTGACTTTATCCTGTAATTTAAAAGGAATTTTTCTACTTGCGTCTACCGACGGCTTGACATTTTCGTTGAGAGTTAAATGACATTTATAGTTTTTAAGAGCTCCTATTCCATTAAAAACCATACTATATTTCTTTAGTATTGACAGACTGTTTGACTCTGTAGGGACTTTGTGACACATTGACTGTGATATGACTTGACTTTGACTGTTAGACTGACTTGACATTGACTGTAAATTTTTGTTCTGGCTATGCTGACTAAGTGTGTAGTTTGGACTGTGTTTAGATATGTTTTCATCAAAGGTTACTGACTGTATTCTTTTTATGACTTTTAACTGTTGACATGACTGTCTACCCAGAATATTTTTGCAATCTAACGGTGTAATATGGAAACACAAGTTGTATGATTTGTCATTATACTTACATGGTAATGTACAATAACCGATTGTAGGTATACTTTGACCTGTAAATGTTGTCAAGTTAAATGGTGTTTGTATAAGATTTATCTCTTGCAACGTTAGTTTTTCAAATGCTTTCTTAGACATCAAATTCACATCTGCACCTGAATCAATAAGTAAGCAAACAGATTGACTACAGATACTTAGGGTTATTGACCATTGGTCACTATCTTTTACAGAATTACATTGATAAACAGCACCTAAAAAAGCTTGATCATCATTAGAAAAATCTTCTTGTACATAATTAACATATTTTTGCTTGGACTTACACATCTTTGAATAATGATTAAGTTTTTGACAGAAATTACATTTTGCACCAAGAGCAGGACATTTAAAACGATGTGTTTGACCACACTTTGGACACATTGAGTTATTCATAGACTGATTGTTACCTTTATAACCATTGGGACTGCTATAACTCGATGAATGGGATGTATTGTATGACTGGTTAGGATTGTACCTTGACTGTTGACTGTGACTCTGACTTCTTGATTGACGATCCTGTGACTGCGGATTATACCTTGATTGTTGACTGTGACTCTGAATTCTTGATTGACGGTCCTGTGACTGCGGATTATACCTTGATTGTTGACTACGACTATGATTTCTTGACTGACTATGTTGTGAATGACTTCTACTGGACTGTTGACTACTTTTGTTATGTATACTATCTATACTAGCTACAGATGAATTGGGATTTGTGCTTGATAATATTTGAACTTCTTTCCGGGACGATTCTAGTGACTTAGCAATATTTATAGTGGCATCTAAAGTGGTAGGCAATTCTTGCAAAATTTTCTCTTTAATGTAGTGATTCTGATCATTTAGATTCCAACTAAATATATCTTTTAGTAAATCGTCTTGCAATTCACCAAAATTACACTGATGGGCTATATTTTTGAGATCTGTTATATAACTGTCCAGCTGTTCATTTTGCAGTTGCTTTCTGTTAAAAAGTTTATGCCTTATCATGGTTATATTGACTTTTGGGCTGAAATAACCTGCAAATCTATCGATCAACACTTGTAGCTTGACTGTTTCGACATCTAGGTTGAAAGAATAAAATATGTGAAGGCAATCTGGTCCTATATAATGTAATAAAAGTGCAACTTGCCTATCTTCGCTTTCTTGATCATATTTAAATGCTTTGAGATATATTTTGAATTTGGTGATCCAATTTTTCCACGTGAGCGGCATGTTGGATGCATGAACGTCCATGTGCTTGAGGCGACCCGACGACATTGAAGATTCGTCCATTTTTTTTCTTCTGGTTGATCCAGTTCTTCCTAAGACACGCCAGTTTACACCACACCTGATGTTTGTTGGTTTTTGGAATAAAAGACAGGAGCTCGTAATAATAAGTGTCGTGTATTTCAGTCGGCCATGTTACAAAGTGAAGGAAGAAGGAAGTGAACATAGACAAGACAATATTGATATAATCTAAGCATAGACTAAACTAGGCTATGTCTTACAAGCTAATATAATATTATGACAGTTATATGAGGGACGATACACTAAACAAACGCGGACCCGCTTTTGGTTTGCCCAAGCCTTTAAGGTTGGGCATGAGTCGCGAAAGCGCGACTGATACCCCCGTCACTTTGGATGTAACATACCTACAATATCTGTACATCGAGTGGAGAAGATTTTCTTCTCTTATAAATAAATATGAATTGCCGTTTATTTTTCTCGCTAAAACCCGAGAACAGCTTGACCGATTTAGCTGATCGAGGTCTTGAAATATTCTTAGAACTCAGGGAAAGTTAAAAGTAAAATTTCACGCGGTACAAAGTTCGTCGGGAAAGCTGCTAGTCTCTTTTAAATAGATATGAATTGTCGTTTGTTTGTGTCACTAAAAATCTGGAATACCTGGACCGATTTGGCTAATTTTGGTATTGAATATAGATATTTGTAAAACTTCAAGGAAAATGGTACAAAATTGGCCGGATTAGTTAATTCTAGATAAAAAAAAACATCTATCATAATACATCTATCGACATATACTCACCACCAGTGTCATTGTAGATGTCATGTGACTGTGATGTGTTCATGTTTCACTGTCTCTCGTCCTCCTGAAACAAAAAAAAGAAAAAAACACGTCAAAAATTTACACAACAACCGACTTCAAATAACCGAAGTGGGACCATACAATTATCGGTATGGGACTAAATTGAAATGGGACCAAATTTAAAAAATTCAAAATCTGTTCACCCAGTCCAAAGATATGAGGTAACAAACATAAAACACCTTGAGAACCTCCTTCTTTTTTGGAAGTCGGTTGAAAAAAGAACTTTAAATACAATTTCTTCTTCAATTTTCTTTATTACCTACTCTTTCATTTGTCATCCAATCCAAAAAATATCATTCAAATGTTATTCATTGTAAGCAAGTAGTGTGTGTGTAAAGTTTCATGCAAATCGGTTGATAAATAGGGCCTCAAACATGATCTGACAGAACCCGTAGATGGGTACAGACGAAAGAAATTCTCCCCAGTATGCAAGTTGAAACAGAGCCTTCGGTCGCTTCGCTCCCTCAGTCAATAAGCATTACATCTCGCGTAGATATAGTACCCCCCGCAACCGATTTCACGGTCACGATTTTGGCAACATTTTTCCTTACTGCCCTTTTTTGGTCTGCTCAAAAGCGTCATACCGTATATCTTGTAAAAATATTCTATAATACCTAATTTATAAACTGCTGTAAAATTATATCTGAGACATTGTATCACCTGAAATTCAGAATACTGATTGTTTTATTCCCAAAGGTATCAACAAATCTGTATTTTACTATCCAAGAGAATAAGAAGAATAGGTTTAACCTTTGAATAAATTCATTTCAAATCGTGTATTTAGATGTTATTGTGTTTTGCGTGTACATAGGTGGTATACATTCCAATTGCCTAGTGTGGTTTTATTATTAACTGCACCCCGCAACTATAATGCTTAAAACACACTGGTCCTTCACATACGACGTATGCCACGCGACGCGACGTGTGAAACAGCGTTTACATTAATAAGCGCTATGACACTTTATGTGACGACCGCGTTGCTCTATGATGGGATACCATCGGAACACGCCAATCTGGGAAGACGCGTAAGACAGCTTGGTGAATGACCAGTGTGTTCGTTACTATACAAATGGTATAGGCCAGATACTGTTCAGATGTCATAATGCATGGTGTACGTAGCATTTGAAGGATGAGTTGACATTTACACATGTGGAATCGTTTTATTATCTGATTCTCACGGGAACATGAATGTAATAAATTTATGATAATAAGACGGCTGTAAGATTCAAATGGGTCAGTGTGGGAAACTATGAAACTGTAAGACATACTAAGATCAGTTCTTAGAAACCATGATATCGATTTTGGTAATGAATAATGAAATTAAAGTCACAACAAATATATTCTTTATACACTTATAGGCACTAAACATGTATTTCTTTCAATACTTATCCTATATCTGAGTACTCCACGTTACAAATCATATTTATTACAAAAATATCCTTCAATATTTTGATGCCGAAATTCACTTTTCGATAGAAGATTGGTTACGTAATAGTAAACGCATAAATCCTATTCATTGGTATTTGTATGGCGATCTATACGAGTATTCACTTACAATGGAATGATTTTGGGGTTGGTATTTCATAGTATGAAGTTTTTGTTTTGATATAATTGGATAAGATCCCTCAACGATCATATCAAATGTCCAATGAAATTCAATACATAGTTCTTCGTTGTTATTTGTGTTATTGGGTCAGAATAATAATGGACAATGGAACGTCCGTTATTACGTACCTACATATCTGGCGTACACTTTTTTTCTTTATAATTTAAAAATAGAACGTACCTATTTTAAAACCTGAAAATGACATTATTATAAAGAACTTTTTCTTAATAATAATGTCATCACGAACTTAAATTTGAATTTCGAACTGTCATGATAAAACGTGGGTCTACCCTGTCACAAATTTTTAAGTTGTGACGCAGAGCTCGAAATTTTAAGCGTTGGCGGCAATCATTTGGGTCTCGGTGTCGATCTCGCTGGTTGTCAAAAGTACTATTGGATTCCATTAGTAGGTACTTTTGATGACATTTTGGCATTGAGATTCGAATGATTGTTGCCAACGCTTACATTTTCGAGCTCCGCATTACTACTTTTTAGACAGGGTATATGCACCATTACATGAATAAACAGAATTTCATTTAGGGTTCCGTCGTCACCCACAATAGCCTCTATAACTCCTCAACTAACAAAGTTATCTTATGCGTTATTGTTTCCCCTTAATGTACAGTACATGGACAACCATAGTGAATTTTTTCAGGTTCTTCACGGATTCTTAAATCAAAAAATCATCTTAGCAACCCCTCAATGTTTTTAAATTTTATTGTAGCACTTTGTCGGCATAGTAAATACAAAGTTTATTTTTCTAGAACTAACCTTTTGGGAGGAAAGGCGAGCACGGATAGACGGACGGACGCACATGAAGAAACTATTAGGGCGGAACCCTAATAGTTTCCTCATGTCCGTCCGTCCGACTTTTATTACGGAACCCCTAAAAAAGAAAGAATCGATACTAAGCCGAGCGCAGTTTCATATTTGCAGTCTGTCAGACGGCTATTGTCTTAAATCCATGTCAATAGTATCGCACTATACTTTGATGTTCCGCTGTCTCTGGTTCAAAGCAAGAGCTCTATACATCTCAATGAAAATCGGAATACTTACGTCACGAGTTCTTAAAGTTGTAAGAACAGGTGGGTAAGTAATATTATGAGAGTAGGTACTTATTATTTGTATTTGTCGGCTACCTCGGTGGCGCAGTGGTATGAGTATGCGACTCCTTGAGGTCCCAGGTTCGAATCCGGGTCGAATCAAATTATTTGTGCGATCAACAAATGTTTTTTCGGAGTTTGGGTATTTTCAATGTATAAAATGTATGTATTTAGAAATATTTAAGTATGTTTATTAGTCGTCTAGATCCCTAACACAAGCTTATATTAGCTTAATTTAGGCTAGATGACGTCGTGTGAGAATGTTCAAAAATTTGTTATGGGTTTCTTGTAAATACGATCAAAATTCATTCAAACTTCATAGTTCAGTTGAAATCTGATTTTCTACGCACTACTATATATACCAACCTAGTTTTCATAATGATAAGTATGGCTTTATGAGAAATAATGCAGACCTGGATTTTGAGAACAAGCAACAAAATCTTAGTAGAATAGTAATAGAACAGCAATAGAGTAGATAAAAAATTTATAGAACAACTGAATTCAAATTACCGAAATCGGACCAAATAATTGTCGGAATGGAACCAAATTGAAAGTAGTAGTTTCATTGAAAAAGAAAGAGATATGAAGTAACAAACATAAAAAAAAAGTTGAATTGAGAATCTCCCTACTTTTTGGAAGACGGTTGAAAATAGAAGACTCAGCCCTCAGGTGGACCGTGTATTTGTGTACAACCCAAATACCTACTATAAAAAGTCATTTGCTTCAAGTTCCAATTAATTTTTACATACATACATTAATCACGCCCCTTATCCCCTAAAGGGGCACACCCACTTTTGCCGTTTTGTTGGTCTTACCTAACAGGGAACAAGCCTATTGTCGTTATCGGACACTGTATACTATAGATAACATCTGAACTTAAATTCGAACAGTTTTTTTCATCACTTCTATTCATAAAGTGTGGCACAGAAGTGCACCTAAAGTTGCTCTTTTTTGTTCAGAGACTTTTAGCGGGTAATAATGAGATTTGAATTTGGAACATGAATCTTTCGTAGTAATCAAACCGAAAAAAAAACAAAACGCGCGAACTTTTACATAATTTTTTTTTTCATAGAAGGCGAAGAAAATTTGTATTGATGCCTCGCGATAAAATTATTTTTTCTCAGGCGACGTACTTTGAATCCCTCGCTACGCTTAGGATTCTAAATTAGAAACCCTCGCTACGCTCGGGATTCTACTCTAGAATCCTGTGCTTCGCTCTGGATTCAAAATAGCGCCTTCGACAACAATATATCATATTACTCCCTTGTCATAAAATGTACTATTTAATTAATTAGTTATGTACTCGTATCAAGTGATTTGAATTTCTCATTTTCAAAGTTGTAAAGATCTCCTTGCTATTGGAAATACATTTCAACTTAAGCTTATCTTAATCGCAACTCAATCGCTTTTATCAGCGCCTAAGCTTTCTTCAGCAACTGGCATTTACGCCGTAATGACTTTATGGGTCCGTTTTACGGCTTGGATAAAGATTACTCCTGAAAGAAAGCTTTAAAAGCTTCCCTGATTTAAAAACATTTCTTATCTATACAGTTTCTAGAAAATTGTCTGACACTACGATTATTTAACAGCGTGATTTTAAAACTATAAGATGGCTGATTTAAAACTGCTGGTATGTTTTTTATTAATCTTTACTCTATACTTATCTTTTGATAAATTTACTTAATGTACCGATAAACGAATGACAAATCAAAATAAAATTAAAAAAAAAACCCCGACTCACAAAAAAAGTGTATAAGTTATGCCCTACTATACCAGGGTAGAGAACTGTTGATTTGAATAGAAATACGACTGCGATAAACGTTCTTCTGTTTTTGTGCAAATGCAAAGTACGATCCTTCGTCTAACAATTTAATATTTCTTGTACAACATGTTTTATAATAAATTTGTTCTGCATAAACTTTCACTTTAGTTGGATAGCATATGGTCTAATAGTAGTTTATGAAACTGTTGCATAAAGAAGGGTATTAGAACACGAGTAGATTTTAAAGAAACGAGGTTTGGCGAGTTGCTTCATAGTATCCTACGAGTGTTCTAATACATACAATTATATGTGCAATTTCATACACTACTTTGTCTAATCTCATACGTTTAGGCATTTTGACAAACACAAACTTGAAGAACTACTAGTGGTTCTGTGAACCGTAGACTTCGGGAGCTTGGTTTAGAAAATTTATTTTACAATTTTCTTTATTACTCTTTCATTTGTCATCCAATCCAAAAAAAAACATTCACATGTTATTCATTGTAAGCAAGGAGTGTGTGTGTAAAGTTTCATGCAAATCGGTTGATAAATACGGCTTCAAACATGATCTGACAGAAAATGTAGATGATAGATGTAGAGGTACAGACGAAAGAAATTCTCCCCAGTCTGCAAGTTGAAACGGAGACTTCGGTCCCTCAGTCAATTACTATTAGACTACTATTACTATTTGACTAAGTTACTTTATGATACAGATTTGCAGAAAATTTGTATCATTAAATAAGTTTTTAAATTTTTAATACGAGGTACTGGTGGCATAATAATAGGCTTTATGTCACCTGTTGAAATCATAATTCGAATTTTTTGACATGAGAGTAGATAAAGTAATATACATACCTATTATAATCGTATTATCTCTGGTTTTAATATAATCCATTTCATCAACGGGTGTGACGTAATAAGGCGACTAGTCATCGTTCCTAAATAACTTTATATCTATACTTACATAATAATACGAGTACATCGAAATCTCATCACTTATATCGAAAAACCCACTATTAGGTTTGGTTTTGTCACTTGATTGACACAGATATTGTTCCCTCGAAGGGCTGTATAGTACTATGTACATACATTGTGATTTTTATTTTTCTTTTAGCTTATAATAGACAGAACTACGTTTGCATTGTCATTTATGCCTTATGTTAATGCCTAACTAAGGGGCTCGTAGTACTAACCGACAATGTTATCACATTGCAAAGGTTAAGCAACATCTAGTCACGCCGCCCGGTCTACAGATGAGTGACCATTGCTTAAGTCACTGAGACCCTTCCGTGCCTCAGAGAGCACTTTAAGCCGTCGGTCCTGGTTGTCATACGGACATCTATAGCAGTCGTTAGGGGTAGTTGGAACCCTAAATAAAAAATCCGACCGGTCTAACTACAGAACTTCGATATCGCCCATGGGTTGTGGAGGTCAGATGGCAGTCGAATCGCAGTTAGACTGGAAAGCCCACCCCAACTGATTTGAGAAAAGGCTCGGTGAATGAAGAAATAATGGAGGTTTCTATCTTATGAGGAAAATAGTAGCATTATTTCTGACCGTGATGGTTTCAATCTAATTCAACAAATTTTTCTCAAAGTTTTTATTAAAGGTCTATTGTCAGATGCCCTGGGTACGCCATTTTTATATAGGTAATGCCCGAATAAAGAGACAAGTTCATAAAAAGAATACTAATCATCATTATTTGCACGCGGTGCACCTCGGCAATGGACGTAGGTTCGGGCGCGGCCCAGGGCTGCGGATTAAAAAAAAATCGTAGTGCATATGCCTGAAGAACAAGGCTATAGTTAAATGTACATAAAGTCCTCGGTCATGGCAACCGGCTTCCTGTATTTCCTGCAACCCAAAAATAATATCTCCCAGTGGGCATACTTCTTTCGCTCTCTCAATTTTCAATAATGTCTTCATGCATGCTCGCCGGTTAATGGTACTTTTAACCTGGCCTTTATTTAGGACATCTGCGATTTGGTCGCAGTATGTTCGCCTTGTCGACCCTTACTAGTTTGTCCATTCACACTCGCTTCATGTATCTGTTTTGTCAATCTCCTGTCATCCATCCTCTCTACATGTCCGAACCATCTAAGCATCCCATTTTCCACCTTGGTTACTACATCTTTTGACATACCACAACGTTCTTTTATCACACTGTTTTTCATTTTGTCCATCAGTCACACCAGCTGTACTTCTTAAACCCCTAGGATTCTATCTAGCCAATTGGGACATACGACGTGATGTTGGGTGTATGTGAGGGGAATACAATTAAAATAATTAGATAAATGGGTCAAATAAATACAATTGTTATCCTAATATGTTTGTCATTGGACCACAACTACAATAAATAAATTAACGCCAACAATAGCCAAGATTAAGAAGCTTATCCTTTGTCGCATAAATTGTAATTCCACAAGAATATCAATGGCGGACATTAGAAGCAAAAACCACGGACAAAAGTCCGCTCAAACACGTCGCCTTAATCCCGTTCGGTCTCGGCGGCTTAACGACGCCTTTTGGTGTCCGTCGGAAATATCCGTGAATGCTATTTACTTAGCGGGTAGTATGACATTGAGTGGTTGTGTGTTGGTAGTGTATTAGAATCTTAGTGATATTACACGTCAACGTATTTGTGAGATATGGTTTATAAATAATGTCTGTACGAACTTGCCGCCATTTTGTAAAACATTCTATTTGGACGTTCCAAAAAGAATGTATTACTATTAAATTGTAATCCATATTATTTGTAATGGCTGGCAATAAATTCGAGATTCAGATGAATACAATATTCTGATGTCCCTGAAGTTCTATTTTCAAATTAATAATGTGGTTAAACCTCAGTTTCGATTTCACTACATCTGTTTTTTAGGGTTCCGTCCCCAAAGGGTAAAACGGAGTTAGTAGAAACCTTCCTCTAGAATAATTTACTGAGACTTTGATTTATACAACACTAGCGGACGCCCGCGGCTTCGCCCGCTTAACAAATTATATACACAAAAACCGTCCTCAAGAAACACTCTATTTATTGGCGAAACCCGCATCAAAATCCGTCGCGTAGTTTTAAAGATCTAAGCATACATACGGAACGGGCTACTTTGTTTTAAAATATGTAGTGACAGCGGTAGTGACAAAATGTTGGAGGCAAAAACACAATAATGTACTTTTTCACTAGTTCACCACTTTTTAACTAGTGAAAAAGAATTGTGTTTCTGTTCCAAGTAACAACTTATACAAAGCACCATCAATCGACAATAAAAAAATAAGATTAAGAATGACATTGTGGCGCATACCTTATCTCTGACGTCATACGTAAGAAATGTCTAGGAGGCGCACCGAGAATGTTCGACAACCTTTTATAAATAATCTAGCCAATTAGATGTAAACAAACAAATAGGTACAACATAAGTTTAGGTATTTAAACTTGTTCCTATTGTCTAAGCCACACCTACCTAAACCAGTTTTGTATCATCGGGAATATTCTAGTACTATAGGTACTTGTATACATCATTATAAAAGCGAATCCATGTCAACAATAAATATTCATTCATCCACATACTGTGTTACTGTAAACGTCCCAATATACCTCCCAACAACCACTACACCACGCATTAAGTTAGTAACATAAAATACAATATTAAAAGTACACAGTAGAAGGTCAAATACATGGCATCCCCACATACATTAACTAATGTCGTTGGATGTGCGTGACAGACGGCTATCGTTTGTCGTGTCTATTATCGACGCTAATGAGAATATCTCTACAAATTCCACAGATATTGGATAAAGAAGTCTATTTAAGCTTTGGTTTACATTGTGGTTTTTTATGGGAGCCTTAATAAAATTTTCGAAAATCAAGTAATTCGTCGTGATGAATCTTTGGACAGGCGGGATTCTGGCAATTACATAACATAGGTATAATCACGCCGAAGCATTAAGCGAAATACCTTCTGGTGTGTACCAGAGACGCCCACAGCAATGGACATGGCAGCGGCCGCGGTCTCGCGAAATTAAAAAAAAAGGCATCATTACGTGCCCAAATTACGCCAATTAAGTATAGCTAGAAGGCGTTGACCAAGGCCACGGTGTACTCTACGTCCATTGCCCTATGCCCCACGTAAGCACTCGGAAGTATTCCCTGTGGGAAGATGGTGTTGTATATACAGTTCTCCTAAATATTTTTATTTATATTCAGGCAAATATACACAAACTCACAGCCACAATATAATAAACTTGCCCAAATACCATGGCCCCAACAAAATGGCTTGTAAAACTTGGACCTATAAAACGCGTCAATTTACTCTCATTTAATTGTACCATAGGTTTATGCGGGGACCATTACAAGATTTTATTAGACAGAGTGCATGTCTGAAATGAAATGATTTATATATTTGTATAGGTCACTAAATGGCTTTTACCAACGTTAGTTAGTACCTAAAATAAAAAAATATCATTGCTTCTATATTTACATGTACTGCCAGATTCGCAAAGCAATAAGTAGAATCGAGAGAAAGAACCTGGCAATAAAACTCTCAGTCTAATTTTAACCCATGGACAATGGGGTGGTGTAGAGCAAGATTGAACTAAGCACTGGCACTGGTGCAGAAAAAATAATGCCACAGGTAAGGAAAGTACCTTAAATATTGTAGATAATACCATTTTACTGAAACGAGACTTTATTTTATTTTTAAAAACAATTGAAACTGTTCATTAATTTAAAGAAAAACTGGTTATTGCGTGCCACGCATAGAATAGGGTTACGTAGTCACCCATAACAAGCTCAATCAAAACAAGATCAAAAGGCTATTTGTTTCTTAAAAACTTGGCATCTTAAACAAAAGAAAGGCCACGTTCAATACAGATGACCCTTCTCGTCATCGTCATCTCTGCCCATTTGACGTCCACTACTGGGCAAAGGCCTTCCCAAAAGAGGGGGGAATTCACCCTACGACGTTTTGGTATAGGGTAGGCGTGATTGTGTATTATAATTTCTATATTACTCTAGAGTAGGTATACATAGTCATTTCAAAATAGTAGTTAAATGTTCTCCATATGAGTAATAATAAAAATTACTAGTGGGTAAATTGTTTCGTGTCAAGTTCCCATAATATACGATATCACTGATAACGATACATGTAATTGTATTTCAAACAATAGGACCTTACATTTAGTAGTCAAATATTTAAGTTTATGATTAGAATTGTTACTATTGTCGGCTAATAGTAGTCCGTATCTATTGCTTCGAATAATAAAGGAAGTTGACCAATTAAAATGACATTTTTAAATGAGTAAAATGAATATTTTTTATTGTTATTATATTATTTATTAATATTGACTAAACCGTCTACTGAATAAACCGGCATTCAGACTATTATGACATTCCTAATGATATTTGAATTGACATTAAATTTGCTATTAAGTATTGTATTCTATGGATTTTTAACTATTATGATTTTATAATTAATGTGTTTTAACTTAATTTAGTAGTAACTAGTGTATATAGTAACTTAATTTTGCACAACATAGTTATGGTAGAATGTATGGAACTGTAACAACAACCATACTATCTACGCTGTACCATTACCTCCTAAGTACGCTGTATTACTACATTCTGGATATAAAGTTATTTGATTTGATTTGATAGAAGAAGTCGAAAGAACAAAGAACGTTTATTGTGGTCCAACACTTTACATTTTATCAATAAGATAAAATGACACTACTACAACTGCATAACAATTACTATATAGTCTGTGGTCAAAATAGACACAGACGCAAAAATTGTAAAATAGTAAAATAGGTGACACAAAAGTAAAAGTAATCTCGGGAATTGAAATGTAATAAGTAATAATTCTAGCTGTCCCGACGAACCTACCGCCCTTTTAAACCTTCCCTCAACCTCTACAAATGTTTCAACACCAAAATCAGCCAAATCGGTCCTGCCGTTTCCGAGTTTCAGCGAGACAAACGAATGGCATTTGATTTTTATTTAAATAGATTTTTGTATTTCAAAGCAATGAGTTTGCTTAAACTATTCATTAAAATATTAAGATAGAAATTATAGTAAGTAGGACTCGAACCCACGGCTTTTCCCTTACAAGAGAAATGGTCTGATTGGTCATCGTTGGTTTGAGACTCAAAAATATAATGTTCGAACGAACTGGCTACTTCAAAAGGACGACGAATCTCGGTCATGGATAAGATTTTTTGTTTCCGGGATTACCTCTAAGGTGCTAAGGGGCAAGAGGCATTTGTTGCACATTTCGCCCCTTAGTTTCCAGGAAGGTACCTTGAATTTGTCAGCTGGTTCACTGTAACTTGGACCCCTGCGATATTGGTAGGGTCGGTAAACTCGAAGACACGCTAGTTCTCTGATGGTATTTCTCTCGTCAGAATCGATTTGTCGGTGAAAAAGAAGTCTACTAGTGATAAGTAATAATTTCAAGTTCATATGTTTGAGCTTCGGTAAACTGCCTGGCTCCACACAGCCCTCGCTCAGATATTAACAGACATTTCGAGTTGAATTTCAGCATTTGAACGCATCTCGTCATGTTATTATGCGATGGTACATTCGTTTTATTTCGCATGTTACCTCGCATTTTTGTTAAAAAGCTTTATGTTGTACATAAAGTTGAAATAACAAATAATGATATTATCAATTTGACTTTTATAACTTGTTAGTTATAACAGACGTAAATTAGGTAAAGTTATTAGGTAGATTTTTTTTCCACGTACTTATACTCGTAATAGGCAAGCCTCTTGCCGTGACAGGGCCCCATATACAATAGAAAACCAATAAACTCTCTGTAATCAGAACCTTAATTCCATTGGTTAGGACCGATGTTACATACCAAAATTCTTCTTCTTCTCTTTTTAAAAACGTGGCTACATCGATGTTCTTCGATGATTCCGCCAATGTCAAGGTAATGCTTGATTTTTCCCGCACAGAAGAACTAAGAGTTGCTCTGAACTAGTTCGCGGTGCGGGACAAGGAACCGTTGTTCGGTATTGCAATTGAGCGTTTGTGCCTGAATTTTTGCCCAGCGCCCGAGGTAACCTAAAAGACAACCAGCCACGCGCTCCGCAAAAATCCAAGTCTACCTAACTTCAATCTCTGCAGTCTGCTCTGGAGACACACTAAAAGGAAGAATGTATCCATTTCTTATTTACACTTGTATATAAAGGGCTGTTTTTAGGTCACTAATAGAATGCTCTAAAATCTAGTACATGTGCTAAATATAATAATCAATGTTTGAACGCGCGTGGCATCGGTTGGGTTTATACATATGTTACTGTACGAAGTAGGTACGGCAAAGCCCAACTCGATAATTTGGTTTTAGTCCCAGTTAAGTGGTTATAAACGTAGAAATCAAAGGTTTTGATTTGTTTCATTCAAAATTATTATATTTTGAGGGTTTTTTTTTTTTTTTTTTTAATTCCGCGACCCAAGGCCGCGGCCGCTCTAACGTCCGTTGCCGGGCGTCTCTGATATATTTTGAGGGTTGCGGTAAAAATATAAAGAGGTATTTCATTGGGTCCAGCTTAAAACATGGTATGAATTTTACTTAAGAAGATCGTACAGCGTAAAGGTTTTCAAGTGGTTCCATTAAAAATAATGTATTTTTTGGTAACTCTATTTACATATACGTAATCACGTCTAGCCCCGAGGGGATAGGCAGAGTTGCATTACACACTCACATTTGGCCAATAATATTGTTGATCCTACGTAGCCTATGTCTCGGTTACGTCCACCATTATTACACAATCAGTATACAATATGACTGACTGCTTCGGTGGCGTGGTCGGTAGTATATCGGCTTTCGACTCCGGAGTCTCGGGTTCGATTCCCGGGTCGAATCAAATATTTGTGTGATCCACAAAAGTTTATTTCGGAGTTTGGGTGTTTTCTATGTATATTATGTATGTATTTAGAAATATATAAGTATGTTTATCAGTTGTCTAGATCCCATAGCACAAGCTTATAGCTTAGTTTGGGCTAGATGACGCTGTGTGAGAATGTCCAACAATATTTATTTATAATACCTAGATAAAATCTAAAATCATTGTGTAGTGTGAACCTGTGCAGTTTTTGAAATTTTTAAATGCAGCTTTTTTTACTAAAATCGATGACATGCTTCCTAAGAACAGAACTCCGTAAGTCTTAAGGCACGGTCCTTCACATGCGACGTACACCACGCATTATTTCATCTGAACCGGATCTGGCCTATTCAATTTGTATGGTGATAAACACACTGGTCATTCACGACGCTGTCTTACGCGTCACCGCACCAGACTCGCGTGTTCCCTAGCTATCCCACTATTTTAATTGTTTGTTACCTCATAATTTTGGACTGAGTGAACCGATTTTAAAACTATTTTTGTTAATTAGTGTTCGTAGTTTCTCATTCCAAGTGTACCATTTCAATTTGGGTCCCTTTCTAAAATTATTTCCAATACTCTATGACCGTTTCTCAGAAACAGCAATAGGGTCTTAGGGTTAACTTGCGAGGACCTTGTTTGTCTGGCAGAAGGTACACCACCACATCTTAGATAATTATACCTAAGCGAAAACATTTTAGAACCGTTTATTCATTTTAAATTAAGAGAGCCATTGGCACCTCGTGGTAGCTCGTCGGTTGACCTAGAAAACTGAACGCTCTGTTTTGTTTTCCATCGTGAAGGCTCTTATTGCACTCATTAGTTCACAGCTCGGCGATTCTGTATTCCACGCCTGTCCTATATTCAATGCACGGATTTCAGTCTTAATGTGTTGCGTGACTCGTTTATTAAAAAGTTTAGTGATTTTTTGTATCTTATTCGTCTAATATAGAAAGAAATCTTATTATTATACGGTCTTAACAAGATCTTCAGAGTTCAACCTCACCTACAAATGACCTGCCAGCGAATGAAGAGACTGGCGAAACGTAGGCGTGTAAAATGTCTCTGCTATCCCCTTCGAAGAAACATGCAAGATTGTATGTCGATTAGAGAGTTGAAAGAAGATTCTAATAAGCTAGAACTGTTACGGGGGTAGTGTACACAATCATATTCATAATTGTGCACAATGGTCTCAGGGTGGTGCAGCGCGTCGGGGATGTTCCAAAAGCATATAGATGGCTTCGCGGCCATCATGTGGGATTCACCAATGCTCCTTCATTGTATGAAATTGCATACAGCATACTTAAATTAGTAGGTAAGTTGAATTGTTACTAACACTATTATGGGCTTAGCCTGAAATAAACGTTTTAACATTTTTTTTAATTAACAAAAGCGTATTTATTACACACGGACATGTAGACTAACAACAATTAAATTTTTGGTCAGTTTATAATTTATTTTCTTCTACTCGCTAGAATTTCAAATTGTTGACAAATCAGGTTTTTAAAATTCATTTAAAAAAAGAATTGTTTATAGTTTAGGTTACAAAGTAATAAATTAAGAAAGTAAAGATTTTTAAGTAAATATAGCTTCTAAGGTCATTTATTTCCAGACTCGTAAGGTTTATGATTTTTTTATTTTTATTTATTTATTTTATTTTTAAACTTTTTTGTACACCAATATAAATATGCATATGAAACAATTTATGAGAATGTACAAATGGCGGCCTTATCACTAAACAGCGATCTCTTACAGGCAACCTTTGGATGGAAATAAATTTTTTAAACTGTTATGTGAAATGCGGGTAGTCATTGGTGTTTGAGTACTTAATAGAAACGTAAACAATACTAGCATAATATGAAAAGTAGAAAGATAATTAAAATTAGTGAACACAAGTACAGGACAGAAAGCATACATACATAGATAACTATATAATAATTATTATTCCAGAAAATTACAAAGGTACTACATACATACACACATAGATACAACATTTTGAATATCATATAAAACAAAATATATTATTAATAATTACTTAATACAGGGGATAGACGAACAGTGACTAGGCACCCAAGTAATGGTCTTTGACCTTTCTTTTGAAGGTAACTAGCGTTGGTGCCTTTCTTATAGTCACAGGCAGTGAATTCCAAAGACGAACAGCCTGCACTGAGAAAGACTTGTCATAGAACCCAGTTGAATGCTCTGGTACTGCTAATACCAGCGACTCCGACGACCTCAAGGACCATGTGACATGTGTGTCATCAAGGAACGTGAAACACTCTTTTAAATAAGTTGGAGTGCAAGGATTAAACAACAGATTGTAAAGAGTTGAGAGAATATGGGTATTCCGGCGAAGACGAATTGGGAGCCACTTGAGCATATTGCGGTATTCAGGTACATGGTCATATTTGCGCAAGCCAAATATGAACCGACGACGAATTGACGTCGAGATAGCTGACATCAGCGTAGTCAAGGATAGGAAGCAGGAGAGACTGTGCCAGCGAAATTTTGGTGGCAGTTGGTAGAAAGTTGCGAACACGACGCAAAGAACCAATCGATGCAAATAGTTTGCGACTTACCTCACATATTTGTGGCCACCAGGATAATGTGTTATCAATTAAAATGCCAAGGTTCTTGACACGAGTAGATATGTGTATTTTTGCCCCGTTAAATACAGGTCTAATTTAAGGTCTAAATTTATATTTTAAGATTAAACAGTAAAACTAAGCCAACCAATTACAACGAAGAGACAAATCTAATGAAACAATTATCCGTTTGTTGCTTCGAGTTGAACAAAAAGGTCATTGACTAACTATTAGGTTATGAGAGAAAATATCTTATCTCAGTAAATTATTACTCTCGTTTCAAGTACCCAAAGAGAACAACACCGATATAATTTGTTATCTATATGGAAATGAGAATTTTTATAACAATGCTTTTTTGTTAACATTATGCGTGTTTTGAAAATAATTTCATACATAACAAGGCACAAGGTATGCCGAGATGTCGAAAACCGGTCAAGTACGTATCAGGCCACGCATAAGATAAGTCAGTTACGTGTAGGGGAAGTACCCTTTTTTTTCGCGGCCGCTCTAACGTCCGTTGCCGGGCGTCTCTGGTTACAAGCAGAACGTATTTCCAGTGGCGCCCGGCGGAGGGAAGGTACCCTAAAAAAAAAAAAAAAATTAACACATTGTTGGCATAAATATACATATTCATGCAAACCGAGGGCGGACAGAGGGACGGACAGACATGACGAAACTATAAGGGTTCCGAGACTATTACTACGGAACCCATGAAAATCATGAAGGTATGTTAAGGTTTAACAAAGGAGTTGCTTGGACTGTAGATATTTTATTTTAGTGACATGTTACATCTGTCCTGGCGGTTGGTATATTTGTTTGAATTACAGAATGGTTATGGATCTTCTTATATTGCCCGATAACAGCAAGAGGCTTGCCTTCTATTACTTGGGCTTAACAAAATTACTGGCAAAGCGTGTGTCTAATACACCTATACATACTTCTTGCGGAATATATAACAAAATGGTAGACTCACTATTAGTCTTTTAGACTTAAATAACATAGCTTAGTCAAGAATCAATTTCGTTTATTCAGTTTAGGCATAAATAATATACATATATAAAGAGCAGATATGAATGTCAAAATTGTACAGTAATATTATAATAATACTAAATTAAGTAAATAAATAACCATTTGAAAAGGATTCTTTCGCTGGTTCGGTAAGTTGGTTCTCCTGAGAAGAAACCAGCAAGAAACTCCGGTAGATTATCCATTTTCTATTTTAGTATTGTTTTGTTTACATTGTATTACAATTTATATTGTATTGTACGAGTGGCTAACAACAGAAGATTAGGGTGATCATGCATTTTTATCATTAAGATAATCGTCTACATTATAGTAGCCTTTCTTCATCAAACATTTTTTCAGTAAGTACCATTTTAAACTTATTAAATGCATGACAACCAAATCCTGAGGAATTCTATTAAAAATGTCATCAATTATTTAGGGTTGGCGCAACAAGTCTTTCTCATCCACTTATCCCTGTCAGACGTCATCTCTTCGTCATCACTCTACTTCTTAAACCCTCTACAGTCATACTCGTACTTTGCACCTTTCTAACGACATTGCTTTTCTCTCTTCTCGCGGTCCATACCATGACAGCCGCTCACTTCTCATTTTTTCGTTCATTGACGCAACTTTCAAACTTCCTTTAATATACTCGTTCCTTATCTCGTGCCCTATCCATTCTTGTTACACCACACGTCCATCTTAACATTCGCATCTCCGCTACAGGCAGTTGTCTTACATCTGTCGCTTTTAAGACCAAACATGACAGTCCGTACAGGACGGTAAAAAACATAGCTTAGTCTTTAAATCGATCGAATTGATTCATTAGCAGTGAATAATCGATTGATTCAAAAGCACAAAAGTAACAAACGGCGTTCTTGGTCAGTTTGTTAGGTTAAGTTGGTTAAGTTAGAACTGTGAACAACTTTGTACGACTTGCTGCGGTCAACTGTGGTTGTGGTTGCAAAGTGCTACAGTCAAATACTCACTTTGAATTTGTGTTGTAACTCCGAATAGGAGGTAAAGAGATGTTGAATTATAATAATACGTTTGTTTTAATCATATTATTGAATATAGACTATACATAATATGGTCCGATACGCCCAGGATTTTAATTGGCTGTGCCATAGCGGCTGGCACGTAAGATTTTGTTGCCTTTTATCAACATTTCATCGCAAGGCAACGGGTTTAAATTTTTTTTCAATATACAATATAGATGCTACTTTTTATTAAATTCATTCGGTATTTTCATTCAATTCATAGTTCAAATTGAAATGCGGCTACTTGGGAAGTAGAAACTTTCAATTAAAAAATCAAATGACCCAGTCCAAAAATTTAAGTTCAAACAGTCGAATTGAGAACCTCCTTCTTTTTGGGAAATCAGTTGAAACGTAAGCTTGAATTAAGAATTTCATAAATATATTTTGACATTTATTTATTTATTAGGTTAACCAACAATCCTTACACCGATTAAATTACAATAAAAAAAATGAACAACACACATGTTAGTGTAACAATTACTACATTCTTACACAACCTTTTTTTCACCTTTTTTTTAAATACCGGCCGGCCCTCTTACGTCCATTGCCGGGCTTCTCTGGTATGCACCAGAAAGTAGACTAGTCAACACATAAAACAATTTTTAATTTAATCCAGTAGCTCCCGAGTTTGGCTACTTTAACTAAACAACCTCTTCAGTTTTATTATATTAGTATGCAGTAAAGTAATACCCCTTTCTATAATAATCAACCCAACTCAAATTATAAGGGTTTACGGAAACAACGAACTTATTGATAATAATGATGATAGTACATAATACTGACGTCATAGTGATAGAAGTTTGAATAGCCGATATATCCGTATACCGGTATTATATTGAAGAAAGGATTAAAGTGTGGATATTAAATTCCTGTACACAATGCCCATCTACTCGTGTTCGCTCGAGCATTAATTCAAGTAAGGTTTCATGCTTGCATTGATTCTAAGAAAAAGTTTTTTTCTTTTACACAGCCACACGTCTTTCTCTCTGAAGTACACTAGAAAGAGGCGTTTACATTCAGTTTCTGTAAGATTCTGAAATTTTCAACTGTTTTGTGCAACATTTCATTTTTAGGGTTCCGTACTTCAAAAGGAAATAACGAAACCCTTATAGGATCACTTTGTTGTTCGTCTGTATGTCTGTCAAGCCTCTTTTTTTTAGGAACACGTGTAGGTATCAAGCTGAAATTCATATGAAATACTCAAGTCTACTGTCCTTTGGAGCTAAAGATACAGCCGATTTATGCTGCAAATTTTCGACACTTGCAAGGGAATCAAAACCTACTTCCCGTGAACTCAGAATCTTGAAATTTGGTACTTATAGAACAGATAAAGGGAAAATTGCGAAAAGCATAACTTTTATGTTTCTACGGAACACTCGGTGCTTCAGTTCCGCTTGCACTTGGGTCGTCATTTTTTCTTTCACCTTTTCGTAACAACAATGCCAAAATACAAACGAAATTAAGACCAACCGTTCACGTTTAATGACCATTGAAAATGAGGATTGAATTTTATAAATTGAGATGTATTCGTAGGTAGTCTATCGTTATCCCTACATAGAATTAAAGAGGAACAAAGTCTTGAATACTATAATACTATTCTATACGCATCTTTTATATTTATTGGCTATTCATTTTCACGAGGATCTTAGACCCTAGGAAGGTAAGATACAAAATTTGAATTGCAAAAGTGTATCCAGTCGAGGCCGGGCTTATAAATCTTCTTACCATGAACTTGTACATTGTTTAGGTATTTTAAGCTACTGCTGTAATGGATTGTTTAATGTATGAATAATATAGTGTTTGAGTGTTTTGTTTTTCTCATTTTAATAAGCATTGACATGTATAAATATGTAGGTACATAGCGTTGTTATTGGCATTGTAACTGCTTCGGTAGCGTAGTCCGTAGTGCATCGGCATTTGTGTGATCCACAAAATGTTTGTTGCAGAGTTCGGGTGTTTTCTATGTATATTATTTATATATTTAGAAATATATAAGTACTTGTATTTGTCGACGCAGACTGGTCTCCGCAATTCCACGTCCATTGCGTGGGTTTTGCGTACGTAATATATAAGTATGTTTATCAGTTGTCTAAATCCCATAGCACAAGCTTATTTATAGCTTAGTTTAGGCTAGATGATGTTGTATGAGGATGTCCAAAAATATTAATAATAATATTTATTAACAAACAACTATGATTAAAGTAAATGTGTGTGTGATTAATAAAATTTAATAAATGGATCTGATTGTATTAAGGTAAATTGCACAAGAGTGTTTGTTTCACGACGAATTGGACCTCCGAGATTGCTACCTACTTTCATCCTGCCGGCAGTGAAACTACCCCGCGGACACAAAATCCTCTTAATAGAATGCGAACCCAGGTTGGCAGGTCTAAAGATAGTATCTCCAAATGGGGTTACGTTGTCACTAAAGAGAACCAGTGTGAATGTGGCTTATCACCACAAACCATCAGCCACATGATGTCATGTCCGGGTTGCCCAGAGTCGTGCACTTTAGATGACCTGTACGAAGCGAGGCCAAATGCGTTTCGCGTCGCAGAGCACTGGGCCAAGACAATATAATCACCCTAGTGTTGCCCATCGACACGAGAAGAAGATGAAGTGCGAAACATAGGATAAGTTATTAGATAATATTATCTAGTAACCTTATACAGTAGAACTAACCTCACAGAGCCGGAAAAACTATGACCGGAGGTACTATCTGTAGTTGTACGCACAGATGGCGCTTTGGCGACGCCGTAAGTCGCGATATTAACACAATGTGATCACATATTAAAGGTCTTGGGCTAGTGGTGTCTTAGTCAGCTGGTAGACCGTTTCTCCTGGAAAGGGGACAGTCGCTGGATCTAGCCCAGCCTTTGTGATTCTACGTGAACTATTTGAGAAGTAAATTAACTAAGAAAAACTCATACATACATACATACATAGCATCACGCCTTTTTCCCCGAAGGGGTAGGCAGAGGTGTGCAAACACACCCACATCTCGCCAGCTATGTTAGGTCCCATGTAATAGGGGGCGAGCCTATTGCCATTTACCGGGCACAAGTTCCAGACTCTGGGATAATTATCTGGGTAAAATTCTAAAGACAATTATACATTATCCACCAGACCCGGGAATCGAACCCGAGACCTCGAGCGTGGCAGTCCGTACATAGTACCATTGTGCCACCGAGGTAGTCGGTAAGAAAAACTCAGTATAGGATAAATAAATGTCTTTGAGATTATACTCAACTGGAGACAAACTTTAATCTAAATTGATTTCAGTTCAAAAATGAAAGCGAGTTGTAGACTAAACTGTCATCTAACTTATATTAAGCTGTCGTCTTACCCGCTCAACTCTTATTTGAGTTTCTCGGTCTTGAACGGAGTGAATGATGAAACAAAATAAAGGAGTATAATTAACTTATAGTTGTAAGTTTTTAAACGTAAAACTTATTAAGAAAACACAAACACGCTTACATATTCATACAGTATTTATCCTCGAAGGTGTAGGCAAAAGCGTACATTAAGCCTAAGTTTCGCCATTAATTTTGATTCCATCTAGTATCCTGCGTATTGTCGTAGTATTTCGGGTTGTTGAGGTAACAAATACTGGTCTCAACTCGGGGTAGAGCCGGCCCGCTTGATGACCGGTCCATCGCTCGACGGATCGCAACCTAAGTCACTTGGCCTATGAACATTCTATGAGATACCGTCCCAAGTTCTAACAACCGTTGTTTTTGTAAACATTATTATTTTAATATAGTATTTAATGTCTTGGAGTCTACTTTCAATCACCACGTACCCCGGCCCCAAGCGGATAGGTACTTTAAGCATTATATCTAGAACCTCGTCCGCCTTTCAGCAGGTGAACTGCGTGCAAGTAAGGATAACTTGGGCCCTAGAAATGTTACTAAAAAGCCCTCTAGCACTTTTCATGATCTTGAACCACATCTCTAACCCCCGAGGAGTAAAAGTAGGCTTTTATTACGTCCAAAATTCGTAAATGACTTTCTACTTAAAGATTGATTCTGTCTGAGTTTTACGTATAATTATCAGAGCCGTCCTCCGTCTATGAGACAAGTGCCTCTCGTGCAAGTGAAGATAATTTACCCTCATATGCTGACCCATCGTAAAGTACTCTGTAAATATTTCTTTGTGATTTAATTTGGGTTATCTCTCTCCAAAAATATAGCCTCATCGAGGGCCTTAAATGTGATATACTTAGACGTAAGTGGACTCGGCACATACTTGGCACACTATCAAATTCTGAATTGTGTTCACAAATCGGTCGCCAACGGCAGCGCTTTCATTATGATCACGCCCCATTTTATGTTATACTCGTAGTCCCATTAAGAGATAGGGATGTGACAACAGATTTTTGTTTTATGTTTGAATAGTTTATAGTTCATAAGTTACCAGATCTACTGAGGCTACGTGCTGGCCTCAGTACATGCTGAGTGCCATCCCACGTTTGTGATTTTTTTATTTTGCGGTGTAGGTAGGATAAATATTTTAATGTACTCTTATTTGGTTTTAAGTTTTTTCACCAGTTTTTTGACCTTCATAAACAGCGGTTTCCCAATCTGTTAATGGGTTCCTATGTCAACCGCGGCTTAAAACCGCCTCATTGTCCATTGCCTACTTGGGATGCACGGTCCCGAGTAGCTACGCAAAATAATTGCCCCGTGACTGTCAACCCGTTCGGTGATAGACATGAATTAAATGGCTAGGAACTGAGCACGTGCGTGCTTACCATGTTGTTCTATTGTTTTTTATCTACGTACTTCCTGCCATGTCATATGTGTCACACGTCACCACTGACACACGTCGCCCTGCGCCTGTGACGATCGTTGCCACAGTTGTTATTTGTAAAAAATTGTTAGTTTTGTATTGTTGATATAACTAGTTGCAAAGTGTTGATGTATAAATAAAAAAACATTCTTTCTTTCTTACGAATACTTCATATTTCTCGTTAGAAAATAGTGTCTTATTATGTTAAGATAGACAGACATACATCACGCATGTATCCTCAAATGCAGAGGTATATTACACAACCACTCTTTGCCAGTAATTTTTTGGTCCCACGTAATAGGGGGCAAGCCTAATTGCATTACCGGGCACTGTAGAAAGCTCATAACCACTCTGTATTTTAAACCAAATTTCTAACAGCCAAGACAGGTGGTACATACCACTCACTAAATAAAATCTCTGCAGTCCGAGAATATTATTTTAAGATCAAATCAAAAATCAAAATCAAAATATCTTTAATCATGTAGGTCACAAAGTAACACTTATGAACGTCAAAAAAAGAAAATGCTTCTATATTTACATTTACCGCCAGATTCGCAAGGCAATAGGTAGAGCCTTTGAGGAAAGAACCTGGCAAGAAAAACTCACGGCCACTCTTTTTATTCGCCAGTAAATACAATGATTCTGTACCAAGAATAAAAAGAGGGCAAGGGCAGTACGTGACCATGTGTGGACCAAGGGAACTTAACAATTATGGATCTCTGTTATTCACAAAAAAAGTCAAATACTAGTTAAAGGTGCCACATAATCTCAGAAAATAATATACTTATTCTTCTTGTGAATAGTATTTATGTCCATGACATAAAGAGAGGGACAGGGTAAGAAAAGACAGAGAAGTGGGTGTTCAAAGCTTTACATAGTAAAAATGAGAGCAAAACTTTTTCGCCGTCGGAAGTGAACTAACCAGTGGAACCAGCCGATAATCCACCGGATGACGAAAATTGCACTGAAAACTTTGAATGGAGATTTATCTAGTTTCACAACCACAACACACAGTTTGGTAAAGTTTGCGATTCGTACAAGGTACAAATAACTATACTATACACACTAAAATCTGGACTATATACAAGCGTCAAAGAAATCCTCCTGATCGTCACCGACTGGCAGTGTTCCCAGAAGACTAGCAGCATTGCCACGTTGTATGGCAATGCTTATTCTTTGAGCTTAAAAGTAACCAGCCTTCTGGTCTTGAGAAGAGTCGATCATAAGTTTTGAGATAGTTTTAAAAAGTCCGCGAGCGCCTCGACTCCAAGGTTCCAGCGTCTCTACCCCAAACGGCTCAAATATGTAGTCTCCTGCTAAATTTGACTTGTGCCGTTTGAGGCTTTCCGCTGATGCAGCAGCAGTGCCGGCACAGCCCGCTGTACTAGGAAGGTGAGAAGATAAGCGAGTAAGTAGCTGCAATTAAGAATTGTCATAAAACTCACGGTAAAATATTCATTACCTAACGTTCTGTACTCTTCTATTCTAGTTTGCAGCTCCAATGATCCCGCCTTTAAGGTTTTGGGGACCTCTTCCAAGGAAATATCTATACTAGGATTACAGTAGGTCGACGTTAATCGAACTACATTACTTGTTAAAGGATTTTATCAGTACGGGGACTAGGCATTTATACCAGTATCCATAGTAGTAACTATTCTTTAATGTTAGTCGGTACAAGTCGTCTATGTCTACATGTCTCGAGGTGGAGAAAAGTCCATAAGGATTTCGAACGTTAAAATAAAAGTGTCACATATACATAGCTTCCTTATAAAATTTATGTTCATAGTAGTATACAGTATAAATTTAAGAGTATTTTATACCCGACCATACTCGTAACGAAAATAATTTTATACTGGAAAGCTTTATGTGCGACAATATCTAAGTTTATAGCCGCCTTCATGTTTCAATATGAGCTAGGTAAAACTAGTTATGTGCTGTATTGTTTTATACTACTAACTATACATTATATTACTATGTATTAGACAGAGAATGAGTATGACTCAATTTTGATATAAAATACACCCACACATTATTATGCTCACATTTCGTGTTTTTGTCCCACTTAATATTATCAATAATGTCGTATGGAACCTTGCTGTCAGTTGACACTGGTTCAAATCCTAATATTTATAATAAGTCGTTTAACCTACTTCAAAAAGGAGGAGGTTCTCAATTCGACTGTATTTTTATGATGTTTGTTATTTCATATCTTTCGACTGGTTTAAGATTTTAAAAACTGTTTTTTTTAATTGACTAATGGTGGTCATCGTGTAGTTTTATTTTAATTTGGTTACATTCAAACACACTTTCTCTGCGCCAGCTCCTTGCCACGCGGTGACTGCGCGGTATGCGGCACGGAGGCAGCGCGGGGGCAAGGCGGAGCCGGCGCGGAGGCAGCGCGGGCGTTGTCAAGTGCACAGCTTCGCGACGCGGCCGCGAGGTGGAGTCGGCGCGGACACGTTGTCGTCTGCATGAACGCTAATGCGTCGTTCGTGCCTTTTTCTGGACACGCTATTGCGTGTCTCAATGCAAATAAAAGGGGCCGATTCTAAATAAACAACATTACGATGAAGAGAAGAAACTGTGACTCTATATTTAATGTCAGATAAAACCTTATTATAAAACAAAGTCCTCCGTGGCTTTTGTCTGTCATCTGTTCGCGATAAACTCAAACTACTGCACCGATTTTCATGCTACTTTCACTAATGGATAGAGTTTCCTATTTTATTTTATAGTTCTCGAGAAAGGTTTCATTATATAATTTGTAACGGGCGATGCCGGAGTAATGTATGAACAGCACCAGTAAAATAAAATACTGATTAAAGAATATTAATCCGACCAAATTAAGTATATTCCGATTTTAAGCAACCTATTTTCCAAAATCAAAGCTGTAAACGAAAGTACTTCTACTTTCTAATATAACGCAAATGTATTTACTTATCCATTTTCCAGGCTTCATATCCCAGACAATCTAGAACGTGCTTCGTAAATTCCGCAGCGCTTCTCACTTAGGTTTTACACTTTCTTAAAAATATTCCTTGGCTTTTACGAATAAAGTGAAAATGAAAAGATTATACGAGAGAAAGTGTTTGCTTTATTTTGTATGCTAGTTTATTTAGGTATTTTAATATTTCTTCATTTCTGCAATATGTATTTTTTTAGGGTTCCGTACCCAAAGGGTAAAACGGCAACCTATTACTGAGACTTCGCTTAGTAGCTTCGTAGTTTTAAGAAAAGCGCTATGATCAAAAGCTGTATATTAGGCATACATTTAAAATTATATCAGTGCGGGGCTCGTGGTCTAGTGGTAACCGACAATGTTAACACATTGCAAACTTCGACTCAGGCCGGTCTTAGGATGGGTGACCATTTCTTAAGACATTGAGACCCCTCCGTGTCTCGGAGAGCACGTTAACCCGTCAGTCCCGGTTCAAACATCGGTACAAACATCTATGGCAGCCGTTAGGGGTAGTTGGAGCCCTAAATTAAAAATCCGACCGGTCTAACTACAGAACTTCGATATCGCCCATGGGTTGTGAAGGTCAGATGGCAGTCGCTTCACGCAAAATATCAAAGTTCAACCGAATCACAGTTAGATTGGAAAAGCCGGCCCCAACTGCGGTGGAAAAAGGCTCATTATGATGGATCAGATATCATAATGCGTGGTATACGTCGTATGTGAAGGATGAGTTTGCCTGTGGCGTTTCACACGGTAACGCTGACATGACATGTGGACGCCATCGCTCAGAGTAGTAGAATAGGGAATAATACTACTACGTAACAATAGGTGGCATCCAAACGCTGTGCACTGAGTGTCTAGTTATTTGGAACTATTGATTTCTATCTGCGTCCGTTCACACTGCTGACGTGATCTAACTCCTAACACAAGCTTTTTAGCTCGGGAATGCTAGTATTTCGTATTTACGATTTCTACTTAAATGTTCACGTAAATTGAGATATAATAACGAAATTTAATATAATAATCCTCCTCTAAACCTACAAAATAGTATATTTACTCACACTATAATGTAATTGTTCGGACGTGTTTAAGGTACAGAGTCGGTCTCCTATATACAGTTTTCCGGTCACGAAGCGTTGAGTTTTGTAGCTTAGAGTAGGAACACGTTATGTCAAATAGCTGTCACAGTTTCAACAAAGATTTGAGAATACAGTAAACAAACAAAACAAAGAATATAAGACCTTAGCAAATATATTATGGACTAGTATTTTTAGTTGTGTTGTACCATATAAAAAATCCAGGTGAAATCCCGAATGTTTATTAACAGGACCTTAGTAAGTTGCTATAAACTGCTACAACAGAAAGTTATATGAAAGGATTACACACATACATGCCTACATTCCCAAAGGGGTAAGCAGAGATGAATTACACATGCACGTTTTGCGAATTGGTCGCACACTATCCTCACAGAGGAAGTCCAGAAGGGCGCACCGACGCAGTGTAAAATCTGACCCCCCAAAAATGCGGTATGATATCTTCCCTCCTCTTTCCATGACCACTCGCCCTGGGGTTATTCTACGTAAAAAACCCGCTTGTCGGGGTCTATCTCTCGGAGAGGGCCATAGCTTTCCCCAGCTGGCTCGGGCCAGCTCGGCGAGATGTGTCGTGCTGTGTTCCGCAGGGGTCGGTCCTGGGGCCGCTTCTGTGGAACATCGGCTACGACTGGGTGCTGCGGGGTGCGTTGCCTGAGGGCTTCGGCGTAACGTGCTACGCCGACGATACCCTCGTCACGGCGCGGGGTGCAACGTACCAAGAGGCAGCACTCAAGGTCACGACGGGTGTTGCTCAAGTCGTGGGTCGGATACGGCGGCTGGGACTGGAGGTGGCCTTGCACAAGTCCGAGGTTCTGTGTTTTCACAGACCTAAGAACGGTCCACCTGAAGGTTCCAGCATAAATGTGGGAGGCGTTAGCATCGGCATCAAGCCCTCGATGAAGTATCTAGGGATCGTACTTGATAGCCGATGAAACTTCGGACCACATTTCCGAAGTTTGGTCCCCAAGGTGACACAGGCATCGGTCGCACTTTCGCGACTGATGCCCAACCTAAAGGGACCCAACGCTTCCTGCAGGAGACTGTACCTGGGGATCGTGCGGAGTATGGCCCTATACGGGGCTCCCGTATGGGCGGCGCAGTTGACGGCCAACAACCTAACGCTCCTTAACAGACCGTTGAGGACCTTGGTCAAAACAATAAGGGGCTACCGCACGATCTCCGGAGAGGCTGCATGTCTCCTAGCCGGGACCCCTCCATGGGACCTGGAAGCGAGAGCCCTTGCGTCATTGTTCCAATGGCGCAAGGAGGCGCTGGAGCGGGACCACAGGCCTGCGTCTCGAGAAATCGATGACCGGCGGTCCCAACTCCGACAAGATCTCATGGAGTCATGGAGGGTGCGACTTGAGCAACCCAAGTGCGGTGCCACCATCATCGCGGCGGTGAGACCGATCATGGACGATTGGCTGCAGAGGCAGCATGGTGACCTCACGTATCGTGCGACGCAGATCGTTACCGGGCATGGATGCTTCGGTAGCTATCTGTTTCGCATCCATCGTGAGGTCACACCCCGGTGTCAAAACTGCGAGGTTTCCGACGACGACACCGCACTCCACACGTTGGTGGAGTGCTCAGCGTGGGAGAGTCAGCGCCGGGACCTCATAGTGGGTCTGGGCGTGGATACCCTCTCGCTGGAGACCATGCTTCAAGCCATGGTCTCCAGCGGGAGTAGGTGGAACGCGGCCGTCTCCTTCTGCGAGCAAGTCGTGCTCGCGAAGGAGGCGGCCGAGAGGGAGAGGGAGCGTACCCTCCCCGCCGAGTTCCGTAGTCAGCGGCGAGGGCGCCGCAGACTTATCTACGCCCAAGACCATCGACCTCCATGATCGGGGCCTGAGGACGGCGGGATCGCCACCCGTCGTCCTTACAGAAGCAGGCTAGAAGGGTTGCGTGCTGCGGGGCCTTTGCCCCATAGCACGCAACCAGATTCACTCACTGACGCGGGATAAAACCCTACCCTAACGACGCGGGATTCTCATCCCGACCCAACCCCCGCAGAGACCACAGGGGTCCGCCGGGCGCCACTGGAAATACGTTCTGCTTGTAACCAGAGACGCCCGGCAACGGACGTTGGAGCCACTAAACTAAAAAAAGTCGGAAATAAAAAAAAAAAAAAAAGGTAATAAACCCGCTTGCTGTTCCGCTAACAGCCCGCACTGCTTCCATTCAACGACCCAAAATTCCATAAATATATTGTACAACTATCATTCATATCTATCCATTATAATATTCATAATTATTTTGAGATACTCTCAGTGCCGTGACAAATGGTGTTTGGCAAATTACCAGTAGAAATTTACAGATTGTGGTAGTGACAGCTGCTCAAATGAAAATTGGCCATTAGGCTTTACAACCCGAAGCTACAATATCGTTCTAAATTATAAATTGAACATTGTTATGGAAATTTTGGTGGTATTCAAAATGAAAGTGTTAGTCATTTCACCGGAAACTTTTTGTGGAGGCATTGCAGTTTTATTGATGATAGGTCTTTACCTATGAAATTGCCGTTTTGTATGAAAATAATGAAACGATTTTTTTTTCATGTATTTTTTATTTGTATTAATCGAAGTAATCACCCATGCAATCAATGCATCTTTGCCTACGCAGCGGCAGTTTATTGATTTATTCATTTTTCTTAAAGAAATCCGCTGGACGGGAGGCAACAAATTCTTCAAAGGCATTTTGTACTGCCTCTCGGGTATTGAATTTCTTTCCCGCCAAGAAGTTATCCAAATTCTGGAAAAAGTAGTAGTCTGTAAGCGCAAGGTCTGGTGAGTATGGTGGATGACGGAGAGCTTCCAACCCCAGTTCTTGCAACTTGGAGACCGTCTGCTGGGCAGTATGAGGTCGCGCATTGTCGTGCAGGAGCAGCGGAGACGAGTGATTGACCAATGCTGGTTGGAGATGTGCCAGCTTCTCCATCATTGTGTTCAGTTCTTCACAGTACACATCTGCAGTAATGCTCACCCCGTTTGGTAAGAAGCTGTGATGTATCACACCGGCGCGGCGCTAGACCACCAAACAGTGACCATCACTTTTCTAGGGGTAAGTTTTCGTTTAGGGCATTGTTTAGGTGCTGAACCAGGATCCAACCAACTTGTTGCTTCGCTTGCGGTTATCAAACAGAATCCATTTTTCATCGCAAGTAACAATGCGGTTCAAAATTCTTTCATTTGTGTGTCTGTTGCGCCATGCAAGGCATGTCTCGGCGCGTACTTCGCGCTGGCGATCATTGAGTTCGTGCCAATGTTGTTTTGACGCTAACGTCGAAAGCAGCTAATTTAGCCGTAGATTGTGTATCATCGGCTTCCACAATCACCTTTAATTCGCCATTGTCGACTAAAGTCCAAACGGCAATTTCATAGGTAAAGAGCTATTATTTTATGAATTTGATTTTTTTTAAACACTGCGAAAGTAAAATGCATATAAGAGTTCAATAAATTTAAAAATGGCGCCCGTGATAAATTATATACTAAAATCGTTCCGCGAAACCACTGTATTCGTTAGTGAAAGCAGCATGAAAATCTGTACTGTAGTTTTTGAGTTTATCGCAAACAGACAGACGGTGAGTAGGCTTTGTTTTATAATATGTAGTGATGAATTTTGATTCAAAATAAAGTGGACAGACCAGATAATTGAAAGTCCCGTTCACAAAGCAACCGAATTTCGGACCTGCGCAACTGTACTCTTTTAAAGTCGGTCTAGCCATTTCAGAGATTAGCCAGAATAAAGACACGGATAGCGTTAGTCATTTATACGAGATGACGCTCACTGTTTTGCCTACGTACATTATTAGTTTTCAGTTCCCGACTTCCACGAAAATACATAAAAAAATAGCTCGAGTTACTCTTTAGATGTTTATTCTGTTCTGAATAGCTCTTCGACCTGATCCCACCCTCTCCCTTCCGATCCCGTACAACGCGTGCCGGGCAGGGATGCCTCTCTCACACTGTGCAAAACATCTTAGCAAGAACGGAGCGTTTTTTCTCTGCCGAACGATAGTGGCCTGGAACGCCCCGCCTGCGCACGTGTTTCCTCCCACATGTAACCTGGGTTCTTTAAGCGGAGCGTGAAGAGGCACAGCAGTAGGTCGTCAAGTTGAGGGCCACTCTCTATAGTATTCAGTTTACTGTGAGAGTCGCTACACGTCGCCACAGATTACCATCAGGCAGGCGGCGTCAATTTGATACAAAAAAGAAACATTTAAAATTACTTCTTTAATTGCAGAAAAAAGCGTGCGAAGTCTCGCGCATCAAAAAATTAAAAAAGAACTGTCTGTAAAATTCATGAAACGTAAATAGCAATTTTCTTCAACAGAATTTAAAAAATATGAGTATTATGCAAAATATATATAACATTTATACCTACCACGTTAACAGCAAAGTATAAACTCAGAATTTTATTATACGACGGCATTCATTGTCTTGTACAGTGACACCGACAGCAATTACATCCTTCGTTATGAATACTGTTTGTGGTTATAAAATGGGGTCGCACAATACTCTGGTTTTCAACAAAAAGATAGCTAAGGTTAATTAAGCTCTTATTAATTAACTTTATAATTGAAAGATATATCACTACAGAGCTCGGTTGCATATCTTGTTTAGTAGGTATGTTACATATGTTTATTGTTTAGGTTTGAATTACAGAATGGTTACCTATTGATTTTCTACGGTTTGCTTGCTTACGGCAATAAGCTTGTAGCTTGTCTCTATTGCTTATGTGATGCGAAAAAACTACTGCTGAAATTCACATATATGCCTGCTTGTCTCTGACTGATTGTTACGGTGGCGCAGTGGTATGAGTATGCGACTGCCTTGAGGTCCCAGGTTCGATTCCGGGTCGAATCAAATTATTTGTGTGAACCACAAATGTTTGTTTCGGAGTATGGGTGTTTTCTATGTATATTATGTATGTATTTAGAAATATATATAAGTATGTTTATCAGTCGTCTAGATCCCATAACGCAAGCTCAAGCCCATAGTTCAAATTAAGCTTATATAAATAAGCTTAATTTGAGCTAGATGACGTTATGTAAGAATGTCCAAAAATATTTATATATTTATTTACCCCTTCACCCTTTACCACTTCTTAAAAAAAAACTGTATTTTTGTGTTATAATAATTTGTATGTTTAGAATATTTTTCTCCTATTTAAGTATCTGTTTGTAATTCCTAATAAAGCTTGTAACTAAATGCATAGGAAACTACGAGTATATACCTACGTTAGTAAGGTTCCTTTTTTATATATTTTTTATTCCGCGGCCTAGGGCCGTGGCGCCCCATCTTCCATTGCCAGGCGCCCTAGGTACTCGAGAGAATTCCCTGTAGCTCCGGGCGGACTTTGATCCCCATCGAGTACCCCGCATTTTTGGGGTTGGATTTTATCTTGCGTCCTCAGGGAGTGAATCTACTTACTTTTTTTTTTTTTTTTTTTTAATTGTGCGGCCCTTAGGCCGCGGCCGCTCTAACGTCCGTTGCCGGGCGTCCCTGGTTACTAGCAGAGGGTATGTCCAGTGGCGCCCGGCGGACTTAGACCACCCCTGTGGTCTCTGCGGGTGTTTGGTCGGGACGAGAATCCCGCGTCATTGGGGTCGGGTTTTATCCCGCGTCAGTGAGTGAATCTGGTTGCGTGCTATGGGGCAAAGGCCCCGCAGCACGCAACCCTTCTAGCCTGCTTCTGTAAGGACGGTGGGTGGCGATCCCGCCGTCCTCAGGCCCCGATCATGGAGGACGATAGTCTTGGGCGTAGTCGCGTAGTCTGGGGCGGCCTGGCCGCCGACTACGGAACTCGGCGGGGAGGGTACGCTCCCTCTCCCTCCCGGCCGCCTCCTTCGCGAGCATGACTTGCTCGTAGAAGGACACGGCCGCGTTCCACCTACTCCCGCTGGAGACCATGGCTTGAAGCATGGTCCCCAGCAAGAGGGTATCCACGCCCAGACCCACTACGAGGTCCCGGCGCTGACTCGCCCACGCTGAGCACTCCACCAACGTGTGGAGTGCGGTGTCGTCGTCGGAAACCTCGCAGTGTTGACACCGGGGTGTGACCTCACGATGCATGCGAAACAGATAGCTACCGAAGCATCCATGCCCGGCAACCATCTGCGTCGCACGGTACGTGAGGTCACCATGCTGCCTCTGCAGCCAATCGTCCATGATCGGTCTCACCGCCGCGATGAAGATGGCACCCCCCTTGGGTTGCTCAAGTCGCACCCTCCATGACTCCATGAGATCCTGGCGGAGTTGGGACCGCTGGTCCTCGATTTCTCGAGACGCAGGCCTGTGGTCCCGCTCCAGTGCCTCCTTGCGCCATTGGAACAATGACGCAAGGGCTCTCGCTTCCAGGTCCCATGGAGGGGTCCCGGCTAGGAGACATGCAGCCTCTCCGGAGATCGTGCGGTACCCCCGTACGGTTCTGACGGCCAAGGTTCTAAGTGGTCTGTTTAACAGAGTCACGTTCCCCTTGACCGCCAACCTATCCGCCCATACGGGAGCCCCGTATAGGGCCATACTCTGCACGATCCCCAGGTACAGTCTCCTGCAGGAGGCGTTGGGTCCCTTTAGGTTGGGCATCAGTCGCGAAAGCGCGACCGATGCCTGCGTCACCTTGGGGACCAAACTTCGGAAATGTGGTCCGAAGTTCCATCGGCTATCAAGTACGATCCCTAGGTACTTCATCGAGGGCTTGATGCCGATGCTAACGCCTCCCACATTTATGCTGGAACCTTCTGGTGGACCGTTCCGAGGTCTGTGAAAACATAGAACCTCGGACTTGTGCAAGGCCACCTCCAGTCCCAGCTGCCGTATCCGACCCACGACTCGAGCAACACCCGTCGTGGCCTTGAGTGCTGCCTCCTGGTACGTTGCACCCCGCGCCGTGACGAGGGTATCGTCGGCGTAGCACGTTACGCCGACACCCCTAGGCAACGCACCCCGCAGCACCCAGTCGTAGCCGATGTTCCACAGAAGCGGCCCCAGGACCGACCCCTGCGGAACACCGCACGACACATCTCGCCGAGCTGGCCCGAGCCAGCTGGGGAAAGCTATGGCCCTCTCCGAGAGATAGGCCCCGACAATACGACGGAGGTAGAGAGGCGTTTCGTGATACACGAGCGCCTCCCTAACGCAGCTCCATGGCAAGGTGTTGAACGCGTTGGCGATGTCAAGAGACACCGCCACCACCACCTTGCCCTGCGAGACTGCTTCCTCCGTCAGGCTCTTCACGCGCATGATCGCGCTCACGGTGGAGCGTCCCCGACGGAAACCGAACTGGTTATCCGCCAGGTCTGGCCCCACACTCGTGAGATGCTCGACGAGGCGTTCCGCGATAATTCGCTCAAAGAGCTTACACACCTCGTCGAGCAACACGATCGGCCGGTATCCGGACGGTGAGTCCACCGGCCGCCCCGCCTTACGGATCAGGACCAGTTTCCCCGTCCTCCACACCTTGGGAAACTGGCCCCTTTCGAGGCATGCGCTAAAGAGCCCCATCAGTCGAGGCCCGAGTTCTTCGAGGGCCAGGACCCATGCACGGCCAGGAATGCCGTCGGGTCCGGGGGCAGTGATTTTCCAGCGTTTAAGCCGGAGTACTGCCGCACCTAGCTCCCCCACCCTGACTTCGGGTACGTCGTCTTCGCTGGTGCTATCCGCGTCGGGCAGAGACGGAGCCAAACGCGGAGGGACGTGCTCCTCCGCGCTCGTCGGAAACAGGGAGCCCATGACCCGCTCCAGCTGCTGCGGCTGGAGACTCTGGGTCAGTGGGGGCGCCCTAGGTCGGAGTTTCTCCCTGACCTGTAGGTACGGGCGCCCCCATGGGTTCTGCTGCAGGGTCTCCAGGAGCTCCTCGCGGGCCGCCGTCTTGGCCCGCTTTATCGTCTCCTGGAGATTACCTTTAGCCTCCCTGTAAGCCTGAAAAAGCTCCGCCTCTCGGGCTGCCGCGTCGTCTGGGCGGCGACGCCTCCGGCGAAACCTGGTGTACCGGCGGCGGGCGGAGATGCATGCTGCGCGCAGCTCTGCAATCTCCAGCGACCACCAGTACACCTGCTTCCTGGCCGGTCTGGGTGTAACCCTAGGCATCGCCGCATCACAGATTTGCGACATGGCTCTCCTGAACCACTCCGCCTCGGCATCCACATCGGCAGGCCGGTCCGGCGCCGGAATCCAGGCCTGCACGATGGATGCCTCCAGGAGAGCCTCCCGATCCAGATGGTGAAGTGCCCAACGCGGATCCGGGGGATTTGCCACCGGCTGTGGGAGGTGAATCTACTTACTTGTATTAAAATTAAGACGTATAGGAACTAGAAAACTATTCTAAGTTGGCAAATCCGTGGGCATCAACTAGTTTAGAATAAGATAAGATTTAATTAAACCTTAGTTCAGTTATGCCTGCAAACTTTTCGACCCCCTCCTCGATATTACAATCTCCTTGAAAATGTTTACGGAAGCGTTCCAAGCATATTATGGTCATTAGGGTTAATCTGAGACTCACAGCTTTGAAGGCACTCTCAAGATCACATCGTCACATATGCTTCGTGGGACATTCTGGTAGAGTGCATTATCATAACTCAATTTTTTAACGTTCGGAATGTATAAACCAACTGAAATAGGTAAGTCTGACTTGTATCGACAGAGTACAAGCCTGCCTGTCAGGGTGTAGGTATTTAATTTGTACTATTGTGTAGTTAAAAGTTTAGGTATAAATAGTATAAGGGGCTCGTGGCTAAGTGGTAACCGCGTAATTTATCACATTGTAAAGTTTAAGATGGGTCACCATTTCTAAAGACTTTTGAGACCCCTTCTTGGAGAGCACGTTAAGCCGTCGGTCCTAGTTGTCATACGAACATCTATGGCAGTCGTTACGGGTGTTTGAAGGCCTAAATCAAAACCCAACTGGTCTAACTACATAACTTTGACATCGCCCATGGTTTGTGAAGATGGCGGTCAGATGGCAATCGCTTTACGGAAAATATCGAAGTTCAGCCTCATCGCAATTAGACTGGACAGCCGACCCCAACTGAGTTGGGAAAGGGCTCGGGGTTGGGAAAGGAAGTATGCTGATAAGTTAACTAGATTCTATAACACAAGCTTAGCTTATTTTAGGGTGCTGTGTAACCAGAGACGCCCGCAGCAATGATCATGGGAGCGGCAGCTGTATCGCGGAATTAAATAAAAGGGGATGCTGTGTAGAAAACAATGTACTAATTATTTATTTAACTTCATCATCATCATCATCGTACATCATCGTCATCGTACTCGTAGGTCAGTGGTCAGAGCATTCCCTCTGTTAGGGAAAGGCCGTGGGTTCGAGTCCTGCCAATGACATCAGTTTTTGTGATATATTTATAATTTCTTTCTTAATTGAGCGGAGTGAGCCGAAGGCGTACGGAGCTCCCGTACCTGCCATATACGCCGAATACCTGCCATAACTCCAATGCGATTAAATGTAACGCTGTATCTCAGTAACTACTTGGCGGATTCTAGAAATTTTTGAAGTAAATTAAACTAGATTTAAGTGCAAAAAATGTGACGGAGACAGAAATTAAAAAAAAGGCGCCATAAAATATTTATTTGAGGAACCAAAACTTACATGTTAAACCTATGGTAGAAATTTCGCGCGCTTTTTGTACTGTTACCGAAAACACTCCGCTCAATATGCAGCAGCGCAGGGTGACGCCAGCGTAGCAGCACCGAGTATTTTAAGTGTGTATATTTGTTTGTTTTTACCCTATTCACGGTCAAACGACTGGATGAACATTGTCTTAGGGATAGTTTCGGGAGCGGAGAAGAGAATACGACACTTCAGGACTATTCAACGCGTGCGTTGCTGCGGACAGCAGGTAATTATTTATATACCTCGTAATATTTTATTTACAAATCTCTGTTCATAGCAAAACTTAGATCATTGAAATAAATAAATCGTTCTCACACAACGTCATCTAGCCCAAACTAAGCTATAAGCTTGTGCTATGGGATCTAGAAAACTGATGAACATACTTATATATTTCTAAATACATACATAACATACATAGAAAACACCTAAACTCCGAAACAAACATCACACAAATATTAGATTCGACCTGGGAATAGAACCCGAGACTTCGGAGTCGAAAGCCGATGCACAACCGAACACGCCTGCAGTCAAAATTAAATCATACCAAGTAAGTTAAGTTATTTATTTTCATTTCACGAATCGTACAGTTTGGTAAACCGTTCAACACACAATACTGGGTATTATGTTATAAGAACAATAAACTTCACAAGATTTCAAGAAGTTGAAATTTGTCGAGTTTTTGAATAGGTATTTTGCTTAGAGAAAGATATAATTTACTTATAAGTAGAATATAATCGTAAATGGTATCTACCTACCTTCTTGGTTTTTAACATTATTTTATACATGTACACTAACGGACGCCAGCAGTTTCGCCCGCTTGAAAAATTGTGTACTAAAAACTTTCCTAGAAAACAATCCATTGGTGAAAATTCGCATCAAAATTGGTTGCGTAGCGACATCGTTTTTATATACTTCGTTCGCGTTACTTCGTGAGTGACACCGGAGTACCTATCGGGTTTGATTTCCGGTCAGGACAAACTTTTTGTGATCCGCAAATATTTATATTATGTTTATTTTTTTTATGTATACCTAATATTCATTTACAAAACAGCAGGCGTAAAAAAAAAAAATTCTGTTCCGTACCCAAAGGGTAAATGGAACCGTATTACTGAGATTTCGCTGTCCGCCTGTCTGTCTTACACTGTATCTCATGAACCGTGATAGTTAGAAAGTTGAAATTTTCACTAATGATGTATTTCTGTTGCCTCTATAACAGTAAATACTAAAAAACAGAATATAACTAGTGGTTCTGTGAACCGTAGACTTCGGGAGCGGCTTTGTTTATTGTTAAATTGTTTTCTTTATTACTCTTTCGTTTGTCATCCAATCCAAAAAATATCATTCAAATGTTATTCATTGTAAGCAAGGAGTGTGTGTGTAAAGTTACATGCAAATCGGTTGATAAATACGGCCTCAAACATGATCTGACAGAATTGTAGTAGCAAAAGTAGATTAATGTAGAGGTACAGACGAAAGAAATTCTCCCCAGTCTGCAAGTTGAAACCGAGACTTCGGTCCCTCAGTCAATAAATATTTAAGGGGGCTCCCATACAAAAATGTGATTTTTTTATTATTGGTACGGAATCCTTTGTACGCGATTCCAACTCGCACTTGGACGGTTTTTTAAGTGTGAATCGACTTTAAAACTTAGCAATCAATTTACGCTTAAAATAGAAATCAAACAAGCAGGTGGAGTCGTAGGTAGTTGAGTATGGGCAAGCAGATTAACAAATGTTTCTAATATTTTAATTAGTAAATAAGTATTGCTAAAACAATATTCTTGGGCTGGAGTTGAACTAGCAACTGTTTTCTTTCCATAACGTCCTACCAATTAACCAATACACCATAGCTTTTTTTTTTTTTTTTAGTTTCGCGACCAAGGCCGCGGCCGCTCTAACGTCCGTTGCCGGGCGTCTCTGGTTACAAGCAGAACGTATTTCCAGTGGCGCCCGGCGGACTTTGACCACCTCTGTGGTCTCTGCGGGGGTTGGGTCGGGATGAGAATCCCGCGTCGTTGGGGGTAGGGTTTTATCCCGCGTCAGTGAGTGAATCTGGTTGCGTGCTATGGGGCAAAGGCCCCGCAGCACGCAACCCTTCTAGCCTGCTTCTGTAAGGACGACAGGTGGCGATCCCGCCGTCCTCAGGCCCCTATCATGGAGGTCGATGGTCTTGGGCGTAGATGAGTCTGCGGCGGCCTCGCCGCTGACTACGGAACTCGGCGGGGAGGGCACGCTCCCTCTCCCTCTCGGCCGCCTCCTTCGCGAGCACAACTTGCTCGCAGAAGGACACGGCCGCGTTCCATCTACTCCCGCTGGAGACCATGGCTTGAAGCATGGTCCCCAGCGAGAGGGTATCCACGCCCAGACCCACTACGAGGTCCCGGCGCTGACTCGCCCACGCTGAGCACTCCACCAACGTGTGGAGTGCGGTGTCGTCGTCGGAAACCTCGCAGTGTTGACACCGGGATGTGACCTCACGATGGATGCGAAACAGATAGCTACCGAAGCATCCATGCCCGGTAACGATCTGCGTCGCACGATACGTGAGGTCACCATGCTGCCTCTGCAGCCAATCGTCCATGATCGGTCTCACCGCCGCGATGATGGTGGCACCCCACTTGGGTTGCTCAAGTCGCACCCTCCATGACTCCATGAGATCCTGTCGGAGTTGGGACCGCCGGTCATCGATTTCTCGAGACGCAGGCCTGTGGTCCCGCTCCAGCGCCTCCTTGCGCCATTGGAACAATGACGCAAGGGCTCTCGCTTCCAGGTCCCATGGAGGGGTCCCGGCTAGGAGACATGCAGCCTCTCCGGAGATCGTGCGGTAGCCCCTTATTGTTTTGACGGCCAAGGTCCTCAACGGTCTGTTAAGGAGCGTTGAGTTGTTGGCCGTCAACCGCGCCGCCCATACGGGAGCCCCGTATAGGGCCATACTCCGCACGATCCCCAGGTACAGTCTCCTGCAGGAAGCGTTGGGTCCCTTTAGGTTGGGCATCAGTCGCGAAAGCGCGACCGATGCGTGTGTCACCTTGGGGACCAAACTTCGGAAATGTGGTCCGAAGTTCCATCGGCTATCAAGTACGATCCCTAGATACTTCATCGAGGGCTTGATGCCGATGCTAACGCCTCCCACATTTATGCTGGAACCTTCAGGTGGACCGTTCCGAGGTCTGTGAAAACACAGAACCTCGGACTTGTGCAAGGCCACCTCCAGTCCCAGCCGCCGTATCCGACCCACGACTTGAGCAACACCCGTCGTGACCTTGAGTGCTGCCTCCTGGTACGTTGCACCCCGCGCCGTGACGAGGGTATCGTCGGCGTAGCACGCTACGCCGACGCCCTCAGGCAACGCACCCCGCAGCACCCAGTCGTAGCCGATGTTCCACAGAAGCGGCCCCAGGACCGACCCCTGTGGAACACCGCACGACACATCCCGCCGAGCTGGCCCGAGCCAGCTGGGGAAAGCTATGGCCCTCTCCGAGAGATAGGCCCCGACAATACGACGGAGGTAGAGAGGCGTTTCGTGATACACGAGCGCCTCCCTAACGCAGCTCCATGGCAAGGTGTTGAACGCGTTGGCGATGTCAAGAGACACCGCCACCACCACCTTGCCCTGCGAGACTGCTTCCTCCGTCAGGCTCTTGACGCGCATGATCGCGCTCACGGTGGAGCGTCCCCGACGAAAACCGTACTGGTTGTCCGCCAGGTCTGGCCCCACCGTCGAGAGATGCTCGACGAGGCGTTCCGCGATAATTCGCTCAAAGAGCTTACATACCTCGTCGAGCAACACGATCGGCCGGTATCCGGACGGTGAGTCCACCGGCCGCCCCGCCTTACGGATCAGGACCAGCTTCCCCGTCCTCCACACCTTGGGAAACTGGCCCCTTTCGAGGCATGCGCTAAAGAGCCCCATCAGTCGAGGCCCGAGTTCTTCGAGGGCCAGGACCCATGCACGGCCAGGAATGCCGTCGGGTCCGGGGGCAGTGATTTTCCGGCGTTTGAGCCGGTGTACTGCCGCCCCTAGCTCCCCCACCCTGACTTCGGGTACGTCGTCTTCGCCGGTGCTATCCGCGTCGGGCAGAGACGGAGCCATGCGCGGAGGGACGTGCTCCTCCGCGCTCGTCGGAAACAGGGAGCCCATGACCCGCTCCAGCTGCTGCGGCTGGAGACTCTGGGTCAGTGAGGGCGCCCTAGGTCGGAGTTTCTCCCTGACCTGTAGGTACGGGCGCCCCCATGGGTTCTGCTGCAGGGTCTCCAGGAGCTCCTCGCGGGCCGCCGTCTTGGCCCGCTTTATTGTCTCCTGGAGATTACCTTTAGCCTCCCTGTAAGCCTGATAAAGCTCCGCCTCTCGGGTTGCCGCGTCGTCTGGGCGGCGATGCCTCCGGCGAAACCTGGTGTACTGGCGGCGGGCGGAGATGCATGCTGCGCGCAGCTGTGCAATCTCCGGCGACCACCAGTACACCTGCTTCCTTGCCGGTCTGGGTGTAACCCTAGGCATCGCCGCATCACAGATTTGCGACATGGCTCCCCTGAACCACTCCGCCTCGGCATCCACATCGGCAGGCCGGTCCGGTGCCGGAATCCAGGCCTGCACGATGGACGCCTCCAGGAGAGCCTCCCGATCCAGATGGTGAAGTGCCCAACGCGGATCCGGGGGATTTTCTACCGGCTGTGGGAGGTCAGGTGGGGGGACGACATCGAACCGGATGTACCGATGGTCCAAGTGCGTCTCCTCACCCTCCTCCACGTGCCAGCCAGTAATACGGGCGGCGAGGGCAGAAGTCGCGAACGATACGTCCACGACCGAGCTGGTCCCTCGCCGCCAGAAGGTGGCGACATTCCCCCGGTTGAGGACCTCCAGACCACGTGTTCTGGTCCAGTCCTCAAGAAGCCTCCCCTTATCCCTGGTTTCCCGGGAGCCCCACGCCACACTCCAGGCGTTGAAGTCTCCCAGGAGCAGGACAGGGCGAGGACGGCACGCAGCGAAGACGACGTCGAGCTCAGTGAGCCATAGCTCAAACTGAGTCTCGTCCAGTGTCGGCGAGATGTAGGTGGCCACGACTGCCAACCCATCATAGTCCGCCGCAACACACCCGCGGCCCCTTGCAATGATCGCAAGGCGCGAGCTGTCTGCGGCGGACCCCCGAAGATAAAACAGGCCGAGCCGTCCTCGTCCACCGGGCTTCCCGGGTGGACGTAGTACGGCTCGGCGACCACGGCCAAGTTTATGGACCACTGCCGGATGCTCTGGTACAGAAGATCCTGAGCAGCGCGGCAGCGGTTCAAATTCACTTGCAGGATGCGGATATGGGCGTCAGACATTAATGGACGTCCATATCAGCATCCCGCCGAGAAACATCTGGCCGTGCAGTAGCGGCACCCCCACCGCTCTCAGCGGACGGACGAGGCTTTGGCCTCGAGGCGGCGCAGGTTGTGCTGCCAACCCGGTGGTCCGCAGTCTTGCCCTCCGCCTCGCATCTAAAGCAGCGAGGCGGGGCGTCGCAGGCACTTGCCTTGTGACCGGGCCGGCTGCAGCGGAAGCACCGATCGCCTACGGTGACTTCCGCTGTGCACTGTACTCCAACGTGCCCCACCACCATGCACCGGAAACATCTTGTTTCCCGGGCACGAAGGAGGTGCACCTGCGCCTTTAGGAAGCCCCCTATGAGGAGGCCTCGTCCGTCCGCCACTTTTAGTGCCGCCGCGACGGGGCACTGGACGACTGTCGTGCCATGGCCAGTGAGGCTGAAGGAGATCTCTCCAGCCTTCACTTGGTCACGGGGACAGCCGCCCGCCTCCACGACGGCGGAAATCACTTCCTCCGTCGTGGCCGCGTCATCCAGACCGGAGACGCGCAATGCAGCGCATTTGGTGGGCCTGGTGACGCGGACGGCTTCTCCGTCCAGCTTGTCCCTCAGCTGAGCCGCTAGGGCATCAGCTTTGGGGCCGCTGGAGGCGCCGGAGACCTCGAGGAGGCGAGCCCCGGTGCGTGTCGTCTTGCACCGGAGACCCCCCTGGATATCGAGGGCTGAGAGGTCGACTGAGGCTTTAACTTGCCTCAGGACATCAGCGTACCCCACACCCCTCTCCACACCCTCCGTCGTCACCGTAAGGACGACGGCTGTGGAGCGAGGAGCGCGGGGCCTCTTCGGCGCCTTCGCCGCGGCGGCTTTGGCCGCTTTCTTGGCGGCCTTTGTCTTCTTCTTTGCTCCCACTACTTCCCATCCCTCCCGTCTGGAGGGATGTGAAGAAGCAGCGGGGGCAACGTTGGAGGAGGCGGGGGTGGCAGAAGTTTCACTCTTCTTACCCCGTCCCTTCCCCTTCCTCGCTTGGGCCGCGGTCTCAGCCGGCATCCGAATCGCTGGGGAAGCGGACGGGGGCGGAGCGAGGCGACGGACAGCGGGTGGCGTGCCGCTTGGACCGGGAGCGGAAGCACCGCCGACAACCGCCGCGTATGTAAACGCGGGACGCGCCAGCGGAGGGCGGTACGCCCGGTCCTCGAGAACCGCGAGGCGCCTCTCGATCGCCGTCAGGACCTGCACCATAGTCGGCACAGGCGGTGACGGCGATTCGGGCGCCGTGGTGGGCACCTTGGTGGGCGCAGTGGTAGGTGCTGTATTGGCCGCAGGCTTTTTCTTCGGCGCTGGTCCAGCCGTCGGAGGAGGCGGCATAGGAGCTGGAGCTGGAGCTGGAGGCCCTTTGACCACCCTGGTCAAGTCCGCGTCCTCCCGTCGCAGGACCTCCATCTGCCTCGGCGGCGAGCTCCACCTCCAGGCTCTCCACCTGCAGCCGGAGCCTCACTTCCTCATCAGTAACGCTCCGCGCGAGGAGCTCGTCGAGCGAAGATTGGGCATCAGCCACCAACGATGCCACAATCCTCTTCTTGCCCTGCATGCCCTTGTTACCTTTCAAGGCTGCGTTCATCAGGGCAAGAGAACTCAAGAGCTCCCGCGCGGGCGGCACGCCGATATCTCTGCGACTGGGCAGGGGTGGTACAGAAGGATGGAGCGTTGGCGGCATCTCCTTCTCCTTCGCCAGTAGAAAATCGCCACGTGTCCGTGGCGTCTTTTTCGGCCCCCCTTCCTCCGACTCACTGCTCCCGGAGCAGCTAGTGCTCCGGTCGCGCGAAGGTCCCGTCTTTATTTCTTCGTGGACCCTCTTCGTAGGAGGGCCCTTTGTGTTCACACTGCTGGGACCTGGCTTGACGTCAGACCCAGCAGCAACATTTCCTGAAGGCGTCGACGTCACGCTGCGACTGGGCAGCGCGGCGCGAGCCTCCGTTTCGCTCGGCATCGGAGTCCGTTGGGATAGCGTGAGGTCGTCTTCTTGGTCCGACTCCGCCCAGAGAAAGGCGGAGCCGAGACCGGGGTAATCGTTTTTATCGGGTTGAGCCGACATAACTATTAATATTCGCCCTTTATGGCCACAAGTTCGGACTAGAACGTTCGGTCACCCAACTTGCCACTGCGTTACCGTAAGCAAGTTGGGGTCCAGGGCGGACGACGAGGACGTAGTTTCTAATCACTTGGGGCCCCGCCCCATACACCATAGCTAAATTAAACTCATCATGTCATTTATATTGTAAAACTATTGGAGAAATTGTCACGTCAATAATTGACACAAAAACCGACTTCAAACTACCGAAATGGGACCAAATAATTGTCGGAATGGGACCAAATTGAATTGGGTCCATTTGGGAAGTATTAGCATTCAATTTAAAAAATTCGAGATCGTGTCACCCAGTGGAAAGATGTGAGGTAACACATAGAAACATACAGTCAAATTGATTACCTCCTACTTTTTAGGAAGTCTGTTGAAAAGTGAGCAAAGTTAGTAAAAAAAAATCACGGTATAAATGTACTTAGAGCTTAAAATAATTAATTTTTTGTTTCCTTCTGAACAAAAAGTTAGTATTTCTGTCACTTAAAATTACATACATAAAATCACGCCACTTTCCCAGTGGGATATGCACTTGCTATGATCCTGGCATACTTCTTTTTCTTCCTTAACTTTCATGCTCACCGGTTACGGGTGCTTTTAAACTTATTCAAGACATCTGCAATTTGGTCGCCATAAGTCCGCCTAGGTCGACTTTTATTAGCTTGTCCATTCACACTCGCTTCATATACCTATCTGTTTTGTCAGTCTCCTATCATCCATCCTCTCTACATGACCGAACCATCTAAACATACCATTTTCTATCTTGGTCACTACATCTCCTGTGACACCACAACGTTTCCGTATAACGCTGTTCCTTACTTTATCCATTAGCGTTACAGCAGCCATACTTCTCAAACTTGTCATTTCCACTGCATTTATTTCACTCTCATGCTTCTTCTGCTAAACCCAACATTCACTACCATACATTAGTGTAGGGACAAGCACTCCTCGATGTACAGCCATCCTAGCTTTGTGAGACACGTTCTGGCGTTCATAAAGTTATACAGTGTCCCATTCACCTGAATACCTGCCATAACTCTTCGCTCAATGTCACTGTCATGCCTTCCATCTCTTGAAAACTTACATCCTAAATGCACAAACTCTATCACTTGATCTATACTCTTTCTCCATCAATCACAATCGAAAAGCTTGTCATATTTTCTTCTCTTACAAAAACCATTAAGTACTTTCGTCTTATTTACATTCACTTTCATTCCATTCTTCTTTAATGACTCATACAGAATACCGACCATCATTTGCAACTCCTCAGCTAATGACGTCAGTATTACCTGGTCATCAGCATATAGGAGGCATTTGATGATTAATTCGCCCATTTTCAACCCATATGCACTTTCTTTTAGATCTTTCAAACAGTTGTCAATAAATGAATTGAACAGCACAGGAGAGGCTACACTGCCATATCTAACACCTCTCTCGATGTTTTTTTTTTTTTTTTTATTTTTTTTTTTTTTTTATTTTTTTTTTTTTTTTTTTTATTTTTTTTTTTTTTTACGTGGTCGGTGATGCATTTACGCACTTCACCGTCTCGCTTGGGGGGGAGCGAGACGGCTTCGTGTGGGACTCCCGGCCCTAGGATTAAAACGGGCCGGACTACCCACTAAAACCTATCCACGGTGTTTCTCCTTCGCCTTAGCCGGGCCGCCGGATAGGCAGGAACTGTTAAGCAACAGCGGCCCGGCAAAGGGGCGCTCTTTCAAGCTCTACTCGGGGGTGCCTAAACCCCCCCTGATCAACACAGAAGCGACGCCCCCGAAACACATAAGGGGCGTCGGACTCCTCAGGGCCATTCGCGTGAGCGGTGGGCCCCCCGACCCACCGCCCACGGCCCTATCAGTCGGGGGCTTGGGCGTAGGCAATACGCCGTCGCCCCCTGACTGGTGCCCGCCGGGGCGGGAGCGTACGGCCAGCACGCTCCCGCTCACGCAGGGCCTCTCTCTTCGCCGCCATCACCTCCCGAGCGAAGGAAGCGACAGCGGCCCAACATTCTTCGCTGCCGGCCATGGATTTAATGACGGCCGGCAGCGAACCTACTCTGCCGATAACGCCCGTGAGGGCCAACCTCGGCGAGTCCCAGGCGGCGCACACGAAGAGCGTATGCTCCGCCGTATCTACGGCGCCGCCTGCGCAGTGATGACAATCAGGCTCCGACAGGATCCCCACCACTTCCCACAGGAATTTGGCAAAACAGCCATGACCCGTGAGAAGTTGGGTGAGGAAGTAGGTCGGAGCCCCCTGCGCGTGCTCCACCCACTGGCGGAGCACGGGACCGATGGCCCCCACGAGCACCCGGCTCGCGGTGGGAGCCGCACATCTCAAGGCCCATTGCCGGAACAGATCGTCGCGAGCCTCCTGTCTCCAGCGATCGACCTGCTCCGGCAACGGGCGACCACCTTCTTGTCGCACCAGGGCGCCCTCCTCACCTCTCTCGATGTTAAACCAGTCCATGCCAGCCCCGTTTACTCGGACACAAGCACTGAACTGACTTGAAATTAAATAAATATAATACAGTTAAAACACAATTATCTAAATCAAAACGGTTCAGTTCTGTATTGTTTTCTTTAGACCAGTGTCTTAGTAAATTACGAATCATAATTTATTCATAGTGAAATTTCAAGAACAGACACGCGTTGTTGGTAATGATACCTGCCTACAATTTTCTCAATGGAAATATTCTTGACTTATTTATTAAACAAACTAGCTCAGGCCCGCTGCTTCGCCTGTTTGAAACAGTTTCTAACTCCCTATTCCCACGGGTAGGCTTACTTTTCTGGGATAAAAGTAGCCGAAGTGATAGATCCAGTACAGTAATAGAGTAAGTTGAGTGTAATTCTGATCTATGAGCCTTATTTTACGTAACTGCATTACGTTAAAATCGCTTTAGAGTGACAAATATCCTACAAAAATATCATACGAAATTTTATAGGGTTATCCTTACGGCAGCATACCAGAGATGCCCGCCATGGATGATGGTGCCCATAAAATCGTGAAGTTAAAAAAAATCCGTACAAATTTTCACTTATAAAATATTTGGTATATTTTCTACTTAACAACAATGTTTTGTATGTATAGCAATCAGTTTTTATAAATCGATATAACTCAAGGTGTTAGTACTTACCTACTTTTAAAACACAATGACACTTAAAAAGGTAATAAGATAGTAATATTAAGGGTTCATGCGGAACAGAAAAATATAGTGTCTGCAAAATAATTACCCCCACCGACCTTGTGTAGAATGACCGGTTATGAATAGTACAGTCAATCAAATCTCTTTATCGTACACAAAAGGGCGATAAATAATTAGGAGACATCACTTAAAGAAATTACAAATGCGGCCTTATGGGGGACACGCTCTGTTTTAACAAGTTGAATACTAAGCAACCTCCCGATGTTTTAAAAATACCTATCTAATTATATCCCACACAATGGGGTTGACACAAGAAAAAAAATCATTCCCACTTTAATTGTAGGGGAGACCCCAGCACCCTTTTATTGTAGTACTTTGTCGGTATAGTAAATACACCACATAAATACAACCTTTTGGGAGGAAAGTCGAGAACGGACGGACAGACGGTGATGAGGAAACTATGAGGGTTCCGAAACTTACTACAGAACCCTAATGAGGGGTACAATTTATGAAACAGAAAAGAAGAGAATACAGCTTAGTAAACTAGTAAATGAAAGTAGGTAAGATAGAGTACATTTATTGGGAACTATGAACTGATGTTGTAATAGCAATAGCTCGACAATGTTAACACATTGCTAAGATTAATCAACATCTAGTCAGGCCGCTCTTAAGATGGGGACCATTTCTAAAGAGTGCCTCGGAGCGCATGTTAAGCTGTCTGTCCCTGTTGTCATACAAACATCTATGGCAGTCGTTAGGGGTAGTTGGAGCCCTAAATCAAAAATCCTCGCGGTCTAACTACAGAACTTCGATATCACCCATGGGCTGTGAAGGTCAGATGGTAGTCGTTTCACGGAAAATATCTAAGTTCAGCCGAATCGCAGTTAAACTGGAAAGCCGACCCTAACTGCGTTGGGAAAAGGCTCGGTGATCGGGTGATGATTGTAATAGCAATATGCTTGCCCCCTATAACGTGGGACTACAAAAACTATTAAAAATGTCTGTGTCAACGCACCTATTAGTACCTACAATAATTTCAAGCAACGACGTCTTTACATTTAGTCTTACGATTCTCTGGGTACTTTCTTCTGAAATTAGCTCTCCAATTAAAAAGTTCCATCCAATTTACCGTCAGACCTTTTGTTAGAAGCCAATAATTATTTAGTGAGGAAGCTAATTTATCCAATTTTCACGGGTACCGACAAATTTTATACTACCTATAGGACTAAATTACAGAGTACACATAATTATACGAAACATAAATGTTTAAAAGGTGTTGGACGCATATTTTTTCCAACACGAATACGTCAATAAAAAGTGACACACACACATATCACGCCTATATCCCTTCGGGGATAGGCAGAGGTGCATTACGCACGTGCAGTTTGCCAGTAATTTTAGTCCCACGTAATAAGGGACAAGCCTATTGCAGCTACGGGGCACACATAATGGTATGTGACTTTAATCAATGTAATTGACTTTAATTCTGTTTTTAAGAGAACTGTATATAAATACAATTTGTTAACTTCTGACAGTAAGTTTAACAATAACAAACATATTGTTTATGTAAACAAAGGTAGGTATTTTCTACCAAAGCATTATAAGAGACAAATAGCAAGTTTGCTATTCAATTATTTTTACACTTCAGCCAAGAACTTGGCTGACAAAACTGCTTTTATTGAGCAATGTAGATTTAGTGTTAAGACTTTGGAATCTGTTCCAAGTAATTTAAATTAAGTTCTGCGACAACAGAGGCAATATTACCCTTTAGCAGACATAGTCAATTAATTGAATTAAATTTAGTTACAAATATTAATTATATTAAAAATTGCCCTCCAAATCAAAAAATGTAAATTATATCAACATAGGGTATCAAAATATTGGTTGTTTGACACATGGCAAAGAGTTAGAGTTGGAATTGTTAATGAATTCAGATTATATTGATATTTTTTGTATTACAGAACATATGCGTAAGTAGAATGAGCTCATGTTCAATTTCAGTAATCACCGGGTTGGTAATGCATTCTGTAGGGTGACCACAGTACGGGGGGGATCTTTGATTTTATTAAATAAAAAACTTAAATTTAAAGAACGGAAAGATATTGTCTCTTTCTCTAGAGTGTAAAGTCGATAACTGGTGACCGCTTGGAACGTAAGAGGGTTGGACTTTGCAATAAAATTCCATTCTTAGACACGGGCTTAGATCCAAATGTAATGTATAAATTATTTTTTGATTCTTTTTACAACGAGTTCAACACCATATTCAAGTCTAAGGAGGTCATGATTAGTGATAGTCCTACTTTCAGTGAATGGGCCACTGAGGGTATACACAAAAGTAGACAACAACTTTATGAACTATACTCAGAAAGACAGCTTAATAGATCAGTTGAATTTCTAGATTATGTTAAAACTTATTCAAAAAACTTTTAAAGCAGATTGTTTAGCAGCTAAATCAAAATATATAAGTGATAAAATTCTCAATAGTGCAGACAAAGTTAAATCTACTTGGAAAATTATAAACGCGGAAAGAGGTCAACAAAAATTAAATGATAATAATTTTAAACTTAATATAAATGGTAAAATAACTACATCAGACTTCGAGGTCGCTAACGAATTTGAATTTTTTTTCTCCCGAATTCCTGTAGATTTGACAAAAACCCTAGGCTCTTCAACCCCCATTGCAGAATCTTTGTTAAAAGCAAACGTTCCTTGTTGTAACGTTATATTTAAATTCAGTAAAGTTAACATAAACACTATCTTAAAAACTTTTAAATCTTTAAATATCAAGAAAACAGCTGACCTCTGGGGCATCTCTGTGTATTTAGTAAATTCTTTTATTGAAATGGTTGCTCCTGAACTAGTTATAATATTTAATAATTGTGTTGATAGTGGTGTGTTCCCTGATTTAATGAAATCTAGTAAATTAATTCCCCTGTTTAAATCGGGTAGTACTTCAGATCCGTCCAATTTCCATCCCATTTCTGTACTATCTACATTCAGTAAAATTTTTGAAAAAATTATGCTTTATCAAATGCAAAATCACTTTAACGTTAATAAACTATTACATACAAAACAATTCGGTTTCACTCGTGGTCGGTCCACCACTGATGCCGGAATTAAATTATTAGAGTGTATATCCAGGGCCTGGAAATCCGACCCCAACTGAGTTGGGAAAAAGGCTCGGTGAATGATGATATACAGGGCCTGGGATGAGTCATATGATGCTTTTGGTGTATTCTGTAACTTATCTAAGGCCTTCGATTGCGTTCAGCACCAGACTTTAATTAAGAAACTTGATCATTACGGAATCCGGAGGAAGGCCTTGAATTTCGTCAATTCTTACTTAAGTGATAGGGTCCAGAAAGTAGTGATCAATGGTAAACAGTCACCTGGTTCTCCTGTAGCAATGGGGGTACCACAGGGTTCAATTTTGGGACCTTTTCTTTTTTTAGTATATATTAATGATTTTTCTCACCTCATAAGAGACGACCACGAGGTAGTTTTGTTTGCTGATGACACTTCTTTAATATTTAAAGCTAAACGTGGACAGCGCGAACTTGACGATGTAAACATTGCCCTCTCTAGGATAGTCCACTGGTTTTGTGCTAATAATTTATTATTAAATGAAAATAAAACTAAATGTGTAAGATTCACCTTACCTAATGTAAGACTTGTAAAAACCAGTGTTAAGGTTTAACAAAATTTAGGCTTCATTAAGTAAGTAATTCTTTTGCGGGGAACTTTATTGGAATGCACAATACATTGCCAACCGAAATAGCAAATTTGTCTGTCAATAAATTAAAAAAACTAATAAAAAGTAAATTGTGCTATAAAGCTTATTATAGTATTAATGATTTCTTAGATGACAAGGCTGCCTGGTTGTAACACGATTTGCTCCTTTCTAAATAACTCTGTATTAGATTTAAGATGAAATATTTTGAAAAAAGCCGAACTGAATTTCTTGAGGGCTCTTCTCAGTCTCATTGCATTTTGGTACCCTCGGTAGAGTCACACCAACTTTTGACGAATCTAAATAATTTTCTAAAAATTTCAAAGATAATAAACGTTATTTTATTTTTTGTGTTATGTCCAAAATGGCCGAATGAATTCAATAAAAAGTAGCAGCAGCACTCTAATAAAAAAAAAAACAATTTAAACCCGTTGCCTTGCGATGAAATGTTGATGAAAGGCAACAAAATCTTACGTGCCAGCCGATATGGCATAGCCAAAGCCCTGGGCATATTTATATGAGGGTTCAAATGATAGGTAATGAAAAAGAGGTCTATCGGATTACAACATCATATCAGTGAAAGAATTTTCAAAATACGGCGCCATTCAATACAAACAATTAAATAATATTTCCTCTAAATAACATACCTACTATCGAACGTCCACTGCTGTGCTCGCGTGTATTATAGCCTAAAAAACTTCCCTCGAGAACCACTTTATCCATTGATGAAAACATCAAGAAAATCGGAGCAGTAGTTTTTGAGTTTAACGCGAACAGACAGACAGTTGCGGTGAAGCACTTTGTTTTATAATAGTTGTGCGGGATAAAACCCTACCCCAACGACGCGGGATTCTCATCCCGACCTAACCCCCGCAGAGACCACAGAGGTGGTCAAAGTCCGCCGGGCGCCACTGGAAATACGTTCTGCTTGTAACCAGAGACGCCCTAGACGGCTACGGACGTTAGAGCGGAAAAAAAAATAAAAAAAGTACAAGTCAGTAATGTTCATAGGTGGCCAAAGTCCGCTGACGCCCTGGGTTATCCTTACGAAAACGTAATCGGTACGCCTGTTGCCGTTAAGAAGGACGTTAAAAAAATTCATCCCTTTCCTGAGCAAAAATACTGATTGCGTAGCAAATGATTACCTCAAAATTTATTAATTTTAGCAGCAACTTTATTTGAAGAAAAAATACAACACTATTGATGTACATATATTTTTGAATTATTTCTAGTACTATATTGTCAAGCAATTGGTTTATTTGCAGGGGAAAAAATATTAGCTGTAAAAAAAATCTATCTGCCGATTGTTATAAGTATATAAGTTTTTTGCTGTGCATTTAAATTCATCCCATATTAATTTATTCTACATTAGCTGACAGTCACGACTCAACTCATGTGGAATACTTTTCTCGTTATCACTTCGCAGTGGAACACATTACCGGGGAATAAATATATTTTGTCACTTTTCATCCAAATCTGTTGATGATTATCTAACATAAGTACATAGTAGACTTACTATGTAACATAATTACACAGTAGACTCATCATAACAGCACACGACTAAACCTCAGTGGTTTTTAGTGCTGTAACTTAATAATATGTGTTATACTTACTATTATACTTTGTTAAACGATAAAAAATAAGATTTATTTAGGTACAATAAGATTACAATATACATAATTATATACTAAAATATTTACATTACAAAATATGTTTAAAAAATTCTCCGCGTCATTGCTGACTGGGAAGGTTCCCGGAATGCTGGCTGTGTTGCCACGTTGGATGGCGATACTTATTCTTTAGGCCAGATAATAGCCAGCCTTCTGGTCCTGAGAAGCATCGATTAAGCGTTTAGCAATGTCTCTATAAAGGTGGCGAGCACTCGGACCCCAGTGATCATCGAGGAATGCCTCTCTCAACCCTAAACGGCTCAAATATGATGTTTGATAAAATAACTTAAAAAACTACTCTCACTCACAAAAAAGTTACTAAGTCGCTAACCTCGTTAGCTAAAAGTGGTTACGTTAGTAGAATGTTCAAGTCCGTGTTCAAGCCAGGACCGAACTCATGTCATTGCAACCCAAGCCCTTCGTCACCACAGACGCCTACAAAATGTAAAATTTACTATTCTATATTTATATAAGAAATGGGATATTTCATTTGTTATGTTTTAGTACACGGATTGCAGAGATTATATTTAGTGGTTAATGTAATTATCTAGCCTGGCTGTTGGAAGTTTGGTTTGAATTTACCGAGTGGTTATAGATTGTCTATGACGCCCGATAACGGCCCCTATTTGGAACCTTCTTCTTCTTCTTTTTTTAAAAACGTGGCTACGTCTATGATTTCGCCAATGTCAAGATAATGCTTGATTAGTTGATAGTACCGCACAGAAGAACTAGTTACTCCTAACTAGCTCCAGGTGCAGGACAAGAAATGTTATTCGGTATGAGAGTATCTGAAAACCAGATTTTTGCGGAGCGCCAGAGGCAACCCAAAAAGCTACCAACCACGCGCTTAGCAAAAATCAAACTCTTTTGAAGAACCTGTATAAAGGTTTTTTTGACAACTGTCTTTATGTAACTGATGTAAAATATAGATCTGTAAAATTAATATCTATACTAATGTTATAAATAGGAAAGATTTGATCATTTGTTTGTAAGTATGTTTGTTGTTTGAATTGAATAAGTTCATAACTACTAAACTGATTATGAAAATTCTTTCACTGATTTATTATTCCTGAGTACCATAATGTTTTATCCCGGTAATGTCCACGGGAATCCGGTAACGAGAACACTATATCGCGGTGGTCTGATCAGTGAGTAATAAATATATTTAATAATCTTTGCCTACTATGGCGTGACTATGTACATACTATAGAATAGTTACAATATCAAAGCATTTATGTACCGTTCACAAGGCACAATCTTAATAGGAATACCAATATAAGCAGTTGACAAGCAGAATAGTAAATGCGTCCCCTATCAAAGTACAATGTCATTGACTAATGCTCGGTGCCCCAATATACCACGGCTTATATCTTCAAGGGATGTCTTGTAGAGATGGTTTTATTAATAAACTAACAGATTACCGCGGCTCCACCCTCGTAACACTTTATCGCTTTAATTTATCTATCAGTGAAGGAATTTTCAAAATCAGTTTAGTAGTTTCAAAGCCTATTCAATGCAAAAATACAATCAAATCTTTCCTTTTTCAACCGACCTTCCAAATAGGTTCTCAATATTTTTTCAATGTTTGTTACCTCTATCTTCGATATATATATTTGATCCCATTCTGATAACTATTCGGTCCCATTTCGGTAGTTTGAAGTCGGTTGCTGTGTCAATATTTGACGTGTATTTTATAATATACTAGCTGATTTAGTTTACTCGTTCCCTGTTCCCGTGGTAACACATTGCCGGGATAAAAATATATATAGCCTATGTTACTCAGGGTGAATGTAGCTGTCCAATGATGAAAGAATTTTTAAAATCGGCACAGTAGTTTTTGAGTTTATTCATTACAAACATACACACAAAAATATAAATCTTTCCTCCTTATAATAGTAGTATAGAAGTATTATATGGATATTATTGTCATCATAATAATCAAATAGATCATAGAATTGCAACATCATAATCATAGAACTGCATCGGACTGCATAGATGTAGATTATTGGTATGTCAAATCTTTCTGGGCTGTTGGAATTTGAGTTTGAATTACAGAGTAGTTATGGATTTTCTACTGAGCCTGGTAACGGTAATAGACTTGCCCCCCTTTACATAACCTACTAACCAAAATTTCTGGTGAAGTGTGGGTGAGTACTGCACGTCTGGGAATCTTCGGGGATATAGGCGTCATGTAGTCCTATTCATATAGCTTAATCATCATAGATATAGGTGCAATAACGCCTGTTTTGTGAAAATAGTTAATTTACGGTTCGAGCTCCACATCGTTAAATCACATATGCTTATCAGGACCTGCCTGGTTATTTCCTGGCCCAACAAACTGGGAAACTTCTCAGTCACACGGAAATATTGTAAAAACTGTAACTTTTTTTTATGTGTAAATAAAATTAGCATTTTTATCTATACCCAATATTTACAAATAATTGGTGAGAGTTCTTTGAATATTACTTAAATTGCATGAAAAGACCCTTACCTGGTACTGTCGCAATTAAATCCCCATTTCCACCATCATTTTATCATCACCCGATGATATTCTATCCTGCTTCCACCAAGTACCACATAATATATGTTCAATTCACTCACACACCAAATAATACCAACATTAAAAAAATATATAAGAACCGTTTTATTTGAAAATAGATCGCGATTTTTTTTTAATTTAGAACATCGATGCAAGACCGGTGGTTGCGAGGACGTGCGTACTCTTCGAGGTTACTGAATACACTGAGGGGTGGGATCAGGCGCGCGCAAAACTGTTGAATTCGTCACTGGACCACTCATCCTCGTATTTTCTTTTTCATAAAACCGTATGATGCATTTCATGGGCTTTTTATTCTCTTTGATATAACCATTAAAGTTGTACTTTCATGGAAACTTACTTAGACTTTATGTAATAATTTTATTTCAACGTGAACTAGAAGCGTGAAGATCTCATTTGTTTTTCTAGATTGCAGTGTTGAGGCTTATTTGGTTAAACTAATGGTAAAAATCGGTTAAGCGCGTGTCTGGCCACGTTTAGAATAAGGGTTCCGTAGTTACCAATAATGAAAAAATAATGGGACGTTGATTCAGCAAGCGAGATTGATATTTATTAGAATGAACTCTAACTAAACGTATTTACAAGATTTTTAAGAGTGGTCGGTGATGTTTCCGCGCCGCAACGTCTTTGTGTGGGACTCCCGGTCTTTGGATGATAAACGGACCGGACTACTCACTGAAACCTATCCACGGTGTTTCTCCGTCGCCTTACCGGGTCCCCGGGTTAGGCAGAAACTAGCAAGCAACGTATTTACACGTCAGGCCTTTATAACTCCTGAATTAATAAAGTTATCTAAGCTGTTATAGTTTTCTTTCAAAGTTCTTCACATAGACAGCCATCATGATATTTTTTTATTCTTCTTGCCAGCCGTTTTAATTTAAGAAAGGGCGAAGCAGGCACGCTCTGTTGTAACAAAAATTTTGATTTTTAAGTTAATTATCTCGCAAACGGATACCTATAAAAAAGTTGTCTTAGTAACCTGTCAGTGTCTTTAATTTGTGCAAAGTTTCATCTTTCTAGCACAGGCCGTTTGGGAGGAAAGCGAAGGGCAGACAGTCGGATTTCCCAGTAAATATATACTCTCCTCACCGTATCCGGCGATGGCGACTCCAGAATGTTTAGTCCGGGTTATTATCATGATGGGCTATAATGTGAGTCGCAAAACTAAACTTCGTTTTGAAGACACGGTTACAGGGAACACAGAACAGCCGACCAGAGGAATTGTAGGTGTAAGTATACGAGCGCTTTGGGCGTGTCTTCCCTTCTTGGCGCTTTACGTCTATCTTCAAGTCGTCTGTCTTCAAAACCTGACACTTGTTCCGACAGTACAGCGCCACTCCGGTCCGAGACGTTTATGGTACTTCCAGTTATCAGTTGGGATTTTTGCTACACATTACTGAAAGAAAATTCAGAATCGGTTCTATCGTTTTAGGAAACCATCAAGATAAGGCAACCAATCAAGTTGTTTGAATAACATTCTAAAAACACTGAGCTGTATCGAGAAGACGGGCTGAATTGACCAAGATTATCAAATTAATCTATATGTAAATGAGATGACCAGCTTGATCAGTTGAGGTCATGTTATTACACGGATCGAGCGAGCGTCTGTGATACTAAATAATCTGATGACTATGATGTTGGTAGTTTGATTAGGTGACAATTTGACGAATATGGAAGGGGAGTTGTGTTTTTTTTTTATATTTGGTTCGCCAAATTGACGACGCCCGCCTAAGGGAAAGCCGTTGCGACGTCTGGCGATTGGGGGCGACTCTCACAGTTCGCAATATGTACTATTGAGCCTTTTCACGCTCCGCTTGAGTTGTGAGTGGAAGAACCCTGGGTCGTAAGTGGGATGAAATTCGTGCGTCGGGCGTTCCAGGCCTCGATCGTTATACAGACGAACGATCTTTTGAAACGCTCAGTTCTGGCGAAGATTCTATCTACAGTATACAGATGGCATCTGTGCCCGTCACGTGTTGTTCGGGATTGAAAAGAAGAGGGTGGGATTAGGTTAAAGAGCTCTTCAGAACTCGGACTCTTTTACCCAATTACTACTACTCCGCTGTCCGTCCTTCCCCCCGTCCGTCTGTCACCAGGATGTATCTCATGAACAGTGATATTTAGAAAGTTGAAACTTTCACAGTGTTTCACTGTTGCCGCTATAACAACAATTACTAAAAACAGAATTTAATAAATATTTAAAGGGGCTCCTATACGACAAACTTGATTTTTTTACAGTTTTGATACGGAACCCTTTGTGCGCGAGTCCGACTCGAACTTGACAGGTTTTTTGAAATAGCCACCGTTAGCGTCCATTGCCATTACCTCTGGGTGAAAAGGGATTACATGGGTGCCTAGATCACCCCTCTCAGGGATATAGTTGTGTTTATAATATATGAGTCCGAGACGCCCAGGATGAGTCCGAGACGTCCAGAATGAGTCCGAGATGCCCAGGACTTTAATTGGCTGTGCCATAGCGGTTGGCACGTAAGCTTTTGTTGCCTTTCATTAACATTTCATCGCCAGGCAACTGGTTTTTCAAAATTATAATATAGCTGGACACAACCCACTTTCTAGAGTGCCTGGTGACGGCAATAGGCTTACCCTTATTACGTGGGACTAAAATACTGGTAAATTGTGGGTGTGTAATGCGCCTCCGCCTACCCCTTAGGCGTGATATGTGTGTGTGTGTGTAATATATTGTACCTACTATAAGGATACTTTTGGATCTCGGTTAACTCGGTGGGTACACATTGTGATTGAATTACAACATTATTATTTTAGCGGAGACGCGAGCATAAGGTGGTTATTAATAATTATCTATCTATCCTTATAACAATAAGTGTTGGAACGGCAATAAATTTTCTTATTACTTATGAGACTAACTAAAAAGTTTTGACGAATTGTGGGTATAAAAATACCCCTCTTTACCCGTTGGGAATTAATCTTGTGTGTGTGTGTATGTCTCTGTGTGTTAAACAAGAAACTAAAATACTTTCTAAATCATTTGGACGCTCAATGCTTCTATTTAAGCACAACATTGTGAATATTCCAAAACAACAGTTGCATTTTAGACTTGAATTAGATTTTGAATCAACTGTCTAGTATGAAGTACCTGTATAGTGAGACTAAATCAAGAGTCGTTCACCAGAAAGGCCTCACCTGCTGCTATGTGACTGCAATGGGGCGTAAAGTCAACACGGTATCGAAATCTCGCTCCAATAGATGTGACGTCACTTCAGAGATTTGCTGCAGCTGACGGATTTTATGCTTGAAGAAGTTCGTCCGTATTTTATTTTACTATGTTTCACTACACGTGTCAGTGTTTTAGAGATTACTGATATGAAAGTAATTTTTTAAGTGTTTCCCCGAATTAGATATTATATGTATATATGTATATTTAATACCCAGTATATAGTATAGTTTTTGCCAGTAACTTTGTTGATTCCAGGTTTTGTAGAGCACAATAAAATACTAATTTAGGCTGCAAAAAATGCTACAAAAATACTAGCACACACAGTCGGGTAAAAATATTACCTTACGTTTACGTTGACGCGGGATTTACACGTAAATATGTATACCTTGTATTATCTGACGTCTCGAACGGGACTAAGGAGGGGTTACTTGTTGGTCAGGCATTAAAAGGTATGCACCTATGCATATCTAAGACGTAACAGCCAAAACCTATGTTATACGTAGGTCACACTATAAGTTTTGCGTAACTAAAAATACAACATGTTAAAACCAAAATATTATGTTTATTGCTTTTCAAAATACTCTCCTTTACATTTTAAACATTTTTTCAAGCGATCGAACCATTTTTTAAAACAGGAGGACCACATATCTGAAGGCATGTTTTCTACGTGCTGATTGAACGCTATCACTGCCTCTTCGGAGTTGGTAAAAGTGAAACCTCTCATCAAATATTTGATTTTGGGGAAAATACAGAAACCACAGGGTGCCAGGTCGGGGCTATGCGCAGAATGGGTGACGAGTTGTACTTTTTTGGAAGCCAAAAATGACTTAGTTTTGTTGGCTGTGTGTGAAGAAGCGTTGTCATGATGTAGGAGAACGTGGCCTTTGGGTCGTCTTTCGCGAACTTTTTCTAACACCCTGGGTAAACAAATGGTAGAATACCACTCGGCATTAATACTCTTTTGGAATTGTACAGATGGGACCCGTAGCTGAGAAAAAAATGCGATCATTTTTTTACCAACGTTTCTCGCCTGGCTCACTTTTGTTGGCTTGTTCTCATTTTCAAACACCCATTCGCAAGATTGCTGTTTTTTTTTCGGGTTTAAAACAATAAATCCACGTTTCGTCTCCTGTGACAATGTCATAAACAGCATTAGAATGTCCGTGGACGTACTTCAGTTGCATCTGTGAGCACCATTCCACGAGAGCCCGCTTCTGTTCCGCTGTCAGTTCATGAGGGATCCAACGACAACAAAGTTTCCGAACTTTCAATTCTTCGTGTAAAATTTTCTAGATTTGACTCATACCAATCCCCAATAGTCCTCGAATTGTCTCATAGGTAATCCGCGGGTTTTCTACAATTAACCGCTTAACAGTAGCCACATTATTTTCGTTGACGGCAGTTGAAGGCCGCCCTTCACGAAATTCGTCACGTAAAGAAACTCGACCTCTCTCAAATTCAACAAATCATCCCCATACGGTGTTCAAACAAGGTGTTTCTCTCCCAAAAGCATTTTGAAGACGAGCGGCACAGTCTTGCGGAGAGAGAGAACTTTTAAAATCATAAAAAATCATCGCTCTAAAATCTATTCGACTTAATTCCATTTTCGTTGCATACGTAGAACTTTGATGTGTGATAAAAAACAATTGACAAATGATTTCCCGCCAATTGTTTTTTTTTTATAACAAAGAAGGTTGCAACGTTTAAAAAAATAAAACATTCGAAATTCAAATAGTTCCGATTAGCTAGAAGTGCAAAACTTTTAGTGTGCCCCATGTATACGTACAACACCTCTACAGCCCAGGCCGTTAAATTCCCCACAAAAAAGCAAAGGTCACACAAACGTGTTCTTGTCAAAGATCACGGTTCCACCGTCACCTCTAACTAGTCAAATTAAGAGTAGGCACGAACTAAAATTGTTGTACAAATTTTGTTTTAGATTGTCTATTTTGTTCATGAAGATTCGTCATAGTTTTTAAAACTTATGTTCAACTTATAAATAACTTTTAAGGCTTTATGACAGCCTTTGTGGCGCAGAGGTATGAGTATGCGACTGTCGTCCCTGAGGTCTCAAATTCGAGCCAAATATTTGTATGATCCACGAATATTTGTTTCGAAGTTTGTGTGTTTCCTATATATATATATATATATATATATATATATACATATATATATGTATATATATATATATTCTAGATATATATTTAAGTATGTTTATCAGTCGTTTAGATACTATACAACAAGCTTATGTAAGTATTTAAACTATCATAGTCATTAACATTACGATTAGAATGTTCGGGATATTTACCATGTACCTAAGATTATTTTATCGAGTCGAAATATCGGAGACTCGATAAAATAATATTACATGGTAAATATCCCGAACATTCTAATCGTAAAGCTTATGTAAGCCTAATTTGAGCTATATGACGTTGTGCAAGAATGTCCAAGAATATTTTTTTGCCTAGAAATGACAATAGGCTCTTGCTGACTTACGTGGGACCAAGTTTGCCACTACTTTGGGGATAAAGAATTGATTTTGTGGGTTTGTGTAAATTGTGTTATCAAATCAAATATTTCATAACATTCTTACAAAAGCGAGAAAAACAACAGGAAATACTTAAACACAAAATAAAACTAAATTATCTAAAAATTCAAACCAAAAAAGCGAGAAAGCCTTTCTAGATTGTTCTTTGCTGTGTATTGATTTGTTCACGATACCTGAATTAATAAACTCTACAATTTTGTTGTGTACAGAGATGAGTAGAATATTGTATTTCATTCTATAGATTGTTCCATCATTTTAACCAAAATCGAATGAGAAACCTGTAATATGAATGTTAGCCGACACTTAACATCCATTAACGCTAACAATGTACTTTAAGAAAATATCTTATTTCTACTATCCTATATTATTCTTAATATCTGTCCGATAACATGACATTATTTGATATTGATCCTATTTCGTATTTAGACTAGCTGAGTATCACTGTTCCTGGTCCATGGTCTTCTTCTTCTCCTTATTCTAAAACATGGCTCCTTCGATATTCATCGATGATTTCGCCAATGTCAAGATAGGTAATGCTTGATTTTCCTGCACAGAAGAACTAGTTACTCTGAACTAGTTCGCGGTGCGGGACAAGGAAACGTTGTTCGGTATTCCAACTGAGCGTTTGGGCCTGGATTTGCGTAGCGCCAGAGGTAACCTTAAAGGCAACCTGTCACGCGCTCCGCAAAAATCCAAGTACTGGTTCTTTTTCAATATGAATGGGCCTATAGAAGCAATAATCTTGACGTTCCTAAGCATTACTTTGTGATTTTTTGTTGGGTTGTATGGTTTGGTTTGAAGAAATTAAGCCAACATTACTTTGTGACATACATGAATATGACAGAATAAAAAATAAAATAGCAGACCAAAATAGATATATTTTTATGTACTATGGCAGAATTTACAAGTGTTGCCTACAATGTGTGTGAAAGCTGTTTACAGTAGGTAAGCAATCTACTAGTTAGGTACTGTTATACTGTATATTTTTTGTTAGGTATAAGTTTGTTTTAAGTTTCTTTTATTTAACTGCTTCGGAGGCTTGGTCGGTAGTGCATCTTCTTTCGACTGCGGAGTCTGGGGTTCGATTCCCGGGTCGAATCAAATATTTGTGTGACCCACAATGTTTGTTTCGGAGTTTGGATGTTTTCTATGTATATTATGTATGTATTTAGAAATGTATAAGTATATTAAGAAATAAATTATAAATAAATCACAAAAACTGATGTCATCGGCAGGACTCAAACCCACGGCCTTTCCCTATCAGGGGGAGTGCTCTGACCACTGAGCTGCGATGACCACTACCGACAACATCAAAGTTTTGCTTCATATCGTATTCATAAATTCTAGATCGCGCTATTAAGGTTAGCGTTGCCGATGACATCAGTTTTTGTGATTTATTTATAATTTCTTTCCTAATATTTTGAGCTAACTCATTGCTTTGAAATAAATACAATTGATATTTGTTGTTATACGTGGGTCACACCATAAGTTTTGCGTAACTTACAAAAACAACATGTTAAAACCAAAATATTATGTTTATTGCTTTTGAAAATACTCTCCTTTACATTTTAAACATTTTTTCATGCGATCGAACCATTTTTTAAAAGAGGAGGACCACAGATCTGAAGTCATGTTTTCTACGTGCTGATTGAACGCTATCACTGCCTCTTCGGAGTTGGTAAAAGTGAAACCTCTCATCAAATCTTTGATTTTGGGGAAAATACAGAAATCACAGGGTGCTAGGTCGGGGCTACGCGCAGAATGCCAGTTGTACTTTTTCGGAAGCTAAAAATGACTTTGTTTTGTTGGCCGTGTGTGAAGAAGCGTTGTCATGATGTAGGAGAACGCGGTTTTTGGGTCGTCTTTCGCGAACTTTTTCTATCGCCCTGGGTAAACAAATGGTAGAATACCACTCTTCTGATCTTTAAGTGGAATTGTTAAGATGGGACCCGTAGCTGAGAAAAAAAACACGATCATTTTTTTAGCAACGTTTCTCGCCTGCCTCACTTTCGTTGGCTTTTTCTCATTTTCAAACACCCATTCACAAGATTGCTGTTTTTTTTCGGGTTCAAAACAATAAATCCACTTTTTGTCTCCTGTGACAATATCGTAAACAGCTTTAGAATATCCGTGGTCGTACTTCAGTAGCATCTGTGAGCACCATTCCACGCGAGCCCGCTTCTGCTCCGCTGTCAGTTCATGAGGGATCCAACGACAACAAAGTTTCGGAACTTTCAATTCTTCGTGTAAAATTTTCTGGATTTGACTCATACCAATCCCCAATAGTCCTTGAATTGTTTCATAGGTAATCCGCGGGTTTTATTCAATTAACCGCTTAACAGTAGCCACATTATTTTCGTTGACGGCAGTTGAAGGCCGCCCTTCACGAAATTCGTCATGTAAATTAACTCGACCTTTCTCAAATTCAGCAAACCATCGCCTCACGGTGCTCAAGCAAGGTGCTTCTCTCCCAAAAGTATTTTGAAGACGAGCGGCACAGTCTAGCGGAGAGAGAGAACTTTTAAAATCATAAAAAATCATCGCTCTAAAATCTTTTCGACTTAACTCCATTTTCGTTGCATACATAGAACTTTGATGTGTGATAAAAAACAATTGACAAATGATTTCCCGCCAATTGTTTTTTTTTATTACTAAGAAGGTTGCAACGTTTAAAAAAATATAACATTCGAAATTCAAATAGTTCTTTTTAATTAGCTAGAAGTGCAAAACTTTTAGTGTGCTCCATGTAGAAGCAACAGAAATACATCATCTGAAAATTTAAACTTTCTAACTATCTCTGTTCATGAGATACTGCACAAGACAGACGGACAACGAAGTCTCAGTAGGGTTCCTGTTTTACCCCTTGGGTACGGAACCCGAAAAATTAAAGCATTTATGTACAAACCAGTTTCTTCATGGTAGTATCGAGACCACAGACCACAGTAGTCTAAATCTTAAACCGAATGACATCTGTGTATAGTTCTTGAGTAACATCTGCGTACATCACGGTTATTCACATACACATCACGTTCAATGGTAATGCCACATGACATAAAGCTGCCACATACGACTGTCAATGTAGATAACAATAAGGTTGAGACGAGAATAAATTATAACTTGTAATGTTTTTAATTTTGGAAGTTAGGATGTTAATGATAGAAATAAAATATTCATTTGAGCCACTGATTTTATGTTTAGAAAGATACTGTGGTAATTAAGTGTAATAGATTAATGGATTTCATAGGATACTTTCCCGGTGAAATACGCCACTCCTGCAAGCCGGCAGACACCGTCTCTGTTCCGGACTCTGCCCACTCCGGGCAGAAGGAAATTGGGTTCTCACCCAGGTAGTATGGCAGTACCGTAAGCCTCCTGTAACAGGAGTTAAAGACTTATTCCATGCATTATGGCCACTGTTATTATCTAAGCGCCTACCACGTCGTACATATTATACGCACTTACCTTTCGGAGGCGTATATCCGAGCTTCACCCAAGTTGTTATATGTAATATATGGTAATTATTGTAACAGAACTGCAAGCAAGCGTATCTTGCAGGTCCCCAGTCGATCCTGGCAAAATAAGGTTAAGATTCCTGCTTAAATCAACTTGATTATGGTCTCGGTAAGACAAACTCACGAGGCACCACGTGCATACTTAAAAATCTGAAATCAACGAGAATCATTCTGTATAATTATACAGCACACAGGCTAACAACGCCAGCGACAGGAAGATTTTGGTTAAAACTCACCAAACTTTGAAATAAATTACAATATCTTAAATTGTAATACAATAAATGCGGAGCTTTGTAGTCTGCTTGTAAAAATAATGGATGTAAAATCAAATGGCCGACTCCACGCTTGGGCCATAGCCAATCATAGCCCACCAGCCGAGATTTAATGTTGCTAATATATTATCCCAATTTCAACTGGAATTTAAACAGTTGAAATGGAATATCGACACACAAGTTAGTGGGCTATTTATTATTATTAGACGGGAAACGAAATGTCCTTAAAAATAAAACTATTCCAAACCGGTTCCACACGAATTTATTCTATTTATAGATAAAACCTTTAAACAGTTGAGTAGCAGAACTGGTGAAAAAGTCGCCCAACCCTATCCAATGCGGCTCCATCAGGCAACACTGTCCGAACCTCCGAGTTGCGGCTCGTTTCACGTAATGAACGGTAGAAATAGTCTATGACTATTTGAACAAAAATTACAACATTACTAACTCTTTAGCTATAAATGTGTGACTTTATGCACTGGTTTTTTTATTTATTTGTTTGTTTCCATTTATAAAGTAAGTCTAATTAAATCCTAAGTTGTTTCATAGGACTCTCTTAAATAGGTAAACATATACATATAATCACGCCTATATCTTGGAAACGGTAAGAAGAGGTGTATTGCACACACGCATTTTGCTATATATAGCCTTTACCACAGAATACTGAATAGTACTTACATACAGAACTTGCACTCCAACGTTAATTAAAGCACATTCTTTTGTTTACAGAGAACATTTTTCGAACGTTAGGATTGTCCAGTAAAGTAAAATATATACCAGCATAATTTGACCAATAATTATGACTTTAATGCCTCAATATCAACTCTATGATCAATGCCGTATCACAAACAAGAGACAACCCTTACTGACTTCAAGTTGTAGCTGACGTCACGTATTTTTTGCGATTGTTAGGCGAGTGACATAGCCCTGCCTTTACCAGTTACTACACACATTAGATATTTAACTAGTCTGTAAGTTGCACCCAAATTCTGACAGCCTGGGCCGATGTTACTATTTTATTTTATTTATTGAGCGAAGCTCAATCTTAGGCGACTCACGTATTTCGTTTGTCCGCATACTCCTCCTAAACGCCTGAACCGATCTCCTTCAAACTTACCACAGGGATAACGTGTGGCGTGAGGGTGGTCTAAAACAAAACGAAAATCGGACATACTATCGAGGAGTAATCACCGAAAAAAACAATGGTTACATTGAAAACAATGTAAATTTTTTTACCTACGTTTACTAGTAGTTCCGAGCTGTCCGTCCTTCCACCATTACATACCTTTAATCTTAATAGTCCGAGCATATGGGCTTTGAGCCGAGCTTTAATACGGTCTCACGATATTCAAAGCAATATCAAGCAATTATACAACAAATTTCATACATCTATGACATAGCATCAAAACTATGCAGTATGCACACTAAAGCGTTACACGCCTCTCGATCAAAAGCTGTGCATCGGCAATGGAGTAATTATAACCGGCTATTAATAGCTATTACTGGATCACACCGGACAAAGGCCGGCAGCTTCAGTGCTTCGCCACACTATGTCACAGATTGGATATGGTCTAAGTTATAAGATTTAAGTTTTGATGGAGTAGATATCACCTGTGGTAGCAGAAATAAATAATTGAATCAAAGTTTATTTATAATTAACAAATTAACAGAAAAAAGTAATTTAAACCAGTATATTATATCTGTTTATTTCTAGACGCGCTGTTCAGTTCAGTAAATACGAGTAGGTAGTTACTTAAATCTCGCGACAAGCTTTTATAATATATAAATTGTGTGATGACGTTATAAGTTAATAGTAAAAAATTTAAAGTTAAAGTTTATTATGGAGTTTTAAGCGTTTTCAAATAAAAGCTTGTTTTCTAAAATATTTTTTTACTTTTAATTTATTTTTCAATTTTTTCGAGTTTACTCTTAGCAACCCCTTTCATTTGATACCTATATTGTAGAAGCTTGCATCTTGTGATTATGTTGATTGCATTAAATATGATTATCTTTTATGTGCCGCCATATTGGATTTAGAATGAAGTCGCAAGGTTAACCATGAATTGCCATCCAAACCAAATGTGTATACAAAATTTCAGCTTAGTCAGTTAAGGAAATTGCTTCAAAATTGAATTGCAAGATTTTACCCGAACAAACATACATACATAGAAATTTAAATAAAAGCTCGTAAAATAGTAGAACGTGAAATTTGCAAACCATGGAATTTCTACATTTCGAGTTTGAAGAATTAGCTTTCGTCTGTCTGTCTGTCCGTCTGTATGTGTGTTTCGTGCTAGTGGGAACCTTGTTTATTTGGTCTCTACGCAACTTAGCTCAAATCTTAGAAGCTTCTTATTTCATGATGACCATGTCGGTGACCACTAATAAGGTATATAGTTAATTGAAGAAAACCCGCGGATTACCTATGAGACAATTCGAGGACTATTGGGGATTGGTATGAGTCAAATCCAGAAAATTTTACACGAAGAATTGAAAGTTCGGAAACTTTGTTGTCGTTGGATCGCTCATGAACTGACAGTGGAGCAGAAGCGGGTACGACCCCGGACATTCTAATGCTGTTTATGACATTGTCACAGGAGACGAAACGTGGATTTATTGTTTTGAACCCGAAAAAAAAACAGCAATCTTTTGAATGGGTGTTTGAAAATGAGAACAAGCCAACAAAAGTGAGGCAGGCGAGAAACGTTGGTAAAACATTGATCGCGTTTTTTTGTCAGCTACGGGTCCCATATGTACAATTCCACTTGAAGATCAAAAGAGTGTTAATGCCGAGTGGTGTTCTACCATTTGTTTACCCAGAAATTTACCATTTGGGGTTAGAAAAGGAAAGAAAGAGGACCCAAAAGCCGCGTTCTCCTACATCATGATAACGCCTCTTCACACACGGCCAACAAAACAAAGTCATTTTTAGCTTCCGAAAACGTACAACTCGTCACCCATCCTGCGCATAGCCCCGACCTAGCACCCTGTGATTTCTGTATTTTCCCCAAAATCAAAGATTTGATGAGAGGTTTCACTTTTACCAACTCCGAAGAGGCAGTGATAGCGTTCAATCAGCACGTAGAAAACATGCATTCAGATCTGTGGTTCTCCTGTTTTAAAAAATGGTTCGATCGCATGAAAAATGTTTAAAATGTAAAGGAGAGTATTTTCAAAAGCAATAAACATAATATTTTGGTTTTAACATGTTGTTTTTTAAATTTACGCAAAACTTATAGTGTGACCTATATAACCGGCCAGTGAAAATAAAATCATAACAGTGCCGTCAATCGACAGTATAAATAGACCTAATTAGTTCATCGTATGCTGTATACCATAATATTATCACTAAAATCGCTGTCTCTTATGAATTGTACGGTGTCATCGTTTGGTGCAGACACCGAATGCGGAAACGGTAGAAATTGTCACGAATTGAGTTGGAAAATTGAAAATGTAATAAAATGAAATCTTAGTCTCTAATTCGGAATTAATTTGTACAATCACTAGTGGACGCCAGCGGCTTCGTCCGCTTGACAAATTATATACTAAAAATCTTCTTCGAGAACTACTCTATCCATTGGTGAAATCCGCATCAAAATCCGTTGCCTAGTTTTAAAGATCTACGCATATATGCAGAACGGGCGACTTTGTTTTATTGACCGAGCGTAGCGTCTCAGTTTCAACTCGAGGACTGGCCGATTTGGCGTTGTTTGTCTGTATGTATGTATGTGTGTCAGTTCCGGTCTACAGGCCGCATTTTTCAGCCGATTTTCATGAAATTTGGCACAAGTGTTCTTTGTTGCAGCAACTTTTGTCGAAGCGATTTTTTGATTGGGGGGAAAATGGGGGAGAAATGGGGAAATAACGAAAATAACGCGAAGTCTACTATTCGCAGAACTACTAGTTATATGTACTGATAGTTAGTAACAAACCTAGTTTGTTGCATTTATCATCACCATCTGAGCCTGTTTGATGCCTACTGCGGGCATACACCTCCCCTAAAGAGAGGAGCGAATTCAACCTAAATCTTCCACGCTTGCCAGACGAGTTGGTATAGGGTTTTGTGTCAAGTTTTCATTCTCTTTCTTTGTTGCATTTACTCTTCTCTTTTACCCATTACCCGTCTATATCACCAATTTACGTAATACTTCACGTCAAGGTAACCATTGACAATCAAATAAGGCATAACCTGTGTCATAGAATAGGGAATAGTACTTACATACAGAACTGGCACTCCGACGTTAATTAAAGCACATTCTTTGGTTTACAGAGAACATCATTCGAACGTTAGGGTTGTCAGGAAAGTACCAGCATAATTTGACCAATAATTATGACGTTAATGCCTCAATATCAACTCTTTGGTCAATGCCGTGTCACAAACAAGAGACAACCCTTACTGATTTACAACTTCAAGTTGTCGATGACGTCACGTATTTTTTGCGTTGGTTAGGCGAGTGACATAGGTCTGCGCGTGCTAGAATTTAATTGGCCGATCGAGCTAAACGAGTATAGCTTCTACATTTCGAGGCATTACTGGACAGTTTTGCCTTTTATCTGTCTGTATGTATGTGCGTTCCGGGTTAGCGGCCACATTTTTATCTGATATTCGCCACACTAAGCAGAAGTATTTCTTAATTTATAATCTATACTACTATTATAAAGAGGAAAGATTTGTATTTTTGTATGTTTGTAATGAATAACCTCAAAAACTACTGTGCCGATTTCAAAAATTCTTTCACCATTGAAAAGCTACATTCACCCTGAGTAACATAGGCTACTTTTTATCCCGCTAATGTGTTCCCACGGGAACCGGGAACAAGTAAACTAAATCACGCGGGCGGTGCTGCGGCGATCAGCTAGTATTTTGTAATTGTGAACTTATATAATTATACAATATGAATCACAAAAGCTACACAACGTACGAGGAACGTACGTGCGAGGAACGTTCTACCAACTGACCAAGAAACAGTCAGTTAGTAGAACGTTCCTCCTAGAAACGGATCATTCACGGCTGGTTCGATTCCCGCCCAAGACTTTGTCCCGCCCAAGTTTTTGTGATTCATATTGTAAAATTATAAAAGAAAAAGTTAGCATACTACTGCTTAAAGAATATATTATTTGCGACTTTTTTTAATAGGTGAAATTGTGGCATAACCCCAAATTAACGTGTCTTAATGTTTAATGAGTTGGTATTAGATGTTATTATGGGAAAAGGCTCGGTTGATGACGACGTACGTAGGAACTTAGGCAGACACACACTCACTTTGTTGGTCCCACTTAATAGGTATAGTTTCATTATATGTATATATCAGAAGTTGAGTTTTGGAATGTAAAATGGAAATGTGAATAAAATAATTTATGTGGTGCTTTGAGCATAAGCATCTTTTTAGATCCAATCTAATTTTCAGACCTGAGTTCATTAAAGCTAGGAAATGACAATGACTTTTATTCCAATAAATTCCCACTGGAATCAGGGAAGGTAAACTATTCCATTGGGGTGAATATCAGATGATTGGTTATAAAATATAAAGTCACAATTTCATTTTAATATATTTAATGGTAGTCGAATGGCAGTGTTCCCACAGGGGACAATAAAGGTTGAAGTACATTATAACGGAACGGCAGCGGCATTGTTACAACCTTGTATTCGAGCTTTAACGTGGGGTGTATAATATAATTTCGTTATGTCAACATGCCTGGTTGTCAAAACATTTTAAAAACGACTTCAAAAGTTCTATCACCTTAAGATTATTCTTAACAAACGTTTACTACGCAATACTTTGCGTTAGTGGATTCGACACTCGTCTATTGCTTAAGTAGTTGAGCGTACTTTCGATACATATCAAAGATATCAAGAACCTGCGGGTTCGGTTTCTTAAATATTTAGTTAGTCCTAGCGTTAAAAGAAAATGCTATGGCGATTATGACCAACTTTTTTCTGTAACTAAGATACTCCCTGTGAAGGCTAAGGTCGAATATTTAATTATTATAGAAAACTACTACTGTGACTTTTTTAGGAAATTATATACCAATAGATACAATACTAAAAGAGCTAGGAAAAGTACATATATGTATGCCCGAAAGTTAAAAATTATTATGGTCAACGAACCAATAAGTACCTGTTACCAAAATTATATAGTAAAAGAGATTTTTTAAGGGAAGAAGGGAGACTATTTAAGAATACGCTAAAAAGAAGGGTTAGAACAGCACTACTGGAAACTTACAATGCTACATAGTTCTCATCTTCATCCTCTATTAAGGTTTGATAGGTTTTTATTTAGTATAATTTATAGATATTACGTATTAATTGTAAAAATAGGAGTGCAAGCTTGCCTACAAACTGCGTCTGCAGTTTGGCGAGATATTATAAATATAAGTTAAAAATGTAATGCCTAATCTGGAAATAAATAAATAAAAAAGAATAAAAAAATTGGAGGAGGTAAATCGGGAAGCCTATTACTGAGACTTCGCTGTCCGTCCGTCCGTCTGACTTGGGCTGTACCTCGTGAACCGTGATAGTTAGAACGTTGAAATTTTCACAGATGATGTATTTCTATTACCTCTATAACAACAAATACTTAAATACAGAATATAATAAATATTTAAGGGGGGTCCTATACAACAAACGTAATTTTTTTTTCTTACGGAACCCTTTATACTGATTCCGACTCGTACTTGGTCGGTTTTTATTTTTTTATGTTTGTTACCTTTTAGCTTTCGACTTATTAATCGATTTTGAAAACAAAATTATGGTAAGTTACTGCTTTCCGAGTGATTTTATTTCAATTTGGTCCCATTTCGACAGTGGTTTGGTCCCATACCGGTAATTTGAAGCCGGTTTTTGTGTCAATGTTTAACGTGTTTTTTTTGTTTAACGGCTCTTTCTTTACAAATTATATTATACTAGCTGATCGCCGCAGTTTCACTCACCTGATTTAGTTTACCCGTTCCCGGTTCCTGTGGGAACACAATACCGGGATTAAAAGTAGCCTATGTTACTCAAGGTGAATGTAGCTTTCCAATGGTAAAATAATTTTTGAAATCGGCACAGTAGTTTTTGAGTTTATTCATTACAAACATACACACAAAAATACAAATCTTTCCTCTTTATAATAGTAGTATAGAAGTATAGACTAGCAGATCACCGCGGCTATATACCACAGGATATATATTTATAGTTCCAATTTCCCATTTCCCGAGTTCCCATTCCCGCATTACTAAGGCAAAAAGTAGTCTTTGTTACTCGGGGATGTTGTAGCGACATATTTATGAAACATTATTAAGCAACGGTTGAGTAGTTGACTCTTTAACTACTCAACCTTCAATTTGAACAAAAAATCTAATCTTTCTTCGAGGGTTGGAGTGGTGCCGTTGCCGTTACTGTTATAATGTGCTTCAACCTTTATGCTGAAATTGTTTATGCAATTTTCACTGAAAACCAATTCATTATTATTAAGTCGGAAATTAATGAAAACCTCGCCGAAGCAAACTATAATTGGCATCAATTTAAAAACTGTTGCTTTAAATAAAAAAACCTCAAAACTAACTTCTTAGCTTGTGATAGGCTGTGACAGCTTGTAACTTATCTTGACATGTTATTTAGAGAGTTTTTTTTCGTGATTAGAGACACGTAAAATACAGGAGACGTAAATGTTTTTATTCGTTTTGTAGCAATAAACTAAAGAACCAAATACTTTTATCGTAGACCATGAATCCGTAGCATGTGCTCCGAATTCGTAGAATACGCTACGAAATTGTAGATTAAGGTTTTACATATTTGTCGTTGTCAAAATCATATTACACACATAATCCACGAAGGTAGCGTTTAATACCCCAACATTTCGCCAATAACCTGTAAACCTATTGGCGCTATGAGTGTTGTAACCAGAGCCTGGTCTACCTGTCAGCAGGTACACTGAGAATGACTTGGGCCGTAAAATCGCGTTTGTTGTATGAGAGCCTCCTTAAATATTTATTCCATTCTGTTTTTTAGTATTTGTTGTTATAGAGGCAACAGAAATACATCATCTTTTTTTTTATTCCGCTGCCCAAGGCCGTGGTCGCTCCTACGTCTGTTGTTGGGCGTCTCTGGTACGCACCAGAAGGTATTTCCAGTGATGCTCGGCGGACTTTGGCCGCCTGTGTGGCCTCTTCAGGGGTTTGGTCGGGATGACAATCACGCGTCGTTGAGTGAATCTGGATGCGTTCTGTGGGGCCTCAGCCCCGCAACATGCGCAGTACGCTCCCTCTCCCTCTCGGCCGCCTCCTTCGCGAGCATGACCTGCTCGTAGAAGACCACTCCCGCTGGAGACCATGGCTTAAAGGTCCCATGGAGAGGTCCCGACTAAGAGACATGCAGCCTCTCCGGAGATCGTGCGGTTATACCCCAGTGGATGATTCAGAAGAGTCGCGTTCTTTTCGCGTCCCGTGGTGGCGGTGTCTCTTGACATCGCCATCTTGCCCTGCGAGACTGCTTCCTCTGTGAGGTTCTTCACGCGCATGATCGCGTTCACGGTGGAGCGTCCCCGACGGAAAACGTACTGGTTGTCCGCCAGATCTGGCCCCTCGACTCGTGAGATGCTCGATGAGGCGTTCCGCGATAATTCGCTCAAAGAGCTTACATACCTCATCGAGCAACACAATCAGCCGGTATCCGGACGGTGAGTCCACCGGCCGCCGCGCCTTCCGGATTAGGACCAGTTTACCCATCGTCCTCAATTTGGAAAACTGGCCCTTTTCGAGGCAAAATACATTATTTGTGAAAATTCATGTTCATGAGATACAGCCCAAGACTGACAGCGAACCAAAATTAAATTATTAATTCTCAAATTCCAATATAACCCAACTGAATTCAATATTCACCAATATTTGTTCAATATTATTTGTACAATGTCGAAATGTAAGTGTTCTGATGAAACCGATACGACGCCGTCAATCCATTTCATATTGGTTGTTTACAGACTTTTTGATCCAAAACGTATTGTTGGATGAGGCTATCGATGTTCTGAGTGATATATTGTAAGTAATACGAGATGGTGAAACAAACATACAATGGAGAGAGAGAAAAAAGGAGGAAGTTCTCAATTCAACTGTATGTTTTTTTATGTTTGTTGTCTCATATCGTTGGACTGGGTGAATCGATATTGTTTTTTTAATTCTTTTATTTAATCTATTGCTTTTTGGAGTGTCATTGTATGACGTTTTTTTTTTTCAAACGTATGGTATGGAACACGTAGGTTAAATATTATACACACACACATACACACACATATCACGCCTATATCCCCGAAGGGGTAGGCAGAGGTGCATCACACACCCACAATTTGCCAGTTTTTTAGTCCCACGTAATAGAGGACAAGCCTATTGCCGTCACCGGGCACATTTATAATGGGTTATGTCCAAAATCGCCGAATGAATTTAATAAAAAGTAGCAGCTATATTATAAGTTTGAAAAAAAAAAAAAATCCCGTTGCCTTGCGATGAAATGTTGATGAAAGGAAACAAAATTATACGTGCCAGCCGCTATGGCACAGCCAACTAAAGTCCTGGGCGTCTCTGACTATCTTATATAATATTATACGCAAAAAAATTGTGTTATTAAGGTCTTTGGAGCTCAATAGTTAGAATGTTGCCCGTGTAAAGGAGAGGCTGCTGGTTCGAGCCCAGCTGACATTCGTTATTGCGCAGTGTTTTCTGAGATTGTGTAATTTATTTGTATTTGAATTATTTATTCCGCTTTGTCTTCGTAGACCCACCTCGCAGACCCACTTGTAGGTCTCTGAAGCCTATGCTTCTGATCGGTAATCTAGGTATTTTTGATCTATATCAAAAATACCTAGATTACCGATCAGTGCTTTAAAAACGGCACCACTTCACCTCGGTCATTGTACACCTGCGCGCTTCAACCGCTTCTGTACTAAGTTCCTATTCCGCTTGCTGACTCTCGAGGGATGCGACAATGGCGCTGTACATTGATGCTTTTATTTTAATTATTACGAATTTTTCTATGTCAACCATCAATGTACAATCTTGTTTATTTTATAGATGGTAATTGTAATAATTACCTATGATACGTGTAGTAGTGTCAAGATTTCACGTTGTATTTGTACTGAATCCAATATCTATACTATTTTTGAACCAAGCTCTGAAGACTAAAATGTCTCCCTACACCCGCTAGTGCGTCTTCTGAGATTTTCTTGTGTTCAAAAGACCCACTAATGACTTCGAACCCACAAGGCAAACTCGTGCTATAGCCGATGCCCGTGGAGTAAGTAATATGACGATACAATTATTTTCTGCCATCCAATTTGAATAAAACTGAGCACGGCAATAGGCTTGTCTCCTATTAGGTGGGACTAAAAATCCTGCAAATTATGGGCGTGTAATGCACTTCTGCCTACCCTTTATGGATATAGTCGTGATATGTGTCTGTCTGTCTATCTGTCATATTACTCCAAATGGAGTTCAGTCTATTTCAGAAAACTAAATGGAAATCCGTTTTGTAACTTTGGAGATTAGCATTCACATACAGAGCTTCAAATGTAGCAGTTACCTTTTGGTATTATCTCTAATCACTAGACTTCAAAAGTTTTATATTATCTCATCATTACTAATTCTAATATTTCGTTTCTATATTTTATCCTAAATGCAGTTTGCTTAATAGCCAAAGAGAAACAAATATATTTGTATGTACGAGTATTTAACCTAAATTTATACATGAATTTTCAACATTGAAATCGTTCAACTAAAATGTGACCATTTCTGTTTCATATTCATCAAACTGAGCAAATACCACGGGACTTTGTTACAATATCGTGTAAAAAATTGTTGGCTTTGAATTTTGATAGCACTACCAATAGTTATTGCTTTGTAGATACGTTGCTTAATTGAATTAGTTTTTAGGCAGATAAAGACAGCTGATGTTATAAAAAGTAGGTACATCTGCTATATTAAAATGCACGTCCTGTTATTATTAATCGGCTTCAAAGATTAACCGGAGTATTAACAAGATTTTAATTATGTTTTAGATTACGAGTAGCTGATTACCAAGGCTCTACCCGCATGATTTCGTTATCCCGGTAGTGTTGAGTAGGACTTACAAGAGGCACCTCATTTGTCCTGGACAAAACGAAATTTTCTAAGAGCGGTTCATTGTCAAATTTTGTACCGCTTCAATTTTAAAGAGGCGGTCGCATCCGACTATTGCCGTCACAAACATTTACTTCTCACAACTATAATAAGTAGGTCACACTATAAGTTTTGCGTAACTTAAAAAAATAACATGTTAAAACCAAAATATTATGTTTATTGCTTTTGAAAATACTCTCCTTAACATTTCAAACATTTTTTCATGCGATCGAATCATTTTTTAAAACAGGAGGACCACAGATCTGAAGGCATGTTTTCTACGTGCTGATTGAACGCTATCACTGCCTCTTCGGATTTGGTAAAAGTGAAACCTCTCATCAAATCTTTGATTTTGGGGAAAATACTGTAATCACAGGGTGCTAGGTCGGGGCTATGCGCAGGATGGGTGACTTTGGCGTTTTCGGAAGCTAAAAATGACTTTGTTTTGTTGGCCGTGTGTGAAGAAGCGTTGTCATGATGTAGGAGAACGCGGCTTTCGGGTCGCCTTTCGTGAACTTTTTCTAACACCCTGGGTAAACAAATGGTAGAATACCACTCGGCATTAACACTCTTTTGATCTTCAAGTAAGCAATTTTTGTAATAAATAACTTAGAAGACTAAAAAACTCGCATGAAAAAATGGAATTATTAAAGGCAAAAAATAACGCAAAAGCTACATGGGCAGCTATAAAAAATATAACGAATTCAGAAACGCGGAAAGTCTGCCCCAAAGAGTTGCTGAAAATTGGCCCGGACCCAGCCACATCCATTATCCTTGGAATAAGAACTTCCTCATCTTTAAATTTTCCTTTAAGTATCGACGCGTGAATCACTTTGCTCATCAGTTTTCTTATCACCAAACGCGTTCCATTACACAGTTTTGGTTGGTTTAAATTTCTAAGCATGATGACTACCGAGCCAACTTTAAGTTTTAAATTGTGCGGTGGTAAACCAGGCACATCCAAGGAGTTTAAAAATTCAGTTGGATAATTAGTGGCTTCTTCTTCGTTTGTTACACAGTCGATAGATTTGAATGAATACAGAGTACCTACGATATGATTTTGAATTTTAAAATTGAGGTCATCTACATCTTTATTTTTAGCGGCCAAAATTGCTCGCTCACTTAACCATTTAGTATTATTGTGGTTAGCAATGATATCCGGATTCTTCGGATGAACTGTGTAAATACGACCAAGAGCATCATTAGAACGCATATCTGGATGACCAGGAACTGCATCGCCTTGCTTCCGACGTTGAAATTTCTTCGATGTAGCGTTCCAAGTGTAATAACTTGGCATTTCTGAGTAAAGCAAAGTTCGTGCGAACGGATCGCTTTGACAAATCGCAAAGAAACTGGTCAGTGTTGTCGCTGGAGGTGTTTCGGCACGTTGAGCAGCATTCGACGCTGTGAAATATACTCTCTGACCGTTCTCTAGATGCACCCCCAAATGTAAAATAGTGGGATGACGTTCGTGAATAGGGAATGAAAATATACGCCAAATTGCTTCATTGCAGTTCACATATCTACCAACTTGATAGCGCGTGATTTCATTGTTGGTATTGGATGTTTGGATACCAAAAACCGCCATGTCGCTCCCTTTCGTGACATATTTGCAAATGTATTTAATTGACTTGACCGAATTGCAATACTCAACATTACAATGTGCTTTGAATGTTTTGGAAAGAAGTGGCGAATATGGAACAATCCAACTGTTGTCAACTACAAAATCGTTTCCTTTCACTTTAGTTGTGATAGTTCTACCATTATCATCGGGCGATCGACGCCGATAAAATGATAACCATCGTTGCCTGTAATGGTCTCTGCCGTCAATTTTCATGGATACCGTATGGAACACTTGCCGTCGACCATGCACGGTGATTGTCGGTTGATAGTGCCACACGGTCCATGAATCATATTCGTGACTACAACATCATGTAGGTCTGGATCGGTTTCAGGAGCAGGAATCTCCGCACATATGATGTCATCTATTTGATCTGGCCGAATTCTTTCGACTAACCAAATCAGAATGTGAGCATGCGCTAGGCCTCGTTTTTGCCATTCGATTGAATACATCCAGCATCGAGTATTCCCAAAGACGTGTTGCTTAACAATGTAATTCATTAGTGACCGAATTTTTTGCCTGAAAACACGTGCGGTGATGTCGTGTCGATCACTTGATGTTTGTCCGGGAAGCAGCAATTGAATAATTTCTATCCATTTCGGATTACATGTAAATGTAATGAATAGATCTGGCCAACCATAATTACGAACATATGTCATTGCATCTTGCGCATATTCATGCAAATGACGCGGGCTACCTATGTATGTCGCCGGTAAAATAGTCAATCGACCAACATTTTCTGAATCTCCTTCTGTGCTAATTACATCGCGTAAATGGATATACTCTTCCGAACGCAATTTAGCTTGATTCAACCGAATGAAAGTCAGGCGCTCCGTTTCGATTTTAACGTACATGTCAACGCAATATTGTTGAAGCAGTCGACGAAATCGCAACAAATAATTGTCAGAATTTTCACGAATCATCAAACGATATGCGTAATAATTCATCGAACTAACCTTCTTGGTAGTTTCCTCACCAATTGTATTTTAGAACCCGTAATAGGTTAACGACTCTTACAGCTACTCTCTACTAAATTAGAAATTACAACTTTTTTTGAGTACTAAAAGCAAACAGAATAAAATGTATATCAAGTTAAAAAGAAAACAACAATATTGATCTTACCATTCAATGGATTAATCATTTTGATATTAAAGTGATATCCATCGTCTCCTTGCCAAAACATCAGCGGGTATTGTAACGCGTCATATGAACGGTGTGTTTCATATATTCTTTGTAGTTGCCCAGTATTGCGTCCCAGCTGGTCTTTTATCTGCTCTGATCACAACTTTATAGTCATCACTTGGCATGCGCTCTAAAGCAGTCTTGAACAGCCTGACCAATGCATGATGTTCATGAAGCATTTGCTGCAGATCTTGGAGAATTGCTCTTTTCGTAGCTGTGTTGATCCCTTGACGCCGGTTAAGTTGTTCTTCCATATTGCCCATGAAGTATATTTGCAAGAATTTATGCTGTGCATCTTCTATAGGTTGCAATGATCCAATGCGATGGCAAATCTGGCCTTGAATCTGTAAAGTCAAAACCATAGTTATAGTTAGATTTACAAACACTTTTTTTACAAACATTTTTTTTTTCAAATAATAACATGCCATTTTTATTTCAGAGACAAATACAGAAATCTAACAAACTACATTCCAGATTTTTTTTACAATGATAGAAAATAAAGTTTTTAACGTAATTTACCTTAAATGTCGGATTATATCCGTGTTCTTCGATAATTTCCGCCCCAAATGAAGTCATTTGGAAACAGACATTGTATTTTTGAGTGTTCGCTAGAAAATGTCGTGATTCTAGTGTTTCGCCATAAAGCAGGGAGCACAATGGCTCTGGTGGCGGGACCAATAATGGGAATTTCACTTTACCACTAAGGCAGCACAAACCAGGCGTTTCACCAGTAAACTTCAATGCTCCACAATGCTGGCAAACAACGTCCATTGGACCAATGCAAACTAAACGATGCAAGCTGTAGTCGATGGTGCAATCATACAGAAACGCTGCTCGATTCAAATCAATACTTGAACCATTTCTTCTTGCACTTCGAAGATTATTCCTCTGTTCATCTGTACGATAAGCTCGACGATTTCTCGTTTCTAACCTAGCCGTTTCACGGGCTGCCTCTCTTTGCTCTTGTGTTTGAGAAGCACGAATTAAAGCCCTTCTTTGCTCCATACTAACGCGGCGCTGTTCTCGTGCAATTTCTCGTTCTCCATCAGATAATTGACTCGCGATATTCTGTTGCCTAATTGCATTACGGCTTCGCTGGGAAAGATTAGATCTTCTAGGATGCGGCATTGTTATTAAAATGTGCACTCGCATAAAACCACCAAATATAATAACAGTGACAACTTTCGAGATATAGACAATAGCTCAAAGAGTATATAACCACTACGTATGAATATCTTATCAAGAAAAATCATATACAACCTATAATAAGACATTTACACTTTTGTTAACCTGTAGATTTTTTTTCCTTATTCTTATAACCTTTACCAACTGATTTTTTATTCTTTTTTATTTTGTTCCTTTCCGATGATTTTATGTTTTTACTGTAGAATAAATCTTAGGTATTATTTTCTAGAATTAAAAATTAAATAATTAATAAATAATTTTCGAAAATTAATGGCTAAAACAAACAAATATAACACTACCTGAACTTTGTAGACATTTTACAAAAAATAAATTTCTGAACGCACACATGATGTCTTCAGAAAAAAATAAATTTTTTGCTTAAAGTTCTCAGCAACCAGGCCATAAGCTCCAAAAAAAAAAAAGTTATTACACTATTTGACAGGATTGTACAACTAATGTTTTACATGTAATAAACAAATCAGCATCTATTTCATTGTTTTTAAGATGTATTCTGCTATTCGTGACGGAAACAAATCCAACAAATCAAAAACCATGGCAATCGGTCCAGCCGTTCTCGAGTTATAAGTGTTGTAACAAACACGACTTTCTTTTATATATATATAGACAAGGTTGCAACGTTTAAAAAAATATAACATTCGAAATTCAAATAGTTCCGATTAGCTAGAAGTGCAAAACTTTTAAGTGTGCCCCATGTATAATAATGTGTTTCCGTTCCCAATTCCTACGGGAACACATTACCGGGATAAAGAGTAACTTATATGTCACACTTATGAATGAAAATTTCTTTAGAATCAGGTCTATGAGTCAGTGGATACGGGGACGCCACCACTATCCGTAGAACTGATTCTAAAACAATCCAATTCAAACAAAATAAAAATAAAAAACCTACTCTTATATTTAGTGGTGTGATTGTGTTTAATATGACGCAAACTTTACACTTGTGAAGAACCATCTTTAGTACTCAAAAAACATACAACTTAATCCGTCGATGTGAAATCAACCATAGTGTGAGTTAGAAATCCGAGACAGCGCCATCTATCGAACTCTGATGTAAACAATTTTACATAGTAAAGTAGTTTACATCAGTTTACATGGTAAAATAGTTTACATCAGTGTGGTTGATTAATTTGATAACTTAAATTACTCCACAAACAGATTGTAAGCCCACTTGTCGCCAATGGGGATGATGACAGATTTTGAAAAACTGACCTGAAGTATTCTAATTCCTATTACCAAAGAAAATATATATTTACAGAAAACAAAGTTTTATTGTAAAAAAAAAAAAAAAAATTTTAAGTTCAAAATACGTTCCAAAACGCTCGCCGGGGTCATGGCGTCTATTTCTGACGTCACTGACTCTGCTTTAAATGTATACCTATATACTTTGTAGGCTTTGTGCATTGATCAAATTCATAAGAAAGCAGAGTGACGTACAACCCTCCAAGTATAAGTTGGCTCGTGGCAAAAAATGGAACTAATATAATTGTAAGGAGTTATTGTTTTGGAATCTCGTTTTTGACGTTTTTCAATGAAATGTGGCGCCCCCATTGAAACGCCAACTTATACTTGTCAAGCTGTACGTTCAAGAGTTTGTGACGTCATTCACTCTGATTGGTGTTCAACTAATGATAGCGGAATGCTGTATTATATAGTTTTATTTTATTAAATAAAATATTAATCTCGTTTTCAATGTGAAAGAAAATACATTTTTCCAAATCTTTTAATACTGTATAATTAAATAAACATTAAATTTTACTAATCTTTAACTACAGTCATTATCTCCATTACTTTGTCGGGCCCATGTAACAGGCGCCTATTGTCGTGTCCGGGCACTCTGGGTAGTTATAGTATGGTTATAGTGTATATTGCTGTTGGTATAATTTGCTATGGCGTCTTGTGGTTTCCACCACATACATACCACCGTTTTCAAAAAAAATGTTTTGGACTCAGTTTCGATAAAAGAACCGAATGTAAGTATTACTTTGAAAATTAAACACATTTTTTTTACAAATATCTTAAAATTGAACTACATCAATTTTAATTTTTTTGTAAAAAAAATGTGTCTAGAGACTACTCTCTCGACATCAAATGAGGATTCGTGGTAGCTCACTGCCTTAAAAAATCTATTGCTATTCATTCAGAGGCGCTCGACAATAGACGTAGGCTGCAGTGGCCTCGTGCAGCAGAATTAAAAAAAAAGAAACTACTGTCAGGTTTTACTGATTACTATTATTTTAATATATTTAGTACTTGGTGCTTGCAACACCGCGACGCGACGCTATGCAGCGACGGGCTATCCGTATTATAGGTTGTCCGGAGGTAACGGGAAGCCTTGAGCCGCTAGCTCAGCGCCGAATAATAGCTTCCTTGGCCGCATTCTACCGTATTTACCACGGCGAGTGTTCTGAAGAGCTCTTCAATCTGATCCCACCCTCTTCCTTCCGATCCCGAACAACGCGTGCCGGGCAGAGATGCCACTCCCACACAGTGGATAGAATGTTCGCGAGAACCGAGCATTTTAAATGTTCGTTTCTCTGCCGAACGATAGTGGCCTGGAACGCCTTGCCTGTGCACGTGTTTCCTCCCACATATAATCCTGGGTTCTTTAAGCGGAGCGTGAAGAGGCACATCAGTAGGTCGTCAAGTTGAGGGCCACTCTCTATAGTATTGTATGCTGTGAGAGTGGCCCACAATCGCTAGACGTCGTCACGACTTACCACCAGGCGGGCGGCGTCAATTTGGCGAACCCAACATAAAAAAAAAAAAAAAAACCGAAGCGAAATATAATGTGATGGGGGTAAAGATTGTAGGGTAGTCAGAGATTAAAACGGACTGTCTATGTCTGCGGACTCCGACTAGGGGGATTCATATAAAAGGGAGTGTTGTAGTATGATCCGGGGAGTTCCTGTTCAGTTTAGACTACGAATTTACAAGTGCATTGCTTTATGTTATTCACAAATTATTACCGTAAGTATATAATGGGTATATAAGACAATTTGGCTATACTTGATGTTACGGATCGACTGAGGATTGCTTCTATACTATGTAAGTGTATTGTTGTTGCTATGTTTAAATGCTTGTAAGATATTATAATATGACCCTACCGAGTTTCTTGCCCTTCTTCTCGGGATAGTGGTAATCGAACGGGCGGATTACGAATAAATATAAAGTAAAGCCGTACACAGAGAGTTTTACGGTACTTTCACGGTGTTTAAACTGTAAGTATCCATCCAAGACTACATCAGTCTCAAACCCTATTCTATATTTACTCGTGTCGAATAAATCGATTTACGCATATGAATTGCTAAAGGGCAAAGGTGAATGACCGGGTTATTGCACTTGAATACCGAATTAGTGACGACCCCAGAATTCTTAGCACTGGTTATAAATTTTTGAATAATAAGACTAGTGGTTCTGTGAACAGTAGACCTCGCGTTATTTTCGCATTTCCCCCCTATTTCTCCCCCATTTTCCTCCCAATCGAAAAATCCCTTCGTTAAAAGTTGGGCCTTGCAACAAAGAACACTTGTGCCAAATTTCATGAAAATTGGCTGAAAAATGCATTTTTCCCCCACTTCTCCCCCATTTTCCTCCCAATCGAAAAATCCCTTCGTTAAAAGTTGGGCCTTGCAACAAAGAACACTTGTGCCAAATTTCATGAAAATCGGCTGAAAAATGCGGCCTGTAGATCGGAACTGACACACATACCAACAACGCCAAATCGGCCAGTCCTCGAGTTAAAACTGAGACGCTTCGCTCGCTCGGTCAATAAGGAAAATCCAAATCCAAGAATACGTTATATTAGTTATATTAGTTGTTTTGCTGTGAATTGAAATTTGCCGTATTTTTGTATCCTTAGTATAGATTCGGTCTGTTTAAATTTAGAAAGGCCAAATTTTCAGGATATGAATTAAATCTATATATTTAATACGACAATTTGTCTGTCTGTCCGTCGGTCGCATTTTTCAATTATAATTAATAATACATACATTTGCATGAAATACTAAAATATTTTTTCTTTTTCTTATATTCGAGGCGATACAAAGTTCGCCGGGATAACTAGTATTTTTTAATAAATAAATATTTTTGGACATTTTCACACAACGTCATCTAGCTTATACTAAGCTATAAGCTTTGCTATGGGATTTAGACAACTGATAAACAAACATTTGGGGATCACACAAATATTTGATTCGACCCGGGAATCGAACCCGACACTCCGGAGTCTTCTTCTTCTTTTTTTTTAAATGAGTGGCTCTATCCCTCCGCTGTCGAAAGTCGATGCACTACGCCACCGAAGCAATTAAGTCCCCACATACCTATTAAACATGCAAAATTTCAAGTGTAGGTAAGATTAATTTATTTCCCAAACTCCAGAAATTATAAACTTAAGACTAACGGGTCTTTTACGCGATTATTGAGATATATACATATCTCTTTATTACCCGACGTTTCGGCCCTGTTACAAGAGCCGTGGTCACGGGTGGACTGGCTTCCGCTCATCGTCAATAATCGCGTAAAAGACCCGTTAGTCTTAAGTTTATAATGTGTACAAAACGCGAAAGTTTAAAAAAGTATCCAGAAATTACATTAGATTTTTGCTTAAAAATTGGTTTTAATGAATTTTCTGTAGTACCCAGTAACCCGCCGGGCGCCACTATCCGCCGGGTGCCACTGGAAATACGTTCTGCCTGTAACCAGAGACACCCGACTACGGACGTTAGAGCGGCCGCGGCCCTGGGCAGCGGAAATATAAAAAAAAAAACAGTAGCCAGTAACAGCAATAGAAGTGTCCTTTATAACATGGGGCCATCAAAATTAATTGCAAACTGTCACTGGTTCTGCTGTAGTACATACTATGTGTTATTTAATATACAGAAATGCGAATTAATAATAGTATAAACTAGCGGACGCCAGCGTTATAAAGTTTATAAATAGTTCCCGACTCCCGCGGGAACACATTCCCTATGTTTTTATTCTTTAGGCTTTTTTTTAGCTTTTATACTTTAGTCATTAGCCTATGTTATAACTTATTGCATCAGCTATCCGGCAGTGAAAGTCCTATTAAAATCGGTACAGCCGTTCCAGAGATTATCCAGAACAAATAGACACAGAAAGACAGATATAATATTTTTTTTTTTTTATCTATGTATTTTATTTACTTTCATTATACAATTAGTGAAAAGCTGATAAATCAAAAATTACTCATAGTTACTTTAATTTTATTTATCGGTATGTTGTATGAATAGAATAGGAGAGACTCGTGGTCTAGTGGTAACCGATGTTAACGCATTGCATAGTTAAGCAACATCTAGTCAGGCCGGTATGAGAATGGGTGTCCATTTCTTAAGACATTGAGACCCCAACGTGCCTCGGAGAGCACGTTAAGCCGTCGGTCCCGGTTGTCATACAAACATCTATGTTAGGGGTAGTTGGAGCCCTAAATCAAAAATCCTCGCGGTCTAACTACAGAACTTCGATTTCGCCCATGAGTTGTGGAGGTCAGATGGCAGTCGCTTCACGGAAAATAACGAAGTTCAGCCGAATCGCAGTTAGACTGGAAAGCCGACCCTAACCGCGTTAGGAAAAAGGCTCGGCGGATGATGATGTTGATGGATAGAATACCCAGATCCCTTTCATTGTTTAATCTACCCTATAACTTCACTCAATATCAAAACAGGGCTTTTTTATTAGATGTATTACAATTTCTTAGTTACACACTGCCCCACAAAACCATGTCGTCGGTTTGTCTGTGGGATCGAGCCTCCGTGAATCATACATTATTATTATAGGTTGTTAAAAACTAAGCTAAACTAGGTATGCAATGTATACGCCGACGATACCCTCGTCACGGTGCGGGGTGCAACGTACCAGGAGGCAGCACTCAAGGTCACGACGGGTGTTGCTCTGTCGTGGGTCGGATACGGCAGCTGGGACTGGAGGTGGCCTTGCACAAGTCCGAGGTTCTGGCTTTCACAGACCTCGTAACGGTCCACCTGAAGGTTCCAGCATAAATGTGGGGGCGTTAGCATCGGCATCAAGCCCTCGGTGAAGTACCTAGGGATCGTACTTGATAGCCGATGGAACTTCGGACCACATTTCCGAAGTTTGGTCCCTAAAGTGACGGGGGCATCATTCGCGCTTTCGCGACTCATGCCTAACCTAAAAGGACCCAACGCCTCCTGCAGGAGAACCTGTACCTGGGGATCGTGCGGAGTATGGCCCTATACGGGGCTCCCGGATGGGCGGCGCGGTTGACGGCCATCAACTCAACGCTCCTTAATAGACCGTTGAGGACCTTGGCCGTCAAAACAATAAGAGGGTACCGCACGATCTCCGGAGAGGCTGCATGTCTCCTAACCGGGATCCCTCCATGGGACCTGGAAGCGAGAGCCCTTGCGTCATTGTTCCAATGGCGCAAGGAGGCGCTGGAGCGAGACCACAGGCCTATGTCTCGAGAAATCGAGGACCAGCGGTCCCAACTCCACCAGGATCTCATGGAGTCATGGAGGGTGCGACTTGAGCAACCCAGGTGGGGTACCACCATCATCGCGGCGGTGAGACCGATCATGGACGATTGGCTGCAGAGGCAGCATGGTGACCTCACGTATCGTGCGACGCAGATCGTTACCGGGCATGGATGCTTCGGTAGCTATCTGTTTTGCATCCATCGTGAGGTCACACCCCCGGTGTCAACACTGCGAGGTTTCCGACAATGACACCGCACTCCACACGTTGGTGGAGTGCTCTGCGTGGGCGAGTCAGCGCCGGGACCTCGTAGTGGGTCTGGGCGTGGATACCCTCTCGCTGGAGACCATGCTTCAAGCCATGGTCTCCAGCAGGAGTAGGTGGAATGCTCGCGAAGGAGGCGGCCGAGAGGGAGAGGGAGCGTCCCCACCCCGCCGAGTTCCGTAGTCAGCGGCGAGGGCGTCGCAGACTCATCTACGCCCAAGACCATCGACCTCCATGATCGGGGCCTGAGGACGGCGAGATCGCCACACGTCGTTCTTACAGAAGCAGGCTAGAAGGGTTGCGTGCTGCGGGGCCTTTGCACCATAGCACGCAACCAGATTCACTCACTGACGCGGGATAAAACCCTACTCCAACGACGCAGGATTCTCATCCCGACCTAACCCCCGCAGAGACCACAGAGGTGGTCAAAGTCCGCCAGGCGCCACTGGAAATACGTTCTGCTTGTAACCAGAGACACCCGGCAACGGACGTTAGAGCGGCCGCGGCCTTAGGTCGCGGAATAAAAAAAAGTAAAAAAAAAAAATAAAAAAAAAAGGTATGCAATGCATGCTGCTCTAATTGCAAATGTTGAGCGGAGCAAATATTTTTATTACATATCAGAATCAGAATCGAACACGTAAATTAATTAATCGAATGAAAATAAAACTATTTTCATTGTTGACGCACGTGTTTCCATGGCAACCATTTAATCATCTGGTTTTTCGGTGATTATTCCTTGATGGTGCATTTCGAAAACCACCAGCTGCATGTTTTGCACACGCGTGCCAATTTTGAAATTTCCAGCTAAATGTTAAAGAACTTTTTCGTCGATGTCCAGGACATTTTCGGTGATTATTCCTCGGTCAGCTCTATTTTCATGATTTCAGATATATGCACTCGCGGGTATGAAGTCGACCAGCATGCCAAATTTGGTCAAAATCAGTCGAGCCGTTTCGGAGGAGTAGACGCACAAAAAATTTACACTTGTCACCTAAGATTGATGAGAGAGATTGAATAACAGTGGTGAGTATTGAATACAGTCTTACACGTTTTATAATAACATACTTAGTAACTCTCTCATACGTATTCACTTTCACACTACTCACTACATTTCACTTTCTAATTAATATTCCTGAGCTATTTAATTCAAATTCATCTTACAGCTATCCATAGCTGACATTGGAAAGTGAATACCTTTGATGATACTTTTTTTTCTTCCATAAGATCCTTCTCCTGGTAATTACGAACACAACAAAAAAAGAATTAGCGAAATCGGTCCAGCCATTCACGCGTGATGTCGTGACCAAGGGAAATAGGGATTCATTTTTATATATAGAGAAGATAAGTACATATATACGCACGGTTTAGTAATACCCTTCTCATATGCTCACAAAATCAACACCTCGTCCAAAAATCCTTTCAAGCATTAATCAGCTCTCTTATACATAATCTACAAATACATTATAAGCTTCATTTCGTTCATCATAGAATAATAATAGCTAAGTCAAATATCTACTACGTATGAATAAATAATTAAAAGGTGTCGTTATCAAAGCATAATAGTCGTTATAATCTGCTTCGTAAAGTTCAAGATAATTATGCTTATTAATATTACCCAGGCAGAACGGACTGAATAATTAAATGATATATATTAGGGAGCGTTTGGATTTCTTAACTCGCTTTTACTCATAAGTTATTTAGGTGTAATATGAAGGAATACTATCGGTGTATGACCGTAGTACCTTAAATATTGTAAATAGAAAAATTACTTAAACTTAAAATATAGATATATACTAACACGGACATTTTTTTAGAACTTTTAAAGAGGAACAATTCTTTAGAAAATTATTTTAATATAACCTTAACCGTTTGGCCAGCCGACGCATCGGAATTTAATAAAAGAAATATTTTTTCCCCGTTATCGAAACATATTTCACTGCTGCTCTGCTTCTATTCACTGTAGCGTGATGTTATATAGCCTATAGCCTTCCTCGATAAATGCACTTCTCAACAAAAAAAAAATTTCATATCGAACCAGTACTTCCTGAGATTAGAGCGTTCGAAAAACAAAAAAACTCTTCTATTTTATGATATTGTAGTATAAATTATAGAAATAGAATGTCTGCACAAAAATGTTTCACCTCATTTTCTTCTTTTTTCATTTCCATTTATAGCAAAAATAAAACAAAATATACATTTAACTTTATCTTACAAAGAATAAAGTCATGTAATTAATTCAATTTGTTTTCGATTTGTAAGATGAAATTGAATTTGAATGTTTCCTTGAACGCGTATTATGTATGATTTCCATAGATAAGAAGACCCTGAAACGAAGTTGGTCTTCATTTAAATAGATACATTTAGTTATACACAAGTGTTTTCATGATTTTACATAAAATTACTCGTTGTGGGAATAGAGAATGAGAAATATAATACTACGCGGGCGAAGTCGCCGTAATCGACTAGTATTTAGTAATAATTATAGAAACATTAAAAAAAACATTTTTTGGACATTCTCACCAACGTCATTAGCCCAAACTAAGCCATAAACTTGTGCTTTGAGACAACAGATAAACACCCAAATTCCGAAAACAACATTTTTGTGAATCATACAAATATTTGATTCGACCCGGGAATCGAACTTGAAACTCTGTGGTCGAAAGCCGGTACCACTGCCAGAAGGAGGAGGTTCTCAATTCAACTATATGTTTATATGTTTGTTTTTTTTTTTATTGACATTTACTCTTCCTAAGTTGTCCAATGTCAATTTGGTCCCATTCCGACAACTATTTGGTTGCATTTCGGTAGTTTGAAGTGGGTTGCTGTGTATTTTTAGGCAACGTGATACAAGTACTGGTCTGGTGTTAAAAAACTTAATATAATAAAGCAATTTTTTTTGTTATCCGCGACCATCCTGTCGTCCATTGCTCAGTCCTGGGTACGCTCTCGTAAGGATAACTCCAACGTGCCGGCGGTCCAGGACGTGCCAGGACGGCCTTAGATCCGTGGACGGCTCTAAGGCCTTGACCTTGAAGGTATTTAAAAAGAAACAAGAACTTTAATTTTCGCCCGAAAGATGGCGGTGTGCCTATATTCTGAAACTCATCATAACTGTACTAGCTAAATGTGCTAGTTTGTAAGTAAAAACGTTTTAACATATTTACAACAAACAACAATCATAATTACCTGTGCCTGATGATTAAAGTTAATTACTTTTGTGTTTGTTTATATTAAATGATTCTATTAAAACCTAATTTTGCTAAGTGCCACACTCGTCACTCGATTTTTTTTGTTATTGTATGTATGTACATGACTAAGTGCCTACTTAATATTACTAGGTATGCAATGCATGCTGCTGTTGCAAAAAACTGAGCGAAGTGTTAAATTTTCGAACGACAACGATATAGTCCATAAAGACATAAAAATAAGTCGGATAAAGACATAAAAAGAGGCTAAATTCGCAAAGCGTGATGTAGTTCTGCGTTTTTGGTATTTTGTATGGGTCTGTTAGGGTAGTGTGAATTCAAATTTGCAACTTCGAAAAATCTGTGGAAAATGAGAAAATCGATAATAACTTCGAAATTTTGGCACTACTTACTTATTTACTTACTTTTTTTACTACTTACTATCCAGGGCCAATGGATTTGAACTGTTTATTATACACGCTTTTACTGGGTGTGATACCACGTCCGCCGTTTTTTGGCAAGGAAAACAGAAATTGTGGTGTCAATTTCAAAAGAAGCAGGACCTAGTAGACCTGACTACCATTTTCCTCCAAACAGATGCCACGCATGCGAATGTACAACAATGTATTTAACCGTAACCTTTCTTCAGTGAGTAAAAACAGAAAATTTAAATTTTCGAGATAAATTGGTAATATTCGAAATGCCATAGCTTGGCTCCTATGGCGTCAATAGAGCAGCAATTAGACTTAAATTGTAGGTAATTTAATACAGTTTATGGTTGTAGAAAACATGGTTCACAAAAAATTCATAGTTTTGGCCCTGGAGAGTAAGTACTGAAAAAATTGCCAAAATTTCGAAGTTCTTCTCGATTTTCTCATTTTCAAATATTGGATGGAAACAGGCGTTACCTGGCGAAAATCCATGACATAGTAATCGTAAGTAAGATGTTAAAACGTTTCTCATTTTCCACAGATTTTTCTAAGTTGCAAATTTGAATTCACACTACCCTAATAGACCCATACAACATACCGAAAATGCAGAACTTCATCATGCTTTGCGAATTTAATGTCTTTATCCGATGCCCTAATACTTGAATTTCGAAAATTCTATTCTGCACGTGAAATTTTACAATGTTTTCAATGGAACCATTGTTTTTTTCGGTGATTATTCCTCGATGGTATGTCCGATATTCAATTTTTTTTGTTTTAAACCACCCTCACGCTACACGTTATCACTGTGGTAAGTTTGAAGGAGATCGTGTCAGGCGTTTAGGAGGAGTATGCGGACAAACGAAATACACGAGTCGCGTTTGATTGTTGGTTTCAATTGAATGTGCTCAAAAACTACGTACCTAACCGATTTATTGACAAAGTCACCTTTAAACAAGAAGTTTAATCTGAGCCCGATAGATGGCGGTGTTGCTGTATTCTGAATCTCGCTATAAGTTTGCTACATAGACTAGTATGTTAGTAAAACATATCAAAATATTACCAACAAACTCTTAATTAGGTACATACAATCGTCAGCATCACTGATGATTGTAAGTACCCAATTATGTGTTTGTTTTACACTGTTTAAATATAATAATAAAACGATTAAAGCTCATATTAGTATTCTGTATGACGGCAATCTCGTGAAAGCCGAAAAAGACAAACAAGTAAAGTACTTGAACTTGGCCCACGAGATTGTCGACATGTGGCATGTAACCTCAGCTGTTATTGTACCGATAGTCCAAGAGCCATTTTTTTTTTGGCAAAAAAAAAATGTACCTCATGCGCACTTCCACAAGCGCGAGGACGCTGGTGGGTTATGTGGGGCTCTCACCAACTAAAACCAACCTGCCGTGTGCCTTACTCTGCGCCTGGTGAGTGGACCATCGGGGGCTGTGGCATAACGTCAATGATCCACTCTGCGCTGGCCCGCAGGTGAGATGCGGGCCCCGTCTTCAGACTTAGTGATGCCCCGCATACTTGGGCATCACTCCTCGCGGGAGACACTAATGCAGATGGAGGGATCTTCCCATCCCATCCACCCGCGGCCAAACTCAGGGTGCAATAAGACGCGCAGAAGCGCGCCTCCTTCGCCCGGTTCGATAGTCCAAGAGCCTGCACCAACATCTACAGAGCCTCACGTTAGACACTTGGGTCAAGGACAGTGTTACTCGATACGGCACGTATCGTGAGGAAATTCCTGTCTCTGGAGTACTCGATGCCGGTGGTTCACAATTTTTTTTTAGTTTATTTGTATTTTTATAGATTTATTTAAAATGTATGTGATTTTCATGCTGCTTTCATGGATAGAGTGGTTCTTGAGAAAAGTTTTAGTATATAAACAAAGAAACCTTGTAACAAGAAGTTTATTCTTAGCCCGTTAGATGGCGGTGTGCTTGTATGCTGAAACTCGTAATAACTTTGCTACATGTGCCAGTACGTAAATAAAAACATGTCAAATATTATCATCAAACTTTAAATTAAGTACTTTCATTCATCAACGCAGAACTGATGAGTGTATATACTTAATTTTATGTTTGTATCAATTGACTTTATATATCTATATATAAAAATGAATCCCTATTTCCCTTGGTCACGACATCACGCGTGAACGGCTGGACCGATTTGGATAATTTGGGTCTTAAAATATTCGTGGAGGTTAAGGGAAGGTTTATAAGCAAAATTTCAGGCGGTACGAAGTTCACCGGGATCACTAGTTTTATAATAAAAATAGAACCGTTCTGGCTGTTGGAACTGGTAGTCGAATTGTTGGTTACTCCGAACGATCCCCAGGTACAGTCTCCTGCAGGATACGTTGGGTCCCTTTAGGGTGGAAACCAAACTTCGGAAGTGTACTCCGAAGTTCCATCCGAATGTCGAGTATTTGGGCTCGCCCATTTCCCATTCTTGAGGGCTGTCTCCTGGTGCGTTGCTCCTTACACCGTGATGAGAGTATCGTCAGAATTCTCCCAGAAAAGGGAACTATCGATGGTTCGATTCTAGCCTAAGACTACCGTTTTTATTTCATATTGTATAATATCAGAGAATAGTCTATTATGCATGTTTGTAACGAATAAACTGAAAAAATTCAAGCGATATAATACTAGCGAATAACATAGGCTACATAATATCTCGGTACTATGGGTTCCTTGGGAATCAGGAACCAGAAAATAATTTCATGCAGGCAAAGCCACAGGATTCATCTAGTAATTAATAGAATCTACAAACACAGTTACAATTACAGTAGTATTCAAAGATGTATAATTAAAGTTTCATTTGTATGTAAATTCCAAAGTGGTCTGCAGAGGATTGCATGACAAATTTATGCTAGTAAATTTGGTGCAAAATTAGTTAACTAAGCATTACAATTAGAGATACCAGCGAAGGTTAATTTGATTATTTCTACTTACTTTGACGTAGGTATTATAGGCAGGTCACAGGTCGGTCAGCCTGTGACCATGGCCGGCATATTTTAAATACCTATGTGTTCCGTGTAAATATTTTTTTGTAAAAATTTAGAAGATGTTAATATTATGAAATTAACAAATTTAAAAATCACTATGTTTTTTCTCTTCGCATGTTTTATGTTTTAATTTATTCTTAAAATAATACCTACTAGCCAACATAGGCATTGTTTATTTCTTCACTTTAAAATAACGCGATTAATTTTGATAAATTTAGTAAGGTCTCTCCATTCCTGAGAGAATTGGCAACGAGAAAAATATGTCACACACGCAGCCATGGGAATTGTTACCTAAAGGGTATATATAATACACGGTTTAAAACGGGTGTTTAAAACCGAAAGAACAATGGCAGTTGCCCATATTAACAATTGTCTGACACAAAAGATGAGCGCCCATAAACGAAAAATATTTCGAACGATTCAGCGTTACTTGTAGACTCCATAAGTGAAGTCATTTTCTATCGAGAAAGCCGGAAAATAAAGATACTTATTGTGTTTTGATATTGTAGGTTATGTTATGGTTAATAGATAAAATAGCACAAGGTCGCGCAAAACAATATCAGAGTCCTTTGGACATGCAATAGTCACACGAGGAAATAAATCGGAGTTCATAAAACAGAGTACAAAGCTTAATTCTATAGTTTATATAGGTAATAATCCTGAGGTCCATTATAATAGTTTATTTGGTACATTATCTGATGCTTTTTCAGACACATTCAAACAAAAATGCCAAAATCGTAGTGTTAAAACGAAATTTTGTGAATGGGCAACAGTAGGCATTTATAAAAGTAGACGAACGCTGTTTGATCTATATGCAGAAAAACGATACAGATTTGATAAAAGTTTCATTGAATATGTTAGGAATTACTCCAAAGTATTCAAAAAAGTATGTAGACAGGCTAAATCCATTCACATCAAAATGAAAATAATTGAGGCTCCTAACAAAATAAAAGAAACATGGAAAGTTATAAACAAAGAGTCAGGTAAATGTAAAGTGAGGGATACTGTTACTAAAATTAAATTAGAAAACAAGAATATAACCTCTCCGAAAGGTATTGTAAATGCATTTGAAGATTATTTTACCAACATTCCATTTAAAGTAACTTCTTCTATTAATTCTTGTGCCCACAGTGCTGTGGCCTTTCTCGAAAGTAATATTGGTTCTTCATCTAAATTTAACTTCAAACATATAGACCCCAGTGACATCTTGAAAGCATTTAAAAAGCTCAAAATTAAAAAGTCTGAAGATCACTGGGGCATATCAGTTAGCTTAATAAGTAATGTAATTGATATCATTGCATCTGACTTGGCACTAATTTTTAATGAATGTGTAGATGAAGGTATATTCCCTAACCTAATGAAAAATAGTAGACTAATACCATTATTTAAGAAGGGATCTAAGTCAGAACTTGGTAACTACCGCCCCATTTCTATTTTGCCAGCTCTGAGTAAGGTGTTTGAGAGAGTGATGCTAAATCAAATGCAAGTCCACTTCACGACCAACAATCTTTTCCACAGCCAGCAATTTGGCTTTACTCGCGGAAAATCTACCACCGATGCGGGAGTAACCCTTGTTAGCTTGATTTACGACGCATGGGAGGGATCGCAGGATGCCATTGGGGTATTCTGCGATCTGTCTAAAGCATTTGATTGTGTTGACCATCAGACACTTTTGCTAAAGTTACGTCGGTATGGTTTTGACAAAAAATCCTTAGAACTATTAGGATCTTACCTGACAGATAGGCTGCAGACTGTTCATGTGAACAACGTTAAGTCAAACGGAACTAACGTCAAAATAGGCGTACCTCAGGGATCAATTCTGGGGCCTTTTCTCTTCTTGGTTTATGTTAATGACTTGCCTTGCATGATCGAGGCACAAGCTGGAATAGTAATGTTCGCGGATGATACATCACTTAAATTCAAAGTAAATCGGCATAGTACAGTTGCGAATAATGTTAATAATATTTTAAATAATATTTCAAATTGGTTTTCTACAAACAACCTATTGTTGAATGCAGAAAAGACTAAATGCGTTAAATTTACAATGCCCAATGTCAGACAAGCAAACGTCCATGTCGTGCTGGGTAGCCAAAGGTTAGAATTTGTAAATAACACTACCTTTTTAGGAATAACAGTAGATTCTAAATTACAATGGGGTGACCATATCACCATTTTAGCTAATAAGCTTAGCTCTGCTGCGTATGCTGTGAGACGGATTAGGCAGTTGACAGATGTAGCTACTGCTAGGCTAGTTTACTTTGGTTACTTCCATAGCTTGATGTCCTATGGAATACTACTTTGGGGAAATGCAGCAGATATAGAAACAATTTTTATATTACAAAAGAGGGCAGTCCGTGCCATTTATTGTTTAGGTAAAAGAGATTCTCTTAGGGAGCGATTTAAAGATATTAATATTTTAACTGTAGCTTCCCAATATATATTTGATAACATACTGTATGTTAGGAAAAATATATCTAGCTATACTAAAGTAAGTGACGTTACAGACAGAAATCTACGTAATAAAAATAAACTACTCCCTCCGTGTTATCGGCTTGGTAAGGTTAGTCATTCTTTCAAGGGGGAAGGTATACGGTTTTATAATAAATTGCCTGAATCGGTCCTTTGCATGCCCGACAATAAATTTAAAAACTTTATAAAGACCACTTTATGTCAAAAAGCATATTATAAGACAGTTGATTACATTAATGATAAAAGTGTCTGGCTTGAGCATGGTGCAGGCGCCTCCTAAAATGCCGTAATTGTAGCATATTGTACTTAGGCGACTATAATAATTTTTTTGTTGTATTATACACTCTTTTTGATTTTGCCACGAGACCAATGTACATTCGTCCACATTTAGTCTTAAGAAAATGTGTAAATGAGTCAATTATTTGAAAAGAGTGACCGACAGTTTTATTGCCAGGTTCTTTCTCTCGGTTCTACTTATTGCTTTGCGAATCTGGCAGTACATGTAAATATAGAAGCAATGACATTTTTTATTTTAAGTACTTACTGACGTTTGTAAGAGCCATTTATTGACCTATACAAATAAATAAATAATTTCATTTCATTTAATTTCATTTCATTTCATTTCATTTCATTTCAGTACGGAATTATTGCATAAAAATAGAAAAAGCACACAAAACAACACCATTGAGAAAAAAGCGCAGAGTATTCTGTGATCTGTCAGAGTGACAAGGTAGTGTCGCACGACATCATTGGCTGTGATTGGCTGGCGCACGGGCCTCACGGTTATAAATAATCGTTGATAATCTTATAAAATCTAGATTTAATGCCGGCTTCATTCTATTGGAACATTTAGATACTTGTAAAATCGCAAAATAAACAATAAATTACTTTGGCATATGTATATAATATTTATGGGCGTTTTTAAATAATGAGACAATTTTTTGCCATTTTTCTTTATGCTGTCTACACGGCTTAAAACCAACAGTGTTCCATTCAACATCGTACAGGTATGACGTCATTTGGTTTAAAACAACGAGTATAATTTGTTTTAAAACCGTGTATCTTCATTCTTTCATCAAAATATCTCACTTTTGTGGTACACCTCGAACCTCAAAAACAGTTCAAGTGGTATTTTTCCAAATTTTTATACTACATCATATATTTGACCGAGCGAGGGAAGCGTCTAACTTTCGAGATTTGACAATTTTGCTTTCGTCTGTCTGTCTGTCGGTATGTGTGTTCCGGGCTAGCAGCGACAGCTTTTATCCGATCTTTACGAAACTTGGCACAAGTGTTCTTTGATTTAATACAATTTTGATTCATATAACGTTTCAATGTTTTTCCGGGCTAGCGAGCCCATTTATTATCCGATCTCCACAAACTCGAGACAAGTATTCCTTTAGTAGAAACCAAGTTTTAGTGTGAGTTTTTTTATTGGGGAGTGGAGGATGGGGGGCAATTCTCAAAAAATATTTTTGATGATCGCGAGGTCTACTGTTAAGGGCGGCCACTAGTTTTATAAGTTCACAATATTTCTCTAGTCTTTCGGAAAATGTACTTGTAAAACAAAAGTTACAATCAATGTGGTCATTCAAAGGAAGCTAATAATTCAGTAAATAATCTACGCTATCGTGGAAATTAGTCTGAGTGTTATAAATTACACAACACGATCAAAGAATGATAAGCACAAGTAATTGCCTATAACTATGGATTTCTTAGAGGAAAGAAATGTAGATAAATTCGTTCTAATCATTGAAGAATAGATCCTTAATTATGTAGGCCTGAATGTAGGCTTTCTTATTTATATCAAACATTTAGTGGTCAGTATTCTAGGGAGAGTAAATTGATTGGCAATCAAGGGCATGTACAATTATGTGAAGTAAAGAAGTAGTATGTAATACATAAGTTATGATCTTGAATCTCCGTAAGGACACAGTCATTAGGGCGTTTTCACATTGCACGATAACGACACACGATATCGTGATGATATCGTAAGCAGCAGCCGTAACTTTAAAGTGAGAATGTAAATTATCGAGACGATATCGTCACGATATTGTGGACAATATCGTGCAATGTGAAAACGCGCTTATGAAGCGAGTGAATAGAAACCTATAAGGGTAAATGAACAATGTCCTTGGGATCGAAAATATTGTAATCAAAATGTGTGTTTGGATAAATGTCAGGTTAAAAGTACAGCCAAAAAAGAATGAAAAATTACTAAGATAAGCAAAAACGATGTATTATAAACTTAAGACTAACGGGTATTTTACGCGATTATTGAGATATATACATACCTCTTTATTACCCGACGTTTCGGCCCTGTTACAAGAGCCGTGGCCACGGGTGGACCCGAAGAGATATGTATATATCTCAATAATCACGTAAAAGACCCGTTAGTCTTAAGTTTATAATGTGTACAAAACGCGAAAGTTTAAAGAAGTATTTAGCAAATCGCTACGGGCCGGAATATGCATGAGTCCACCCGTGACCACGGCTCTTGTAACAGGGCCGAAACGTCGGGTAATAAAGAGGTATGTATATATATCAATAATCGCGTAAATGACCCGTTAATCTTTAGGTTATAATGTGTAAAAAACGCGAAAATTTAAAGAAAAACGATGTACTCCTTTTTACGAAAATTGCGTAGATGAAGGAGTATACTTATCTGTACTAATAATTATATTTCTTTATTTATTTGTTTGAATGATTCTACGGAACTACTGAACCGATTTTGAAAATTCTTTCACTGTCATATAGCTACTTTATCCCGGTATTGTGTTCCCACGGCATTCAAAATGAGAAAACTATCGGCTAGTAGTTTATGAGGGAGAGTTATCTTAACTGCAAAGGCTTGCTTCCTCTTACTACTGTTACGTTGAATCAAAGATCAATTATAAAGACCAACAAAACCATTGGCAAAATATGGGTGTGTAATGCACCTCTGCCTACCCCTCGGGGATATACGCGTGACTCTTTATGTAGGTATGTAGAACCGATATGTTATAATACATAAAATTTAAAGTATCACAATATTGTTATACTACAAGACAACTTGAAAATAAATTATATTTTAGGGAGAATCTTGGTGGCCTCCATCAAAAACTTTACTTAGCTAATGGATGGCTTTTGATTTAAGCAAAGATCCCCCGATACGGGCCCTTTGTTCACAGATAATAAATCTTGAGGACTTCCAAAGCGGTTTCAGGAAGTCTCATTAAAAATGGTCACTCAACCTCAAAAACACTTAAAAACTTGTGAAAGTTGTAAATTGATAGATTCATTTGTTCGGACATTTGTTTTTTTTATTATTTCGATATTATTAATTGGGGGGGGATCTAGCGAAAAAACTGCACAATAGATAGAAATAACGATAAGTGCTTTTTAGTAATAACAATGTAGACACCTATCTACGTCATAACGTTTTATTTCTCATCTCATTCATATCATTTGCACGGACTAAAACTAGGCAAGTTTTGAGTGGAATGTGTGCACGATCGTGGCTGTAAGAATTTTCATACGGATTACAGGATAAATAATAATAAATAGTCTGGCGGTTTGCTCCAGTTATTCTCTGAAATGGCTTGACTGAATTTACTCACTCACACCACTCTCAGAAACGTCAACCATTGGGAGCCTATTGCCGCGTGATTTATTGCCCGCTTCTGTAACCATTTGTACCCGACCAAAAACTTTCAAATTACCTCTTTCCCCTAATTTTCTACTAAAATCCATTTAAAAAATTCATTCCATTGGTGAAAAACAAATGAACGGGTTTACCGTTCATTTGTTTTTCACACCCAGTAATAATCATCCTTTCATTATTACTCTGAGGTTTCATATCTTTAAAAGTACGTGCCCTATTGTCGGGCCACGCGTCGAATAGGGTTCTAAAGTCACCATAAAACTCCTGAACTAACAGAGTTATCTAATCCGTTATAGTTTTCCATTAAAGTTTAGTACACGAACTATAATCATGATTTTAATTTAGCACTTTGCAGGCGTAATAAATACACATATCCAAATATCCATGCAGTTTCATCTTTCTGACATCAACCGCTTTGACGACAAGCAGATGACGGGCGACCGGAGAGACGGACATGACGAAGGGTCCCGAGACTTAAAGTACGGAGCCCTAAAAAGCGTCCATCGACTTATATTTGCGTTCATCTCTATTTACATAGTAACTTTGACAAAGCTATTGACACTCTCATTGAGTCCTAGATACTATTGCGGTCTATAGACGCCCGCTCATAACAATCTGATAAATAACTTTGATATAAAATAATTGAGATAGCGCTCAAGAGTCGTCGAACTCATCTTATTTACATGCTTTAGATTAATTTTCCTTTCATCCGATTTCGATGAAACATGGCCTTATAAATGTACAGAATACTAGTGGTGGTCACACATACGGTCAAACAGCAGACAACGCGAACATTAAAAACATTATGGGCTAAGCCGAGATGCCCAGGACTTTAATTGGCTGTACCACAGCAGCTGCCACTTAAGATTTTGTTGCCTTTCATCAACATTCCATGGCAACGGGTTTAATTTTTTTTTTCAAAATTACAATATTGCTGCTACTTTTTATTATATTCATTCGGCCATTTTGGACATAACCCATGATAATGTATGTCCGGTAACGGCAATAGACTTTGTCCCCTGTTACGTGGGACTGGAAGTGCTGGCAAGTTGTGGGTGTGTGCACCTCTGCCTACCCCTTCGGGGATATAGGCGTGATATGTGTGTGTGATGTGCTTTTTGCCCCCATTTCCCCCCCATCAACAATTGGCTCAAGAAGAAACTTGCTGTAAACCAAGGGAACATTTGTGCCAAGTTTAGTGAAGATCCGATAACAAATGTGGCCACTAGGATACCGGAACACTCATACAGACAGACAGATGATTCTCCCTCAGGATAACCCAAGGGTGTACCTGGTACTATAGAGAGACAGGGCGCGATATGTAAGTATTATAGTAGAAGAAGACACATTATATATGTGTATATATCATGTGTGTATTGTAATGTTATAAAATAATAGGCTTGAACCAACAAATAAGGCAATGTTTTTAGGTATTACTATAGACTCTAAATTACAGTGGAGTCCTCATATAACATCTCTTCATAAAACACTAAGTTCTGCTGCATACGCCGTCAGAACTTTTTAGTTATTTTTTTCGTTAGCTTAGTTATTAGTTTACTTTACGTATTTTCACAGCCTAATGTCCTATGGGATCATGTTGTCGGTTGCGGCTGCTGATGTAGGTTCTATTTTTGTCATGCAAAAAAGGGCAGTACGGGCTATTTACAATTTGGGGCCTCGTGAATCTTTAAGATACCATTTTAGAGAAATAGATAATCTCACGTTACCATTGCAATATATCTATGAGACTATATTGCATGTTCGGAAAAATCTTGATAAGTTTGATAATCTTAGCGACGTTTATGGTCATAACACCAGAACTAAACACAAAATAGCTGCCCTTAAACTAAGACTCGCTAAGCCCCAAGTTTACAATAAAATACCTAAATCTATATTAGATCTTACTGAGGGAAAGTTTAAAACTACTATTAAAAATTATATTGATGAATTAGATTATATTGATGACAGAGATGTCTGGAAATAATATAGGTCATATTCTTCACATGCTGCCAATAAATATATATGAGTGAAATAATTAATAATATAAGTACTATGTAAAGTTTCATAATATATTGACCCCGCTGAGTTTCTTGCCCTTATTCTCGGGTGTGTGGTAATTGAATGGGCGGTTTTCTTGACATTCAAAAATTGTGTTTTAACTGCTCCTATTTAGTATAAAAATATTTTGATTTGTTATAATATCTATAATTTTACTATAAATAGTACATAATTATACATACCCAGTTGAAGTTGTAAATTCATAAATAGATAAAAGTGGTATAAAAGAATTGCCTAAATATTGGGTAGCTTTAGTAAACTGTACGTTAATAGTCCCATAGTATTTTAGCATTTATTACACAATAATAATATTGTTGTTATTTAAAAGCAAACTGAGGCCGGAGGTCTTAAAAGTTAAGCGAGGCCATTCATAACCCAACTCCACACTGTATACAAAGCTGAAATTCATTTGAATAAATTGTTACGAATAAAAAGGGTAGGATTGTTATGAAATTAGAGTAATATAATTATTCCACGAAGAGATAACTTTGCATAAAATATATTAAATAAACCCTTCAACCCCAACGACGTTCCGGTTTTCATGTTTTGTACAATTTGTAATACTGAAGATATCGGTAAAGGTTGGACTTAATTCACGACGTAAATTTATTTGATATGCTCAGTTACTAACTGTTAAAATTTTGCGTTACATAAGCATATTATCTCATACAATTAAACTATATAATTTACCATGTATTAGCATTTCGTTCGTGAGGTTCCTTGTTTCGGTTACGGTGCTTAAAACAGTTTAGTCCGAGACGCCCAGGACTTTAATTGGCTGTGCCATTGCGGTTGGCACGTAAGATTTTGTTGCCTTTAATCAACATTTCAAACGAGGCAACATGTTTCAAATTTTTTTCAAAATTGCAATACAGTATGTTACGTAAGGGTTATATCAACCCGAAGACACCCCCATCAGCTGGTCGACCAGAACCCGTTTCGATATGTCGACCGACAGACAAGAAAAAAAAAATCATCCAAAAAAAACATTATTACCGAATAACATTATTACTCTTGTTTGAACAACACTAGCTAAAATCAGCTGATTCGGTCATTGACATCAAGTATAGGTAGTACAAATAAAGTGTGCCTGTGAAAAATCTTCTCTCTCTCTCCTGGTTGGAACATTTTGTCTCTGTTTCGCATCAAGGTCGCCGAGCGAAGCCGCCTCCCGCCCCGTCCACCATTGTCTATAAGTAAGTATGTCAAGCACCCATATAACTTTTTTTATGATGAACTTTATTTTTCTTGTTTCGCGGTCGAAACATATCAAAAGGCGTTCTGGGCGATCAGCTGATGGGGGTGTCTTCAGGTTCATATAACCCTTATGTAACACCCTGTATATCTGCTACTTTTTATTAAATTCATTTGGCCATTTTGAACATAACCCATTATAAATGTGCCTGGTGACGGCAATAGGCTTGCCCCCTATTACGTGGGACTAAAATATTGGCAAATTGTGGGTGTGTTATGCACCTCTGCCTACCCCTTCGGGGATATAGGCGTGATATGTGTGTGTGTGTGTGCTTAAAACAGTGCTAAAATGTGCCGTACATGGCTCGTTTTAAATAAACAATACCATAAAGCCTTGCCCCCTATTACAACAAATTTGCTGACAATCTAATACGAGTATGAATGTGTAGTCACCTCTGCATACCCTTTCGGGATTTAAGCATGATTATATGTAATGTAACGCCGATATTCCAGTCGTACCTTTATTCTACATGTATTTATTCTTCAAAGAAAATTGGTTGCACAGTTTCCTTTGGCAGTTTCGAAACAAATCGTTTGCATAAATTCAAATACATTTTTACACAATTGCAGGTACGCGCTAAATGTTTTATTGGTTGTAGGAATTCTCTAAAAGCTTTGCATCTGCATTCAACTGCATATAATACAGAATAAAGGTTCTTTCTTTTTCTTTACACATTGCAAACGGCAATAACGAAGCAATTACATTTGAAATACATTTTAGTAAAGAAATCATATTATTTACTTTTTTAACAAGTAGGAATTACAACTTGCTGGTAAGTTTTTTTATACCTTACTACCGTTTAGACTACCAGCATTAATATTTTCAGATTTTTTGAGCCAGCCTTTTAGATTTTAGAGCCCCCCTCTAAAATCTAAACGGCTGGCTCAAACGCTCTGTTTTACCAAAAAAAATAGCATATCTCGCAAGCGAATATTTAAATCTAAAAATCGCATAAGAAATCTCTCAATTTTTTTAAAAACCTCTCTAATGATACCCCACACTCCGCAGTGGACAAGAAAAAAAAGCAAATTCTGGTTAAGTGTAGGGTACGACCGCCAAAAAAAATTTTGCATAATTTTCTTTTTAGCACTTTGTCAACGTAGTAAATACACATATCCATGCAAAATTTAATGTTTCTAGCACTCACCGTTTACGCGGAAAAGCCGAGGACAGACGGACGGACACACATGACGAAACTAAAAGGGTTCCAAGATTTGAACTACGGACCCTTAAAAATTTAAGTCAGTTAAAACTAAGAACATTCCAAAACTATGAACTAAATAAAGTCGTAAAAACAGTTAAAAGTTACAGTTAAGTACCTACCTATTATGATAATACAATAGAAAGATATACAAATAGACATGTCTGATCTCTTTACAAATTACCTACGTATTATAGGAGAGCAAGAGCATTGCTCATTGTGGCTGCTAACCAGGCATGCTTGCGTATTATGTGTCTGTGCGTGTGCGGTTGCGTGTGCGTATGTGTGCACGATAGATGTGTGCGTGTGGCTGTACTTGCCTCGTCCATTGATCGGCTAGTGCACGACTTGCAGTTAAGATTAGCTTGGACCCTTGGCTTTGTTCTAAGTGATTTGTCACACTGAATGTGGTCTGTGGTCACCTCTAAGTAAATGCTGCCCGCATGTATTGATTACTTTGACCTGACCGCAGACCGCAGCCAGTGTGACAAGTCCATAATATCCTGGTATAAACCCTTTAAATACTGAATGGAGTCAGGTGTTATCTGGCGAAAGTCTGTGATAAAACAATGGAGAATATGATTTTTAATTTATATATAATTGCAATGATTTCGCTAAATAGAAAACATTATATAAACTTGATAATGCCTCGTGAGTAGGTGAAACATATGTCGACGTTATAATGTCTTCTATTTAGCGAAATCATTGCAATTATATATAAACTAAACATCATATTCTCCATTGTTTTATAAACCCTTTATACCCTCGTACAAAGAACATGACATTTTTGATGGATAATAGGCAATGGTACTCACACCAGCACAATAGAATTGGTTTCAATTTACAAGTAATCAAGAAATCTCTTCTTAGCGAATTATCTAAGCTTCCAGATGAAGATGATAATTATTTACTGAAGTAGGAAATTGAACACAGCGGTTTGCCGCTTAATTTTCCTATCTACGCAATATTTTTAGAATTAAATAGATAAAACGGAAATGAGAGATACACTTTAAAGTAAAATATACATTTTTGAAATCAAGAATCAATTTCGTTTAATCAGTTTAGGCACATAAAGAGCACATATGAATGTTTAGTCAATTTTATGTCAAGCAATATTACAAATATACTTAATGAAGTACATAAATAAACCATTTCAAAATGATTCTTTCACTGATTTGGTAAGTTGGTTTGAAAAGATACCAGCAAGAAACTCAGGTAGATTAAAAATGTAAGCATATCTTTGTAAAGTTACAACACATCAAAATACTCCCAAATAATTTGTTCTTGATCTAAGCTTTTAGATATAAATGTAAGAATTCTAATCCTATCAATATTGTTTATCTATAAGACATTTATCCGAGGGAGAAGTATCTCTACTTATCTACAAAGCGATTACGATTATGTCCTTCAGAATAAAATTTGAGGAGACTAGAATCTATATCACAGCAAATAAGTAGCATTGGTGTGTCTGTACAATTCGATTGGCGATTAAAAAAGAGTTTTTTTTCTAACTGGCTTTACGAATAAACCACAAAAAAAGTTTTTATGATGCTTATTTCCAAAACTACTGGGGTTTTTAAGGTAACACAGCTAGACTAAATTTAGGATGGGCATCAGGAAAAGAAGTAGGTATTCCTCATACAGATACCGATGAACCGTAGTACGTAAGCACGAGTGAAGCTATATAATATTATCTTACTTTTAAGAACAACGTTGAAAATTTCTTATCTAAAGGAAAATGCTTCAATTTATACAATGTTTCTCATTTGATCGGCTTTATTGGCAGGCTGTTAAATGGCAAACGATTATTCTTGGAACCATCTTAAGAAAAACCTTTGATCTGAAAACGAAACAGAATCGAAACTATCTTCAGTAAAAGTATTTCTTTTTTAATATTTTCATTGAGCGTTAGAATCATAATCATTATAGCATATTATAAAACAAAGTATGTCCGTAAAACTAGTGAAGTGGTAGTTGTGAGGTATTAAAACGATCGTAGTAAAAGTATGTGATAGATTTTACTATCGAATTGTATTCGTATTTAAATTATAACAACTAGCTGTCGCCTGCAGCTCCGCCTGCGTGTTATAGTTTTCTTGATCACCAGTTACTGATTTATGATGTACTTACGAGTATAGCTGTTGCCCGCAGGTCCGTCTGCGTGTTACTTTAGATCAACATAACTTTTTTATTTATGAACTTATTGATGTAAAACATACCTTAAATTTTAAATTGAATAAACCACAACGCATTACTGGAAACTGCATTCAAATCGGTGAAGCCGTTTCTGAGATTAGCGTGTTTAAACATTCAGACAAACAGACAATCTGACAAACAGACTTAAATTCTAAAGTACAACAGTTTCTTTATTATATCTTCGATGTACAGACATCGACCACTTATATAGTACTTATAATTTATTGCTTGTATCTAATTGGCGAGTTCAATTATAAGGAGGTATGGTTTATGGTGTATGCGCAGGTAGAAACTGGTAGAAGTTTGTATAAGGACTAGAACCGCCTTCTCGTATGATGTGTCGTCAGAGCTGGTGCTTCGTTTAGTCTGCTTGCCTACTCGCTTCACAACGGATTTTGATGCGAGTTTTACCAATGAATAGAGTGGTTCTTGAGGAAGGTTTTTGTGTATATTATTTGTCAAACGGGCGCAGCCGCGGTTTTTTGACTATACTATAGAAAAGTATTTTTTTTTCAAAATATGAGTCACTTTTATTATAAATAGGTACATACGTAGTTACTGAAGAATATTGAAAGCTACATAATAATAAAGCCAGTTATTACGAGTCAATGAAATAATAGAAATTGTATATAATAATGACTTTATAATATCTGACTGAAGGAAATGTACATTAGCAAGGTGGGGTGAACTCAACAGCAATACTTAGGTACGTGCTTATTTGTATTTCCATAAACGCACGTATCAAAATAATATTATAATATGCTGAGGTTGCAATGACAAAATATAATATAACTTACATCCTATGGCTTCGCCATAGTAACTCCCCCCTTGAGAAGAGAAGAAAAAAATTAAGTTAACAATAAAAAGTAACATACATACATACATACATAGCATCACGCCTTTTTCCCCGAAGGGGTAGGCATAGGTGTGCAAACACACCCACATCTCGCCAGCTATGTTAGGTCCCATGTAATAGGGGGCGAGCCTATTGCCATTTACCGGGCACAAGTTCCAGACTCTGGGATAATTATCTGGGTAAAATTCTAAAGAGAATTATACATTTTCCACCAGACCCGGGAATCGAACCCGAGACCTCGAGCGTGGCAGTCCGTACATAGTACCATTGTGCCACCGAGGTAGTAAAAAGTAACAATGAAAGTAAATGTACATTCAAAATATAGTTAGTAAGACTAGATAACAAATCCCATTTTAGAGTATAAAAACAATATGTGAAAATAGTGACTATAAATGTATAAAAAATTTACATATAAAAATAGTAATTGGATGACAGAATAAAATACAAGATAATGGTAATTATCTTTAAATAGCATGTAATTAAAAAAGAAAACATAGACGAATTTCGTTGCCAAGATGTAACTGTAAATCTTTTTATACCTCTTTATTACGAGTATAATGCATTGTTTTTACAAAACATTATTCAATGACTCTCAAAGCTTTATTTACAATAAGAATTACAATATACATAATTATATACTAAAAATATTTACATTATAAAATATCGTTTAAAATATCATCCGCGTCATTGCCGACTGGGAAGGTTCCCAGAATGCTGTCTGTGTTACCACTCTGGCTGGCGATACTTTTTCTTTGGGCCAGAAAATACCCAGCCTTATGTGTCTGGTCCCGAGAAGCATCGATTAAGCGTAATTAATTGGATCGAAAGTTTTTTGATTATTCATCCCAATTAAAACCACAAAATATGTCCTGTACATGTTTTGGAAATGTCCTTTATCTCAAGAGGGAAAACACTAATTCAGGTTATGTATCAAACAATCTTGACTTAAATTGTACCGCGCAGTACACAGAGAATAATTGGCAAAATCGAAAACCATTATAAAAACAAGGGCGGAATTACATAAATGGGATTTTTTATGTCTCAATTGAATTTGGTATTGAGGTCCTCAGAGGGCCCTTGTTTGTTTGCTTATCTTCTTTTATTAAATCCTTTAATAGAAGCTTGCTTTAATGCTCTCAAGGCAGCTTATATTCCTCTCAAGTCAAGTATAATTTGCATAATGTAATTTTTCATTCAACCTTTACGCTGTAAATTTTTTAGCTTTTAATTTTGTACTAAGGGTTCTAAGGGGCCCAACAAATACCTCCAGGGCCCAGAGTCAGCGTCACTTGCACGCAGTGCCAGGTGCTTCCAAACGAACGAGACTATGACACTCTCCCTGGAACCGGCAATAGGCTAGCCATATATTACAGGCTTCGGGGATAGACGTGATTTGTCTGTTTAAAAAGAAACAGCGGACACATTTAAAAGTGCAAGCGCAAGTGCGTGAAATAGCCCTTTTTTAATGCCTCTAGTACCTACATACGTTCATTGCCGGTGCCTCAAGCACTCGGAAGTATTTTCAGTGGCACCGGCGGACTTTGGACACTTACGTGTCCCTGTCACGCGGTTGGATTAGGTGTTATCCCGTATCTTTGGGATCGGGTTTGCCCCGCGTCAGTGAGTAATTGCAGGGCCTCAGCCCCGCAACACATAACCCTTCTAGCCTGGTCCCATGGAGGGTCAACCTCCTAATAGCAAACTTTTCGTCTGGTGATATGACTTGGACTCTGATATTTATCCCCCTATTTACCTACATGTGTTTAACAAGTAAGTAATAGCCACATGAATCTAGGTTCTATTGAAAATGATTTCTACAGAAAATGAGGTGAATGTTCATTGAAAAGTAAAGAGTGTAATTAGTTCATTCACACGCCATCAATTTCTTTTGTCACTGAGGAACTAATGGCGGCCAGATTAAAAGATGGCTGCCTATTTTACCCAAGATGGCAGAAGGTTTAAGAATAGGGTTTGGTAATAAGGATTATATTATCGATAAAATATGAGTGATGTTCAAGGTTTTACCCGCGTAATGGTTTTCTAGTTCTCAATTCCCACGGGAAATCATTCGCGGTGTAAAAGTTGTCTAAGTTACTCCTTATAACACTTAGCTATCTACAAGTGAAAATCCCGTTAGAATTGGTCTAGCTGTTTCATATATTAGCCAGAACAATCAGAGAGTCGGACACAGAAAAAATATTGTTTTGTTTTAAAAAAGCGTACGCCCACGGCACCTGTTTGACAAATAATTTACATAAAAATCTTCCTCGAAAACTAGTCTAACAATTGGTGAAAACCGCATCAAAATTCGTTGCGTAGTTTTAAAGATCTAAGCATACATACGGAACGGAGTGACTTTGTTTTATACTATGTTATGATGTAAGTGTCGTTATATACTTTCAGCATTTTAGTTAAAAGCTGGTAATTTGAAATTGACACTTCAATTTTATTTAGTCCTCTAGTTACATTGCCTATTATGTTTTATTTTGTACTTAGATCACAAAAACTATTTTCTCTTTCATTATGTTGGATGTGTGACGAAAACTCTGTCAAGCCAAAGAAATGTTTGAACAGTATATTGTACTCGTGTACTGTTAATCCACCTAGATACTTTTAAGCCACGGTCAATAACCTTCGTATGCGACGTATACCACGCAATATGACATCTGAACAGGATTTGCCTATGCAATTTGTATAATAACAAACACACTGATCATTCACCACGCTGTCTTACACGCCACCGCGCCAGATTCGCGTGTTCACTGTTCACATGCTATCCCACGCGTACGAACGCTGTCACACGTTTAAAGTGTCATAGCGCGTATGTACGTCGTAAGACGTCGTACCAGTGTGTCGCTTTCTCCCACGTCGTATATATCGTATAAGAAGGACCAGAGTGTTTTTCGTTTTACAAACACGTGCTATATTAGTTCCAAGTCTCAAACTACCGGTTCAGTAACGCTTTCGGTAGTTTTCTTCAGGTTCATAGTAAAATTTTCCAAGTCAATTTAAAGTTTGCACCTGTCTTGGAAGTTTTTGGCGGTGTTTGTTCAAAATTACTTCCCGTAACGTTGGTTTATGCACACCAATTTTGAAGTAAGTATTCAACATTTAACTCACTGACGTAGAACACTGAGTTTCCAACTATATTTGCAAACATCTGGAACGCTGGACATATTTATGCCTATACATAGGAAATATTTGATTGATTATTTGATTGCATTGAATAGGCTCCATTACTACTGAATCTGAATCGCAAGGCAACGGGATGCAATTTTTTTTCAAAATTACAATATAGCTGCTACTCTTTATTAAGGGCCCAGATCGTGAAAATCACCGAAAAGAGTGTTACGATTGTTCATATTTAACCTATTTACATATGATTAATAACAACGATAATTTGTATAAATTAAAATGAAAGACCAAAAATTATGTTAGTGCTAATTTTAACTCTTAAAACCCTGTAGTTGTTATATAATAAACGTCAACAAACGCACAAAATTGAGAAAAAATGCGAAAACGTGCCTTCGTATTTTTCAGATTTAACCCAATAAATCAACACAAATTGATAAAAAGAAACACTTTTTGAACACTGAAAAAACCAATAAATATAACGTGGTACTTTTTTTTGTACCTTTACAAACAAAAACTTCCCCTTTTAAAGCCCTAAAATCTTGATATTTTTTACGTAAATTCTCCATAGAAAAATGTATGCAAATTCAAACGCGTCCCGATAGCACGGTTGTCGCTACTAATCGCCAGTGCGCCATAGAATTTCAAAGTGACTCCACGCGTGTCGGATGCTACAGCAAAATTACGTGTTGTGAATTTGTGTTTTTTGTGAAAAACTGTAAGTACAATATTTTTATAACTAATTTACTTTCAGTAAGTAGAAAGTACCGATATAATGAAAGTCTGAAAGAAAACCATGATGGAACTAGATATAAATCGTAAGAAATACAAAATTATTTACTTTGTTGCGTAGGTCATTTTATGAACCTTGTAAAGTAGGTATCAATTCAGGCTTGAAACAATCAAAGCCCTGCCCACCTTATTTTCTCGAGATATGAACTGGCGGGGTATATAGTTCTCTGCACGACATACATAGATTTTTCAACATGATAAAGGCAATAGGTATCATAAACGTAATTGGTAATCGAGGGTCTCTTTTCGCAGGATAATTTGCTGAGTGCCATGCCAGCGAAAAGAAAATTTAGTACGCATTATAAAAACGTGAAAGCCAAAAGATCTCGGAATAAAATGTAAGTTCCTCCCTACTTATTTATTTACCTGCCTACTTGACTACGTCTTGTCCTAAATACCTAGAAAAAAATTACTAGATTTGTGTTAGTGTCAAGTAAAAATCCTAGTTTTATAACTTTTATTTGTGTGTATGCTTATCATGTCTTAGTAGTAATAATAATATAATCTATTTGCATTTTGAACAGGGTAGGTACATTACAAAGCAAATAGGTACAATGATTTAGATCGCCTGATTCAGACATATACCTACAACAGCATGTAAATATTGATTTGACATGTAATTAGATAGGTACACAATTAGGTATGTCAGTCTAAGAAGAAAAATTACAATGTCCAGTAGGTAATAATTACGTAATTTCAATATCTATATAAGTAATAAAGTCAATTTCTATAGGAACAATTTTCATAATAATAAATTTTATTACATAATATAGTATTAGTTTTCATATATTTATGTATTTCAAAGCAATGAGTTTGCTTACACTATTATTAGTTACAGTATTATTAGTTTTCATGTTCATCATGTCTAAATATGTGGAAGTGGAAGTAGGTATGTTTCCTATCAGAAATTGCACAGGCGCGCGCGCGGCTTTGTCGACATACCTACCGCCAAAGAGGCGCGCCGTGCCTGGCGTAGGGTTGTACAAAAATTACAAAATAAATAAAAAGTGGATATTGATGAATAATATTTCCAGTACTGAAAATGAAGAAAACCTTCAGGCTGAGACTCCGAGCAACACTGCTACGCGCTGTATAGAGGTAAGTTGTTATACGTAATTCTTGTAGACTTGTTACATAAATAAACAAACTAGTTAGTGATGGGTGAAGACAAAATCTCAGTACCTACAGTTTTTTTTTGCAATATTTATTATTTTCATTGTGAGACAAACACATACTTCTCAATTACTTTCTCAAAAGAAAATTCACGTTCAAATCTCGTATTTTACCAAAATCAAGATTTTTTTTTGTAAAATATTATCTTTTACGCGACTGGTGTACGTATGTATGTATGTATACTAAGTAATATATCTTTGTGGCACGATAAGTTCAAAATTATTGAACCGATTTTAATGTTTTTAGTATCATTAGAATTGTCTTCTAAGCCCGAGTGACATAGAATAAGTGACGCCATAAAAAACCAATACGTATAGCGTAAAGGAAATTTATAATTTCTGTTCATCACGAACATAATATTGTATGAATTCTTTTGCACTTTTATAATTTGTCTTCGTCAGTTATGAATATAAATAAATAAACAATAAAAATGTTAAAACCCGACAGATTAAAAAATGAAAATGTGTAATAAAAATAAATAACAACACCATTGTAATATAGCGTATTTAGCAGTCGGGGCCTATTTCTAAATAAATATTTAGCTAGTCAGGAATATCTTCGAGCCTGTGAGGATTTCAATGGGTCTCAACTGTTGAATTCGATTTATTACAATAGTGTTCTTATTTATTTTAATGTAACATAATTCAAGACCGTAGACTTGTTTTCTTTTTACCTTTTGAGTTTTTATGCATATAGTCGGATTTATTAAATTTATGACGTGATAACGTCTTATAAATCGATGAACACCGGCAACACGCACAAAAAAGTGTCACATTATGTCACGCTAGGGTCAAGCGAGAGCGCAGTACAAGCGATGGAGAATAATATTATGACATTATCCGGTAAAATTATCGTCCTAAACCGACTTTACAAGCAACCAGTTTTTTATTATGTTTATTTATTCATTTTCATAATTGACGAAGACTGATAAAAACGTTTAAGATTTTGATCTAGTGTTATGTGTTTCAAAGATGTATTCTAAGGGAGTTCTTAGCTATGTTTGAAGAAATTTGGCCCATACCTTTTGAATTATTTTTTATAAAAAAAATCAAGCCATTATCTTTCTTTACAGGAACTAGTTATTGACAACCGTCAAGAGGGAAAGGTGGATGAAGTGGAAGTTGGGCGTAGAGTAGTGGATATTTCTTTTTTTTTTAAAGCTCTTCAGGCCATAGGGGACCACGGTCCAATGGATTGTAAGTTAAGTTACCTCAGTATAATAGGTGAAGTAAAAGTTGGTCTGGACTCAAAACTCATCATAAAATGTAGTATGTGTAATATGAAATTTACTGTGTGTTTGGTTGAAAAGAAAGAAGATAGCATGGAAGTGAATCATCAAATTGTGTCTGGTATCATATCATCTGGTGGGAGCTACTCTCAGTTAAAAACATTAAGTGCCGCAGTAGCCCTACCAATCATGTCACCTTCATTGTACAATGAAATTAATAATACGGTTTGCGATTGGTGGGAAAAGACAGCAGCACATTCCATGGCAGAAGCTGTCAAGGAAGAAGCGGAGTACGCAGTGTCTATAGGTAGTGTTGATAAAAATGGTACACCATTAATATCTGTTGCTGTTGACGGTTGTTGGAGCAAGAGATCTTATGGTAAGAATTTTTCCGCCTTATCCGGCGCAGCTGCGATAATTGGCATTAAAACTAATAAAGTATTGTTTTTTGGAGTTAAAAATAAATACTGCGTAGTCTGTGCACGAGCCGCAAAGAACAACAGTCAGCCCCCGGAACACCATTGTTTCAAGAATTATTCAGCATCATCTACCGGGATGGAATCGACCATTATAGTTGAGGGGTTTAAACGTTCCTTTGTTGATCACGGTGTAATTTATAATAAATTTGTAGCAGACGGCGATTCCAGTACTTATAAAAAAATATTAGATTCGCGTCCGTACGATAATTTAATAGTAGAGAAAATTGAATGCAAAAATCATCTTTTACGAAACTACTGCAATAGCTTGGAGAAATTGTCGAAAGACACTAAGTATCCTTGCGAATTGCGGAAATTCCTAAAAGAAAGGTATTTGCGTTTAAGAACGGGTGTAAAATGCGCGATTAAATATTGGGGGGATCAAAATCAGTCACTCGAAGAAAAAATAAAAAATCTTAGTGAAGATATCCTAAATGGTCCAAAACACGTATTTGGTAATCACCAACATTGCAAGGAGTATTTTTGTAGACCTGACACTCGTCGAATAGAACCTGTTGGGTTACTTCCAGTAATTGTTGGATGCGGATTAATGGACGCGGTAGAAATTTTAAGTAAAAGACTGTCATATCATTCTAGAAGTTTAATTCATAATTGCACAAGTAATATAGTTGAAAGTTTTAACGGAGTAATTGCCAAATTAGTTGGGGGTAAGCGTGTAAATTATTCTTCCCGTGGTTCTTATGCGGGCCGATGCGCAGCTGCTGTTGTGTCTTTTAATACGGGATCGATTCATAGTAAAACTCATGAAGTCATATTTAAATCTAGTCCTAATCCTTTGATCGCGAAAGTGGAAAATAGTAATCGTAGAAACCGTTTAATTGCTAAACCTAAATTAAGATTGAAAAAAAGCCACAGCGCTGTATCGAAAGACGCTCACTATGGACCAAACTGCGAAAAACCTGATCTGAGTCCAGAATTATATGAGAAAGCCAAGTCATCTTTTTTAGTTGATTTAAAGTTGTCTTGTGCTGAAAGAGAGGAGCTTGAAAGGTCGACCCATTTGCAAAGAAGTAACCTCATCATCGTTCGGGGAAGTTTGTAAAAAACGAGAGAGCACAAGTTGTGCTGCTTTTGTTTGTAAAATCGTTTATGGTAGTAATATCTACAGTTTGCCTGCTGTACGGTACGGTATCGAAAACGAAGAAACTGCAATTAGACAGTTAGAAATTCAAGAGAATATTAGTATACAAGGTTGCGGTTTGTTCGTCGACGATCAATATGAATTTCTTGGTACTACACCAGATGGCATTTATGCAAACGGTTTAATTGAAATTAAGTGCCCACATTCTTTAGCTGGCATGACTCTTGATGAAGCAATGGCCAAACATACCTTTTGGGTTAAGGACAAGGCTTCCAAGGGTTATGTCATAAATAAAAATCATTACTGGTATTTCCAAATTCAGGGACAGCTACATATAACTAAAAGAAACGTTTGCATGCTTGGCATCTGGTTTGGTGCTACTGTACCTATGAAAGTTTATATTATAGAAAAGGACGAAAAATTTTGGAAGGAGAAAATGGAGATGAAATTAGTTAGATTTTATTACGATTGCCTCCTTCCAGAATTAGTTGATCCTCGGCAGTCACGAAGCATGCCTATTCGTGACCCGCCCAATGTCATAGAGGCTATGAAAGAGAGGAAAGAAAGAGCTTTACGTGTTTTGAAAGAGAAGAACGTCTAATGATTTTGAAAGAGACTGAGGTAACTTAACTACCCAGCCGGTCGATTCACGTAAACACGCCAGTTCAAAAGTCATTTTAACTTAGAAACTTAGAAATCGCCTTTTGGTTTTCTGTTTTTAACGCACTTACTTATCTAGTCTTGGATTGTCATAAATCTTCCAATAGCTCAATTTCTATACAATTCCTATACGATTTTGAAGAGTTACCTGGTGTAAACCCAAGGTCCGATCCTAATGAAATTAAAATGTGACCACACGGGATGCACCAGCTTTCAAATAAAAAAAAGAATCATCAAAATCGGTTCAAAAAATACAGCGAATTGAGAATCTTCTTCTTTTTTTAAGTCGGTTAAAAAGTGTGCGAAGTGACATTTTTAAGTCACTACGCTACGGTTTTTATTACGTGAATCGGGCAGCTGGTAACATTTTCATTCTGATAGGTTTTGCAATAGCAATTGATTTTATCATCAAATTAGTAGAAATCAGAATTTGATCAGTAATCATTAAAATGAAAAAAACATTAGAAACTCTTAAACTCATATTTTGTTATTGTTTACTTTCGTTTAATTAAGTATATGAATAATTTATAAATTTCATGTTTGTTTATAACTAATTTTTGTACAACCCTAGCACGCTTTTTAGGTGGCGACTCATATTTTGTTATTGTTTACTTACTTTTAATTATATGAACCATTTTTATACTTGTGTTTCATTTATTGACAATTTTTTGTACAACCCTAGAAGATTTTTTAGATTGCGAGGTGATCGTAAGCAAAAAGTATTTGAGTTTACGCAATAGGCACATTTCCTTGCGTAGAGATAAACACTAGCGAGGAAAGGCGTGATGTTATTTCGACCGTACTTCCTACTGAATTTGCAATTATTTTATTGAATGAAAATTTTACGAAATAAGAATAAACTTTGGTAGTAAAATTACAAATAAATACATACTCGTAGTTGGAATTTTAGGTAAGTAGAATACAAAAAGGTCAGTCCGGACCTGCTCTTGATTGTTTATTATAAATAGAAAATCATAAAAATTGTGTCTCAAACTACTCTTATTTATTTATCTAGTAATTAGGATCATTTTATAACGAAAACTACTCTTGGAATATTTTACAAATAGGCAGTCGTTTATTTCCAATAATTCAACATTTTTGTTATGCTGTAAATATTCAACTTCAATAACAATAACTCAACGTGGAACGTTTGTCGCAAAACATTTTCAAAATCGCGGTCTCTCTGGGTCATTCACCCGCCCGTCGGATGATTTGGGCAACTTTAGCGCTGCTGTCGCTCAAAATCGACTTTGTCCGTGCGCGGTCTGGGCCCTTAACTTCATTCGGCCATTTTGGACATACCCATTATATGTGTGCCCTGTTACGGCAATATGCTTGCCTCCTAATACGTGGGACTAAAAATACCGGCAAATTGTGGGTGTGTAATGCACCTCTGTCTACCCCTTCGGGGATATAGGCGTGATATGTGTATGTACTAATGAACGGATTTTGGAAATTCTAATAAAAATGTAGTTACATTATCACCGAGTAATAATACCACTAGTGTTTCACTTATACGCATAATGAAAGTATTAAAGGTAGGTAGTTCATAAAAAAAGAAAACATTTTTGTCAATAATTATGTCTTTATCTCTTTGTTTCATGCATGACCGATTTTAACGGTACCTTCACTCGAAGATAGGACAGATGTTGGAGTAACTAACTACTTTTTATCCCGGAAATTTGTTTGCAGCGGTAATTGGAAAACCAAAAAACAATATATCACGCTGGCAAACCCGCGGGCTTCCATTAGTAATACAAAACAAAACACACCTGATGACCCCTTCGAGGTAACAGTCATGATTGTGTGTGTGGCTCCAGCCTATTCATTACTACGCCAACAGCCTCCATATTTAACTTTAATGAAGACAGCAAGGTGTAAGTTTGTTGCATAGTCAAATAAATTACGAACTTTATTAAGGGGCGCGACCGGTGACACTCGACTCTAGTACATAATTGTGTTTAAGCAGCAGCACGTGTTTAAATTGTGGTAGGATATAATTATATTCTCTACTAGCCAACTCCCATGTTTTAACCTGCATGTAATATTTCTTTTAATATAAATAAATAATAAATATTTTCGGACATTTTCACACAACGTAATCTAGCCCAAACTAACCTATAAGCTTGTGCTATGGGATATAGACAACTGATAAACATACTTATATATTTCTAAATACATACATAATATGCATAGAAAGTACCCAAACTCCGAAACACAAATATTTACCGAAGTAGTTAAACATTCTTTACGAGATTCGCACGGGAGAATGTCATTAATTTATTTATAACGTATCTTATACGCCGGGCGTACTAAGTATAAATTTTCGGAATAAGTAAGAAAAAAAATCTAAAAACCATATGATATATGACACAAAAACCGACTTCAATTTACTGAAATGGCACCACATAATTGTCGGAATGGGACCAAATTGAAATGGAACAACTTAGGATGAAATAGCTTTAAATTAATTTAAAATTCAACATTTTTTTTTTAAGTCCCGCGCCGCGTCGCCCGGCCGCGTCCGCTCTAAGGCCTCATACGCATTGTCCGGTTAGCCGGAGTGCGGACAGCCGTCCGGTTAACCGCAATCAAAAATATATACGCAAAAGTATTTTTTATTCGCACTGTGATGCGGCTGCCGCCCAACCGCTCCGGTCGCTCGGAGCGCTGCGGCCCGACTGACGGCTATCCGGACGGTCGCTGTACGCACTACGCGGATGCACTGCGGTTTGCTAGTTTACGGTTGCTCGCCATTGAAGGTGCACGTATTAAGTATACATTACAGACGAGACGCTCGCGACAAAAAATTTCGGCTATGGATTTCGATGCCGAACGGTTTATAATTGAAATTCAAAACAGGCCAGCAATCTGGAATACGAAATCTGCAGAATATTCTGATAGAAACTTACGTCAAAAAGCTTGGGAGGAGTTGGTGGATACCTATGGAGCTGATTTACCACAGGATAAAAAAAAACAACTCGGTAAGTACAATTACTTTATATAGTTTAATAATTATATGTTGTCACAGTATAATTAGATGTGATTATCCTGCCAGCTTACCCTTCCTTCGTTCATGAAATAATCTGCAAATAATTCTCGATATCTCAATCCAGTTGTATTGTTTCTGCGCACACTATCTTGAGCAATTGTGTCAGTCAGTGGATTATTTAGCGAGTCTTCAAAAGAATACCCATCTCTGTCTCTCACGAAGTTGTGTAAAATGCACGCCGACTTAATAATATCATTAACTAAATCGGTGTTGACATTAATGGGTCTATGGAAAATGCGCCACTTATTCGCAAGTATCCCAAAAGTACATTCAATGTAACGTCTAGCTTTGCAGAGCCTATAATTAAACGTTCTTCTCGTAACATTTAAGTCACGTCTTGGATATGGGCGCATCATGGTTGTACTTAAGACGAATGCCTCATCTCCTACAAAGACGTAGGGGAAAGCAGTGCTATTGGATTCTAAAATCGGCGCAGGTTCAGGAATGTTCAAACGATTCTCCTGCACTTTTTTATAAAAGTTCGAATTCTGAAATATTGCTGAGTCCCCGAATCTACCAAATGCTCCAACATCAATTAATACAAATTTAAAGTTGCTGTCACAAATCGCCATCAAGACCAAGGAAAAAAATCCTTTATAATTATAGCACATAGATCCACTATTGTTAGGTGCTATAGTTCTTATATGTTTCCCATCACAAGCACCTATACAATGCGGAAACTGGGCTCTCTTGAAGAAATCCTTTGCAATTTGAAGCCACATTTGTTCTGTTGGTTCTGGTAGGCATATCTCTTTTAAGCAATACCATATTGCTGCACATACTTCGCGAACAATTTCGGCAATGGTGCTAACTCCAATCCTAAAGATGTAATGCAATTCAGCAAATGAGCAACCAGTTGCTAAATATCTGAAACAATGGTTTTTTTTACAGGTTTGGATCTACAAAAAAAGTGGAGAAACATTCGCGACGCTTTTGTAAAGGCCCATAAAGCAAAGGAGAGCAAAAGCGGGTCTGCAGCAAAAAAGAAGGTTCCATATGTATTCTACGATAATCTTTTATTTTTAAAAGATACAGTAACTGTAAATAGCACAGATGGTAATGTTACAGTAAATGAAGATGTAAACATGACTACACAGAATGAAGACAATCTTCCATTAAATACGCCATTGACGCCAAAGAGACGTAAGAATAAAAAATATGATGACGCTATTGGTGCACAGTTAGTCGGAGTGTTAACTAAAAATGTAGAAAGAAGGAATTTGGAAGATGACGAGGATCGCCTTTTTTTCTTGTCTTTGGTTAAAGAATATAAGAAAATACCAGAACACTTGCAAATGCAGACAAAGTTAGATATTTTAAGGCTAATTAAAGATGCACAGCAGCTTTGCAACTATCCAAACACATCGTGGGGTATTGGAAGAAACGATACCAATCGTGGATATCAAACGGCCCATTATTCTAGATATAATCCCTACACCCAGCCTATGCAATCATCGGATATTGGACGACCACCTTCTCAAGGCTCTGCAGCGAGTTCGTTGCAAAACATCGAAGTACAATCGCCATTATCAACTTACAGTCAACAGTCTCAGAACAGTCAACACTCGTCTTACATGGATCTTTTTAATTCTATACCAGACGATTGTGAAAATCAAAATGTTTAACCGTGCTATGGTCATTCTTTTGATAAATAAATAAAAATAAATTAGATAGGTATGTATTTTATTTCACTTACCTTAGCACTAACGTTAACTTTAGTTCAGGTTTAATACAATTCCGAAATTGTGTGTCCATCTTTGTTATGCTGGTTTCCAAAATTCTAAAAAGTTCTTCAAATGATTTTAGACTCATTCTAGTGTATCCAAAAAACTTATCGTCATACTTTTTCAGTTCTTCGAAAAATATTTCAAATTGCTTGCTCTCATCTCGTGTTTGCAAATAAGGATGTACCCAGAACCTTCTTCTTTGCTTTTTTTTCTTTATATATCGCATGTAAATATAATAAATAGCTGCAACTTCTTCAGCGTCCATCTTGGAAATGGTCCTGCATGCTATGAAATGTTCCGATGAAACCGCAACGTTTATCCGCACTGTCCGGTTGCATTTGCGGCTAGCCGCCACCCGGTTAACCGCAACTGCAACCGCATCCTGCGGCTAGCCGGACGGCTGTCCGCACTCCGGCTAACCGGACAATGCGTATGAGGCCTAACGTCCGTTGGCGGACATCTCTGGTTACAAGCAGGTATTTCCAGTGGCGCCCGGCGGACTTTGACCACCTCTGTGGTCTCTGCGGCCAAAGATATACCTAAGGTACAAACATAAAAAATAATATAAAAAACATAGTCAATTTGAGAACCTTCTACCTTTCTTCTTCTTTTTATCGATTAAAAAAAGTTGGAACTGAATTTTCTTAAAACATTATCCATTAGCGTTAATGCACTTAAATCACTCTATAGCTGTACACTGCATTAGCAATCCTTTTGCCAACATCAGAAGTAATTTAATACTCTTTGACGATGCAGTGAGGTGATGTGATAGCAATCAGGTAAACCTTTAAACGGAAATTAACAAAATTTATTATTTCGTCGAGGACTTACAATACTTACACATAATTCTGTACTTTTTTTAATGTGTAAATTACATTGACACTCCATGACATTATTTCAAAATAAATTTTATAATTTAATAGCTAGTTTATAGACATAATATTTGCATGTCATAGTTAATTGACGAAATATGTGAAACATAAATATAATTGCCAACACCTCATGTACCATATTTCTGCGAATAAATATATTTGATTTGATTACTAAAAATATTAACAATATCTATTCAAAATATCGTATATAAAATCTTTCACGTTATTGTCGACTGGGCAGATTCCCAGCATGCTGGCTGTGTTGCCACGTCTTATTCTTTGGGCCAGAAAATTGTCAGCCAAATAAATCAAATCAAGCCTAAGTCATCGTCTGTTCCATGAATGAGCGTTAGAATAATTTAATTGTATTTACCTCGACAGCCTTTCGATCGAAAAGTCCTAAATGAATGACTTTCTTACGACGAAGGTTACTTCAAAAGATTTTATTTCGATACACGTTCTGTCGACAAACTATAGTCCGTATCTGGGGACTTTTTTCGGAATAAAATTGATAATTAAAACAAAAATTCATCAGTAATAAGGTTTTTTTATATGGTGGTTATAAATCGCTTTAATCGTTGAATAGGGTTAAGGGCCTTTTACCTGTCGTCCATGTGAGATTGAAAAGAAAACAAAATATATAAACCCAATAATGCTGAATTTCAAGCTTGAAGTATTTATTCTACGTTAATAATTTTAATGAACTGTTTTAATAAATTGTCAATTTTCTTCGGGTTTGTTCATATAAAAAAGGTTAATATAGATCTATTATCATTTATTCTGACAGCTAAAGAGTTGGTGCTAAACGTGGATTAAGTGTATGGATTGAGTATCATTTGTATCGGCAGGCGGTTGTTGTTTAATGGGTAGAATGATATGGGTCAAGTGGTAACATGTTTGATTTGGGATTCGTTCCATGAAGTTCATCTCAACAAGTTTGCAGATTTGTATGGTTTTATGTTTATTATTTTTGAACGCAAAGAAGCTGTAAAACATGTTCAGACATAACATTCTACAGTCTTATTGTGACTGCTTTGTTGGCGCAGTCGCTAAAGAATTCGCTTTCGACGCTGGACTCTCGAGTTCGATCCCCGGCGGTCGGGACAAACTTTGTGTGATCTACAAAATGTTTTTTCCCTTATTCATAATTACTTAGAGGTTTAAAATAGGCAGGTACCAATTGTCATAAAAGAAAGGAACACAATCTGTGTCTCTAGTTCACCTGACAGCGATAAAAGATTTTCTTATAATAACCAAATAGAACGTGAAACAAATGACAAATTCATATAAACTTCGACCGTAATCGAAGTTAAGCTACCAGGGAGGGGCTCGTGGTCTAGTGGTAACCGACAATATTAAGACATTGCAAAGGTTAAGCAACATCTAGTCAGACCATTTCTTAAGACACTGAGACCCCTCCGTGCCTCGGAGAGCACGTTAAGCCGTCGGTCCCGGTTGTCATACGAACATCTATGGCAGTCGTTAGGGGTAGTTGGAGCCCTAAATCAAAAATCCGACCGGTCTAACTACAGAACTTCGATATCGCATATGGGTTGTGGAGGTCAGATGGCAGTCGCTTCACGGAAAATATCGAAGTTCAGCCGAATCGCAGTTAAGTTGGGGAAAAGCTCGATGAATGATGATGTATTTAGCTACCAGTCTTTAAAAATCATGTAACTTATATATACTGACGTTATACATAATTATATAACTATATTACTACCTACTACGTATGAATAGTTAACCGTCTAGATCAGTATTACGAGTATTATATTTTGTCATAGAACAAGCTAAAGAAAATAATACCTCCTTAACTCCTCGTGACAAACTATAGGAAAATAACTCGTAGCAGTCAGCGAACTACAAGCGACTGAATTTTCTGTAATATTGTACAAATTGCTTGTTATCTGTAACATGTGACAGGTTTAATAGACAGACGCCTCGATCGATAAAATCTACTTTAGGAAGAAACTTCTAAATTCAACAATAGGTGCTTCTTATTATAGAAAAAAAAATGTTTACGTCACGTGGCGTTTCTTGGCAATAAATTCATTTTATATTGCGACAATCAGTTACACACACACACACACATATTACGCCTATATCCCCGAAGGGGTGTGTAATGCAGAGGCTCATTACTCACCCACAACTTGCCAGTATTTTTAGTCCCACGTAACAGGGGGCAAGCCTATGGCCGTCACCGGGCACATTTATAATGGGTTATGTCCAAAATGGCCGAATGAATTTAATAAAAAGTAGCAGCTATATTATTTTGAAAAAAAATTGAACCCGTTGCCTTGCGATGAAATGCTGATGAAAGGCAACAAAATCTTACGTGCCAGCCGCTATGGCACAGCCAATTAAAGTCCTGGGAATCTCGGACTAGTCCTGGACGTCTCGGACTAGTTATCAGTTAGTACGTAGTAGTAGTAACAATCAGTTAGTAATATTTAATTATGGTATTTTTTTTTTTAATAAATTTATAACAGTATTTACAAAAACCTGCTCTACTACATCCGCTTTGGAATGCCATTCATGGTTTCTTAAATAAACGATGCTGTTTTCAACCGACTTCCAAAAAAGGAGGAGGTTTTGAATTCGACTGTATTTTGTTTTATTTTTTGTATGTTTGTTACCTCATATCTTTGGATTGAGTGAACCGATTTTGAAATTTTTTAATTGCAATCCACTACTTCTTACGTCCAAATGGAAATAGGACCACCATTTCAATTTGGTCCCATTACTACAATTATTTGGGCCCATTTCGGTAATTTCAAGTCGGTCGTTCTGTCAATTTTATGGTAATACAATGGATTTGTGTAAAGTTTGGTAAACAAGTACATGAATGTTCAGGTACATTTATCCATAATTATCTATGTACTGGTCACCCACGACTTCGTCCGAGTGAAAATGTGGAATTTTTCCCGTTCCCGTCGCCTGTAATTATTGTTCCCATCGCGTCACCCGTAATAACATCTAGCTTCGCAAATATTTTTTTTGGAACGAATTTCATTTCCATAAAATATGTTATAGTGAGTTAGTCTTAAGGTTAGCGTCCACATGCCTGCATCGTACGCAACGGACGCATCGCATCAAACGGATCGTAGTATTTATTCTTTGTATAGAAAGTCAAACAAGTGCGTCCACCAATACGTATCGTACGCATCGCACGAATCTGCTCATCGGCAATGCCGACAGCGTTGCTCCGAGAGACAACTTTTCCGATGCGCCCCGATGATGCATCGTCCGCCATTTGCATTTGACGATCGTCCTGTCAACACGCGTTGTTTAGCGATTTATTTGATTAGCAAAAATCCAAATGAAATGGCATCGGCAATCCGATTGCTGGTCCTTGCGTCGGCAAATCCAATCGCTACCGATACAGTGAACGCACTGTGAAAAATTAATCCGTTTGATGCGATACGTTCGATCCTTACGATGCGGACATGTGGACGCTTACCTTAATAGATATTACATTTGTAAAATAATAGCTAATGCCGATGATACTGTCTTGTTAATTGATGGCTCTACTATCACAAAACCATCCCAGCCCCCCCAAACTTTGAAATCAAAGTCCACTCCTGCCATACATGTAGTGTAACTTGTTCACACACATATTACGCCTATATCCTCGAAGGGGTAGGCAGAGGTGCATTACACACCCACAACTTGCCAGTATTTTTAGTCGTCTCACGTAATAGGGGGCAAGCCTATTGCCGTCACCGGGCACATGTATATTGGGTTAAGTCCAAAATGGCCGAATGAATTTAATAAAAACTAACAGCTATATTGTAGTTTTGAAAAAAATTTAAACCCGTTTCCTTGCAATGAAATGTTGATGAAAGGCAACAAAATCTTACGTGCCAGCCGCTATGGCACAGCTAAAGTCCTGGGCGTCTCGGACTATAAGTGTATCTTGTTCATGTGATCCAATTCCCAAAACCAATAATTTGCGCTACCTTGGTGTTCTTCTAGATTGTCATGTGTCATTTGATGTCATTTCTAGATTCAACATATTTACTCCTTTATCCCTAAAATAAGAAAACTTATCTACTCCGCTGGTTTGCAGATCTCAGCACACCAAAGATGGTCCACCCTGATTCAATCCATCTTCAATTACTGTATTCTAGCTTGGGGAGGTACCTTTAAAACTCATCTTTTGAGTCTGGAGCGTGCCCAGAGGCTGATCCTCATAGAAAGGCTGGTCATAATGCTCTAAATCGTTTCGTTGTCGGAGCTCTTTGAGGTGACAGAAGTTCTTCAGTTCCCACCTATTATTTGACCCTAAAATTATGTGTAGACGCAGAAATGACATTGTCTGTCTCGTATTTCGTCATCGTACATGTCTTGCGGGTCTACACTTCTATTGGCTTGCTCCTAAACTTTACAATAAAGTTAATAGGATCGTATATATTTTTAAATTTGAATACAATACAGGTCAAGAAATATATTACTGCGTGGTTACAATGTCACAGAAGAACTTTTAGGCTAGTGGATTACCTAACTTGCCCCATGCATGACTTGATATATTGTACAAACACACATACACACACACACTAAAATACACTCCAATGGTCCTTGTCCAATCGTACCCTAAATAGTATTGTATTCATTATATCTACTTTTATATAATTAATGTTAATTAAATTTTGCATTGTATAAGTTTTGCTTCTGTGCACAGCCTCCATTTAATTGGTATTTTGTTTAATGGGCGTTAATGGCTGCGACAGAGTTTTTTTTATTAGTGCAGTCACTATCGTTTCAAATGTAAATGGCTGTCATGCTTAAATATGTTTGTTAAATAAATAAAGATAGATGTATGATACCGCAGACTTTTTTATAGAACTTTTAAAGAGGAACAATTCTTAGTGTATCGTTTTAACATAACGTATTTTAACATAATCATTTGCCTGCGCTACGCAACGGAAGTTCTCAAAAGAAACAAAGTTTCCCAGATTTTAAAACATATTTCACTGCTTCTCCGCCCCCATAGGTCGTAGCGGGATGTTATATAGCCTATAGCCTTCCTCGATAAATGCACACAAAAATAATTTTTCAAATCGAACAACTACTTCCTGAGATTATTGCGTTCAAACAAACAACAAACTCTTCAGCTTTATAATATTAACAACAATTACTTATAATAACAATTAAGCAGCGGTTAATAGTATATTATGCCTCTTGATTCTTGTATAATATAGGGATGTACAAGGGTACATCCCTATAATCAAATATTTCTGTACCTATAGCTCAAATTGAAGGTAGGCCGCGTGTTATTCCTATTTTGTCCCGGTCATAGCACAATGGCACTTTGCTAGAGTACTGTGTCAAGGTCTATTGATTTTATACACACAACGCCATAAGTTACATTTGAACTGGTTTCAGTATTAAAGATATACATAATGGAAGGATTTTGTTTAAGTCCGAGACGCCCAGGCCTTTAATTGACAGTGCCATAACGGTTGGTATGTAAGATTTTGTTGCCTTTCATGAACATTTCATCGAAGGCAACGGGTTTAATTTTTTTTTTCAAATTTACAATATAGCTGCTACTTTTTATTAAATTCATTCGACCATTTGAACATAACCCATTATGTGACGGCAATGGGCTTGCGTACGAGGGACTAAAAATACTGCCAGAGGTGCATTACACACCCACAAGTTGCCAGTAATCCCACGTAATAGGGGGCAAGCCTATTGCCGTCACCGGGCACATTTATAATGGGTTATATCCAAAATGGCCGAATGAATTTAATAAAAAGTAGCAGCTATATTGTAATTTTGAAAAAAATTAAAACCTATGGGATGGCTCTAGTACGTAGGTACGGAAAGTTGTACGACGAAATAAAAAGTTAATTTGGTAGGTACGAAGCACAAATAGTTTTTATTACGTAGAATAGTTCACATACACATACACGAAGAAAGTCAAACCATTAGAAAGAAGGAGAAATAGAATAATACAGCACATACAATTAATATTAACGGACGATTATTAAAACAGTGAGAATACGTAACGCGTGAGTAGTGAGCGGCACGTTTAGCCGGACGGGTGACGCGGGTTTAGTGTACGAGAGTTCGTGGCCGACTGAGGAGGCGCGCGCAACGTCGATCGCACGCGCACGTAATTAGGTAAGTATATTGTGTGGTGGCTGGCGCTTCTCGTAGGCCTCCGCTGACACGAGTCGTGATAGCGGGGCTGGCAGAGGTGTCGTGTGTTAATGTGAATACAGTACATATGAAATAAATATATTATAGATGTTTCGTGTATTGTGTATAGTGTGTAAATAAAATAGATAAACGTAAATAGCGTAATAAGTACTTATATAATGTAATACTGTCTGTGTTGGCTACAAACCCATTGCCTTGCGATAAAATGTTGATGAAAGGCAACAAAATCTTACGTGCCAGCCGCTATGGCACAGACAATTACAGTCCTGGGCGTCTCGGACTAAAATGTAGTCTAAACTCTGTCAGGGATCTTGCACAGATCTCCGTATCAAATTGCATCTATATATTTAATACGACAATTTGTCTGTCCGTCCGTCGCGTTTTTAAATTAATAATACATACATTTGCATGAAATATATATATATATTTTTTTTAATTATAATTATTTGAGGCGATACAACGTTCACCGGGATAACTAGTTAATATTAAGAAGACAAAACCAGCAAAAAAAAAGCGGCATGGTGGTACCATCCTTTTCACAAAACAGTTCAGGCCAATTTAAGTAGGTATATTAAAATGTAATAAACTTATTAGACTTCCATGCAATACCCATTAAAACATGTTTGAGGTTTAGTCTTCATTACCTTTGAAGAGAGTTTCTGAAACCGCTTTGTAAGCCCTCGAGATTCATTATCTGTGAACAAAGTGTCTGTTTCGGGTAATATTTGCCTAAATCAAAAGCCATCCATTAGCTAACTAAAGTTTTTGATGGAATACTACAACTAAGATTTTTTAATAAATTTCTGTTTAAGACTTATTTTTTGATAAAGCAGTTGACAAAGTAATGGTAAGTAGAATGAAAGCAGTTGACTCACGTGATATTATAGTAACAAGTCATAACTAAATTAAAAATTTAAAAAACCCCCAGGCTTGGATTTTCAATTCAATAGGAAAAATAAGTTAAGATTTGGTTCGGGAACACCGGGAAACGTCTTTCGACTCACAAAAAAAGTGATGTATAAGTTATGCCCTTTCATTTGATACCCAACACGGGTATATTTGAACACATTCAATTTTTCATCACCACTTTCACCCCTCATATCTTTGAAATGGCTAAACCGATTTTTATAAAACATAGCTAAGAACACTCTCCCCTAACCCATCTTTCAAACAGAAGAAACAGAATCAAAATCGGTTCATCCGTTTGGGAGGTACGATGCCACAGACAGACTTACAAACACACACACACACCCACACACACGTCAAACTTATAACACCCCGTTCGGGTTTCCGTCGGGGGTTAAAAAGAAAAAAATAAGCCTGTAATATTACAACTACCTACTTATCTAACAAAAGTTATTTACGAACCTCAAGATTGTTTTTATCGGTCTTTCGACACAGCGCAACGTCTACAGTTGAAAACATTGGCAGGTTGCTAAGACAATTGATAATAAAATACATTATTTTGCTAAAATAGGGTGTCCTCGTCCCCTCTAAAAACTAAACGGCTGGCTCGCAAAATCTAAGTTCATGACGGTAGTCCATGTAATGTAAATTAAAGGAAAACTATAACGGATGAGATACTTTTGTTAGTTTAGAAGTTATAGAGGCCGTTATGTGTGGCTACGGAACCCTTTTTGTTGCATGACCTATACGCACTTGACCGATTTTAATGTTCCTAATGGACTTCAAGTGAATAAACTATTTTAAACAGTTAGGTCCGCCTTCTTAATAATTCAGTAACCCAACAATAAATATGTTACCAATTTGCCTAAGATACGCCATTGGTAAACATTAACCATCTAAGTATACTGATATAGATACTCGTAATATTTATTTTTCGTAGCATATTATTAGCTGAAGTCACGCACGGAAAACACGTATAAAAATAAATGACCCGTAGTGTTCCAATACCTTTGAAACGGCTCCATTTGCTTTCCAAACGTCCTTTGGACCCAACCATAAATAAGTCTTACGAAAACATTGACATTGTCGGACATTGGTTTAAAAAACCAGCCAAGTGCGAGTTGAACTCACACATAGGGTTCCGTACCAAAATAGCAAAAAAAACACGTTTGTTGTTTGCTTTTCAATATGGCCTTATTGAGTTTGAAGTACCGTACTATAAGTACACACCAGTGCCAGTTCTTGAGAATGATCGTGCATTGCTTTATGCTCGGGACTATTGTTGCCAATAGGCCCGATATCGTGTTGGTTGATCGGACCCAGCGTCGGGCAGTGCTCGTCGATGTCGCCGTCCCGCATGACGAAAATCTCGTGAAGGCAGAGAAGGACAAACTTAGTAAGTACCTTGATCTGTCCTTCGAGATAACCGCCATGTGGGACGTAGACTCGACGATCATTGTCCCGGTGGTCGTTTCGGCAAACGGATTAATAGCGAAGAGTCTCGATCAACATCTCAAGAGACTCTCGTTAGATTGTTGGATCAAGAGTCAGATTCAGAAGGCTGTTATCCACGACATGTGCCGTATTGTTAGGAGGTTTCTTAGTCTGTAGCCTCCACCGCTGGTAGTTTGGGTCCTACTCCGCTACTGGTGGGTCACAAAAATCACATTTGTTCAATGTTTATAATATTCTGTTTTTTAGTATTTGTTGTTATAGCGGCAACAGAAATACATCATCTGTGAAAATTTCAACTTTCTAACTATCACGGTTCTAGAAATAAGGCCTGGTCACAGCGGAGTCTAAGTAATAGGGTTCCCGTTTTACTCTTTGGGTGCGGAACCCTAAGAAGGAATGTTTTTTCCATAGGCAAATGTGTGTTAGTTTTTATGAGTCTTTCTTGAAAATAAGTCACTTGGAGCGGGTTCCAGACGAAATAGTGGCTTTTTACTAATCCAATCTTCTTAGATTACCTATTATACTTATGCCGTAAATCGACAGTAGGTAATAAAACCAACCTAAAGGGACCCAACGCCTCCTGCAGGAGACTGTACCTGGGGATCGTGCGGAGTATGGCCCTATACGGGGCTCCCGTATGGGCGGATAGGTTGGCGGTCAAGGGGAACGTGACTCTGTTAAACAGACCACTTAGAACCTTGGCCGTCAGAACCATACGGGGGTACCGCACGATCTCCGGAGAGGCTGCATGTCTCCTAGCCGGGACCCCTCCATGGGACCTGGAAGCGAGAGCCCTTGCGTCATTGTTCCAATGGCGCAAGGAGGCGCTGGAGCGGGACCACAGGCCTGCGTCTCGAGAAATCGAGGACCAGCGGTCCCAACTCCGCCAGGATCTCATGGAGTCATGGAGGGTGCGACTTGAGCAACCCAAGGGGGGTGCCATCTTCATCGCGGCGGTGAGACCGATCATGGACGATTGGCTGCAGAGGCAGCATGGTGACCTCACGTACCGTGCGACGCAGATCGTTGCCGGGCATGGATGCTTCGGTAGCTATCTGTTTCGCATGCACCGTGAGGTCACACCCCGGTGTCAACACTGCGAGGTTTCCGACGACGACACCGCACTCCACACGTTGGTGGAGTGCTCAGCGTGGGCGAGTCAGCGCCGGGACCTCGTAGTGGGTCTGGGCGATACCCTCTCGCTGGGGACCATGCTTCAAGCCATGGCATCCAGCGGGAGTAGGTGGAACGCGGCCGTGTCCTTCTGCGAGCAAGTCATACTCGCGAAGGAGGCGGCCGGGAGGGAGAGGGAGCGTACCCTCCCCGCCGAGTTCCGTAGTCGGCGGCCAGGCCGCCTCAGACTACGCGACTACGCCCAAGACTATCGTCCTCCATGATCGGGGCCTGAGGACGGCGGGATCGCCACCCACCGTCCTTACAGAAGCAGGCTAGAAGGGTTGCGTGCTGTGGAGCCTTTGCCTCATAGCACGCAACCAGATTCACTCACTGACGCGGGATAAAACCCGACCCCAATGACGCGGGATTCTCGTCCCGACCAAACACCCGCAGAGACCACAGAGGTTGTCAAAGTCCGCCGGGTGCCACTGGACATACCCTCTGCTAGTAACCAGAGACGCCCGGCAACGGACGTTAGAGCGGCCGCGGCCTTAGGCCGCGGAATAAAAAAAAAAATAGTAGGTAATAAAAATAGACATATAAATAAATCTGAATTTATTTTACTTTAATAAACTTTGTTCTTTGAAAACTGAAATAACTATTATGAATCCCACGAGAATCATTTATCGAAATCTTCAGACCAATCTAATTATCGAACTCGAAATACCAAAAATAATCACTACACATCATTAACTTACTAGTATAGAAGTTAATTACTTTCATCTCTCGCTTAGAGAGTTTATACTAACCTAAATTAGACAGCACGAATATAAAAGTGAGTTTATCTGAAACACTCCATGTAAAAAAAGAGTCGTACTCGAGTCCCCAAAGATGTGAAGTCCCTCGCGAAATAAAAGCTTTCGTTTGGGAAGGTAAAAAATCAAGTAAAACATTTGCGTGAAGACATTTCGGATTTCAGAAAATTTGATAGTCTGGTAATTTTTTTATAGCCAGTGCTAGTAGCCAAAGATCTTCCCTAACCCCTTCCAAGCTGTTTTGTCCCGTGCCACCATAATCGATGGAAGATAATTATAAACTAGTAGTTCTGCGAACAGTAGACCTCGTGTAATTTTCGTTCTTCCCCATTTCCCCCCCATTTCTCCCCCATTTTCCCCCCAATCGGAAAATCACTTTGACAAAAGTTGCGCCTTGCAACAAAGAACACTTGTGCCAAATTTCATAAAAATCGGCGGAAAAATGCGGCCTGTAGACCGGAACTGACACACATACATACATACAGACAAACAACGCCAAATCGGGCAGTCTTCGAGTTGAAACTGAGATGCTTCGCTCGCTCGGTCAACTAAGAGATGGTTCATTGGTCTGACCAGAGATGATGTAATAATCTAACTTAGGAGCATGGCTGCGTTCATTAAAGTCGATTGACATATTCAACCAAAAAAATCAAAGAAAACGGTGATCACGACCTAAGAAATAATTTTTTGAAATTTTCTGTGTTTACTTTGCGAGACTTACGCTTATGACAAAACAAGCAAGGCGCCCTTCACTACCGCAGTGAAGGCATAAGACGACTTCTTGCTATTATGTGATATCACATGTCTGCAGGCAATACCATTTTCACCTTAATCTACGTAATTTTTTAAAATACTTAAAATCAATATCAAAGTTGAAAATTTTACAATGGAATTACACTGGAACTTTTTTTAAATGTCGTAATGTTGCAAAATATTTTAATATTTTTGTTTATTTATTTTAGGAAATTTATTGAAATATTCTCACTCGCCTAAAATTTTGCGACATTAAAATATTTTACAGAATTTTTACCCATACATTTTCTATGGGAATTTCAGAAACTTTAGGTCCATGGTTCTCAGGAACCACTTGACCCCCGATCGCAATTATTTCGGCTATGGTGTTTATTCGGTACCAAAATTCTATGTGCCAAATCATAACTTTCTAGCACTTGTAGTTCTCGAGTTGAAAAGTGTACTATACAGTGTAAGAAGTCTAAAACGGGCTTAAAGATAGAAGTGTTTTGTTGTTATATTAAATTTTAACTTGTTACCTTATATATAGATAAACTTAATCGTGATAATAGTAAAGGTATGATATCTTATTGCTTCCTGACGATTCGGCAAAATTTTATTAACCATGGTCTTACAGGTTGATATCATGAAAAAAATAATATTATGAGTGAAAATCGTAAGAGTTTGTAAATTAGTATTGTAGAACGGGATGGCGATACAGGGTTCAAATAAGTAAACACTACGTGGGTTAAAGAATTATAATGAACAAAAAAATACAGCCTGTACACACGGCTTTCCTACGAGCGCCCTCAATAGGGTAGGATACGGCATCCAGCAGGGGTGGTAGCCGTATATCGTTCTTGAGTCAGCCCTAGCAGACCCACCTGGATACTCAAGCAGTGGTTGAGGTATCCAGCACACTCCCCTAGTCCCTACTCGTAGGAAGTAATTTCACAACAATATCAGTGATCTCAAATACTGGATAGAATCAGGCATTACCTGGCGAAAGTCCATGACAAAGCAATGGTAAGTATGATGTTCAAACTTTTTCAAAATAATAGCATTATTTTCGCTAAAATAGAAGACATTAAAACGTCGACATATGTTTCACCTCTAAACGAGGCATTCTCAAGACTGTCTCAGAGAGAACACTGTTCTCATACTTACCATTGCAATATCAGTGATGTACAAGAGAGGTCATTGACCCGCCGAGAATCTCAACACTGACTTCTATATTTACCGGTAGCGCCACCTAGTTACGTCTTCGGTACTAACGTAGTAGTACGTACTAAAATGGCGAGTGACGAAATCTGTTGATCTTCGGTGTTAGTCCTGTTACAGTATTCATTTATTTGTAAAGGAACCTTACCAACATCTCCAGGGTCCAAGTCATACTCACCTGCACGCTGTGCACCTGCTGACAAACCGATGAGGCTCTAGGGAATATACTCCCCGGGAACATCATTAGACTCGCCCTATTACCTATTACTTTGGGTTAACTAACTGATCGACGAAACGTGGGCGTAATACCCGCCTTTGTCTACCCTTTTTGGGATAAAAACATGGTTTATTATCCTATTAAATATACCATTTTTAAATAGCTAGGTAATATTTTTGTAACACCTACTACGTATGCATCCAGTTTTCCAAAACCAGTTGTAGTAAAATAAAAATATTATGAAGTCTTTTCCAGTTTTACGAGTCTAAGCAAACTAACCCAGTCGTGATGGCCCATTGTCACGGACAAGCAATATGGCCGCGTTTTTTGTTTACCCGCAAAACCCAAGAAAGTAGTTCCAAGTTATTGTTGTGTATTGAACATTGAACGCAATAGAAAATAAAATGACTACGATTGGAAAACTGAGAATTGTATAGTGAGTGATTGTAATAAAAGAAAATTGCTATGAAATATTATATTATTGTAACTATTTTTATTTTTTTTCTTTTTATGTAAGATAAAGGAGTAAGTATATTTTTGTTCTTTCATTTAAAAAAAAAACATTCTTTACTAACATTTGTTTGCTGACCAAGCTCATCATCATCAGGGCTTTGATTAATCAAAATTGAAGTACAGGAAACATACATTTAATAACCCGGTTAAGACATTGTGATCATGAGGATTGATCACTCACTGTATATTCATCATCTCTACCCATTTGACGTCCACTGCTGGGCATAGATCTCCCCCAAAGAGGGGGGAATTCAGCTTGCTTATGCCACGCTGGCCAGACTAGTTGGTATAGGGTTTTGTGTCGAGTATGTCATCTCAGAATCAGCTGGCCAATTCTTTGCTCTACCCAATTGAATCAAAAACACGAAAAAGTAAAATTGCGAAGTAAAACAAATTTCTTTAAAAACTTTCTTGATAAACTTCTAAGTACCTACAAACATCGAGGTGTCTTTTAAGACTGTCAAGCAGTAGGTAACAGATCACAAGCAATTTGTAAGACGAGTTACTGAAACTTCAGAAACTTCAACTTAGTTGAGTGACATTTGAGTTATTTATTATTTATCAACTGACTTCCAAAAATGAAGAGGTTCTCAATTCTATCTTAAGGAGCAGAAAGTGTTCCCTATAGACTTAGTTATACGAATTCTATTTAAAAAAATACACGTCAAAAATTGACACAACAACCGACTTTAAATTACCAAAATGGGACCAAATAATTGTTTGAATGGGACCAAACTGAAATGGGACCGTTGGGGGGAAATTGGGAAGTAGTAGCTATCGTATTAAAACTAGAACTGACTAGATTGATCACTCACTGTATATTCATCATCTCTACCCATTTGACGTCCACTGCTGGGCATAGATCTCCCCCAAAGAGGGGGGAATTCAGCTTGCTTATGCCACGCTGGCCAGACTAGTTGGTATAGGGTTTTGTGTCGAGTATGTCATCTCAGAATCAGCTGGCCAATTCTTTGCTCTACCCAATTGAATCAAAAACACGAAAAAGTAAAATTGCGAAGTAAAACAAATTTCTTTAAAAACTTTCTTGATAAACTTCTAAGTACCTACAAACATCGAGGTGTCTTTTAAGACTGTCAAGCAGTAGGTAACAGATCACAAGCAATTTGTAAGACGAGTTACTGAAACTTCAGAAACTTCAACTTAGTTGAGTGACATTTGAGTTATTTATTATTTATCAACTGACTTCCAAAAATGAAGAGGTTCTCAATTCTATCTTAAGGAGCAGAAAGTGTTCCCTATAGACTTAGTTATACGAATTCTATTTAAAAAAATACACGTCAAAAATTGACACAACAACCGACTTTAAATTACCAAAATGGGACCAAATAATTGTTTGAATGGGACCAAACTGAAATGGGACCGTTGGGGGGAAATTGGGAAGTAGTAGCTATCGTATTAAAACTAGAACGCCACCCTGCTTCGCGGCAGCATATTAGAGCGCAGCAAGCATCACATATCTTTGTGTAAATATTTTTTTTTTTTTTTTTAATATTTTTGAGGCCTAAAATTGAAAATTCGGTCTCCGTTAGAATGATGTCAGTTAAATCTAGTTTAATTTCATATATAAATTGTTGAAACCGGTAAAGTATTGACAGAGATCTCGCATAAGAAAGGATTGAACTTTCTTGCACCATGAGAGCGTCGCGTCGCTCGCTACGCTCTAATAAAATTTTCAAAATCGTCATCATACAGTCGAATTGAGAACCTCCTCCTTTTTTAGAAGTCGGTTGAAGAAGCCGCCAGTCTGTGTTAACCTCTCCAGCTAAGCTAAAGTGCTTTTGTGAACCCATTCCTGAGTTGGTTCACGTTACTAGCGTCGGAAAGGTTCTCAATCAGTGTTCACGTTACCGCTTCGTAGGTTGGCCACACTAGTTAAAAACGTTCGTCTCAAGGCTCTGTGGGATATAAAAGAAATTGTCTAATTATTTGAACAAAATAAATAACTTGTCTTTTGGTCTAACCTCTTATACATACTTTTATTCCTATTATGATGATAATTATTATGTATTTATCTCTGTTTGTTCAATAGTATTTATGATTATTTTATTTATGTAGGTATATCTCTATATTTCTTCATACTCAGTTCATTTCTGTACTTTTCCTTTCACAACTCTCTGTATCTTTCTTTAATCATACGCCAATAACTATCAACTTTTTATTTCACTTCTGTCTACTTAAGTCCATTCTAAGGTTGCCTGTAAGAGATCACTCTTGGTGATAAGGCCGCCATTTGTACATACTAAATTGATAACAAGTTTCTGTATATTTATTGTATTGGATTTGTGTAATAAAGCATATTCTTTTCTATTCTAAAGAAACATCGGTATTTATTAACAATTTAATATCACATTTTCGCAAAATTACCACCAACAATAATTCCTGTCGTTTCGGCTCATTATTTCTATTAACAATCTTTTTATCCCCAAAGATAGCCACACATTTATCATGGTGCCCCTAATGTCTCCATAACGTCCGGGTATAAAATACGACCACCCAAAACGAGTAATAAGGTAAAATTACCAGTAATATATTGCGTTAACGGTAATTAGTTGGAAGATAACGATAATAAAGTTAGATACATTGGTATCAAAAAAATACACGTCACAAATTGATACAACAACCGACTTTAAATTACCGAAATGGGACCAAATAAATGTCGGCATGGGACCAAATTCATATGGGACCACTATGAAAGTAGTAGCTTTCATATAAAAAATTAAAAAATCGGTTCAACCAGGCTGAAGATTAAAAAAGAATTAAGATAGAAAAAAGAAGAAAAAAGCATACAGTCAAATTGAGGACCTCCTCCTTTTTTGGAAGTCGGTTGAAAATACTAATACATGTTAGAATAAACCAAAAATTTCCTCATTAACACCCAAGTTTAGGGTTCCATATCCAAAGGATAAAACGGTCACCTAGACTCCGCTGTCCGGTCGTTCGTCCGTCTGTCACAATAATTGAGTAAAATAAAGATTTAACTGGGCTTCCACAGACATGACTTTTGTTACTAAAATACGTCCTTGGAGGACCCTCAAAGTGCTTTTACTTTTTCATTGGTTCCTGAACCAATTCCGACTCGCACTTGGCTTGTTTTTTTTATTAAATGTTAACACTATCTCCCCACTTTTAATATATTTAAATATTTAAGAAGAAGAAACATCAAATGACAATAATACCCAGTAAGTAGTAACCTTATTGTGCCAACAATAACTATGTTTGTTGACGAAAAGGTAAAAGTAGATTGCGTACTTAAGCATAGTAGTGAAAGGTCCATGTTTATTCAGTAAATAGCGCGCCCGGAATGAATTATTCATGCTGTAGTAGTACAATGAAACCTGCTCTTATGAGACTTTACGGACTATGTCAGTACAGATTTTAGATTTTATATAAGTGAGTGAGACTATTTATTTTCTTTCTATGGGATCATGTCAACACCTCTACTGTCCAAGTCATCGTGGCTTGCCACAGAGGTAAAGGGCTCTAGCAAAACACTCATAAAGCTCGAAAATGGTAATTGACTCGTACCCTGTTACATAGGACCAAATGAGACTGGTGAATGGAAGCCTCTATCTACACCGTCGAAGATAAAGTTTCCACCGAGCCTTTTCCCAACGCAGTCGGGGTCGGCTTTCCAGTGTAACTATGATTCGGCTGAACTTCGATATTTTCCGTGAAGCGATAGCCATCTGACCTCCACAACCCATGGGCGATATCGAAGTTCTGCAGTTAGACCGGTCGGATTTTTGTTTTAAGGCTCCAACTACCCCTAACGACTGCCATAGATGTTTGTATGATAACAGGGTCCGATGGCTCAACGTACTCTCAGAGGCAAGGAGGGGTCTCAATATCTGAAGAAATGGTCACATATCCCAAGACCGGCCAGGCTAGATGACCTTTGCAATGTGTTAACTTAGTCGATTCCCACTACACCACGATCCCCTCGGGAATAAAGTATTGTTGAAGTAAATATCTTTTGGACGCCGAATTAGCGATGAAAGAATTACCTATACGTGTGTTGAGCTATCTAGAAGCTTCATCTTCCTAGAAAGCAATAGGTACGTTTTTCATGATGCATTATGCATAACATACGAGTCTTGTAATAAACTTATCAACTATTCAAGTACAAAAAGGATCTCCAGTCGTATTTTGATGGAAATTCTTATATTTTTCTCGCCACTGAACGGCTCAACGCGTCAATAATAGCAATATCCGTCATGTAATTTCTTATATTGAACTTTGAGCGATAGAAAGACGTTGTCAATCTAATGTTTATCGAACGCGTGAGGATCAAAAATACAGTTCACAATGTTTATAAGATTTTGTCAAACGGCTTGACAAATTATACACATCACAATCCGTTGCGTAGTTCTAAAAATCTAAGCAAACTTTATTTTATTCATTAAAGAACCCTTACGTAGTTAAAAGAAAACGTAGTAGGGCTGCTTTAAATAGTTCATAACACGGCTGATGAAATTACTGACAGTTAGTTAAATAGGTCACTTATGGTCGAAGGGCTCGGGCCCTGAAGTCTTCATTATTTAGGCGAGGGTGTCGCCTATGTACCTACATAATAAAAGAGGGAGTGCGGTGACAATTTCATGAGTATTTTGGTGTATATAATGTAGAAAGTTTGTAGCATAAATTGCATAAACATAACAGTGTTGGGCTACAGGTTTTCGTAATTCATATTTTTTTTTACTTTTAAATCCTAGAACTGACTTAATTAGTCAGTTTTATCAAATAACTGTAAATAAATAATGTATATCCAAAATCTATCATGCCATCTTTTTTTAAAAGTAAACTTTATTTACAATAAGAATTACAATACTTTTACATAATTATAAATAATAAGAATTATACATAATAAGAATTGGTAAGTAAAATGTTTTAAGAAAAAACTTTTTAAAATTTATAATAGCATTAATTTTTCGCAGAATTAAAAAGACAACAAAACGTCGACAATTGTTTCGCCTCTAAACGAGGCATTATCAAGACTGTCTCATAGAGAACAGCAAAATTCGAGGTTGGAACGTGTTTGCTTATAAGTAAACGTGTGCAAATTTCATTATCGCGATGTAGGATTCTTTACAATAACTAACGTGGGTAGAAACCTCAGATCATGCTAACTAAGTTCCAAAAATAGGTATTCACCGATACAAGACCTTATCTGTTTGATTTATTTCCTGTCTTTTGATAAGTTGCGTAGAAAAGCCAAATGACACACACAAACCAACAACAATTAATGTGTCTGTCTGTTCGTAAACAAATTAAGTAAGGGAGATGTGTGAAAATCTATTTGTTCGTTGAGTAAGGTGTCCGCGTCTCTTCTAACTATTTCTAGCCTTTCCCAAACACTTAAGAGTCCTCCTATTAAATTTTACCGTTTTCGCTGATTTTACAGACGTGTTTTTACACTGAAAATACTGTATTTTTATAAGTTTTAATGCACAACATGAAATATCATTTCAATAATGATCTAATAAGTGAGCTACTTTCTTATTTTTGTCATTAAATTTTGATTAATCGACCTAAAACAATCGGTAGTTTTTCGTATCTTTTGCTGGAAGAGGTCTAGAATATCACAAATTCACTAATCGTTTTGATGTCTAAAAAGTATTACAAAAATACAGTGTATTCTTGTAAAAGTCATCTATCAAATGTATGGATTACTTTTTATCACTTTCATAAAAAAAATTGAGTAAACAAATATTAAAGTTAGTCAAATTTTAGAGAAAATGGGCAATGAATTGGTTCTTATTTCGGCTACATAAAACTCTCGTTCATAAAATTAAAACAACATAAATAAACCTTGGTTCAAAATCAATCCATTTCCAAAAAAAATAAAGCTATATAATAAAAAATAGGCTGTAAATAATCTTTTAAAAACACCTAAATTTCGCTTTATAATAATCGACGCATGCCTCAAGTAAACAGTCCGCGCCAAGCGCTTACAGGGAGAGGACGTGTCGCTCTGCGCACCAAAATTCGACGCCGTCTACAGACGAATATAGCGTGGCGTGAGATTTTGATACTTTGGTAATATTAGTTATTATTTTGTGATAATTAGGCTTCTTTTTAAATACAACAAGTGATTATGTAGAATGTATTTATCATTATTTTTGTTAAAAAAAGCTGTTATATTTTATAAAGCTGGATTACTCACTCACTCACTCACTGACACAATTTTATTGTTCTCCTTGATGGTGGAGGGGAAGGTACCTATGTTTTTTTTGCAGAAATGTAAAGGGGGTTCGGGGACCTAGGGAAAATTCCGAGTTTTTGAGATTTGCCCTCCAGTCCCCCAAGGGGGGCTCCCGAGTAGAGTCAAAATGAGTAATAATTTTATAGAGGTAGTTTTTTATTTTATTTTTTTGTATTGGGTTCGCCAATTTGACGCCACCCGCCTGGTAGTAAGTCGTGACGACGTCAAGCGATTGTGGGTCACTCACAGCACACTATACTATAGAGAGTGGCCCTCAACTTGACGACCTACTGAACCCAGGATTCTATGTGGGAGGAAACACGTGCACAGGCAGGGCGTTCCAGGCCAGTATCGTTCGGCACAGAAACGAACGTTTAAAACGTTCGGTTCTCGTGAACATGTACCTACTGTGTGGGAGTGGCATCTCTGCCCGGCACGCGTTGTTCGGGATCGGAAGGAAGATGGGATCAGATTGAAGAGCTCTTCAGAATGCTCGCCGTGGTAAATACGGTAGAATGCGGCCAAGGAAGCTATTGTTCGGCGCTGAACTAGCGGCTCAAAGCTTCCCGTTACCTCCGGACAATCTATAATACGGATAGCTCGACGCTGCATAGCGTCGAGAGCGTCCAGCAAATACTTCGCGGAGCCGTCCCGGAAGTGAGAGCAGTATTCGACGCAGGGTCCAATCTGCGTCTTGTACAGCAGACACCTCTGATGCAGTGTAAAGAATCGCTTTACCTTATTCAGTATTCCTAGTTTCCACGAAGCTAGCCCTATACATCTTTCGATGTAGTTTTTATTATTGAGCTCTTGACGAACGTCTATGTCAAGAATCTCAAGGTTGCCCTTCATTGGTAATAATGCATTCTGAAGAGAGGGTAGGGGAAGGAAAGGGGATTTCTTCGCTGTAAATGCACACGCCTGCAATGTGCTGTCATCTGCACAACAATGAATGTTCCCGAGGGATAGCATATCATTGATTTGCAGAAGGAAGAGTTGGTGACAGCACGGACCCCTGCGGCGCCCCGGTATTGTTCCTCGATACATATATACATAACCGGGGCAACACAGGTAAGGCGTGTTGTCAGGGCGGCGTATTTGTGTCTCCGTGAGAAACGTCACAGCGGGCCGAGCCGTCTCAAGGTATGGTGGACGGCATCGAGGTTCGCATGGAGTCCACGGATGTTGGTGAACTCCACCTCGAAAAGTGAAGTTGTGGGGTTTCCTGGGGCCGCTGTGGAACGTTTACTCCTTTCTGTTGCACTGCCATTATAAATTTGAAGAAGAAGCGTGAAGACAGGGCGACATTTGGTGCAGCAGTAATAAGTGACAAAGCGCAGGGGCTAACTTCGTCTGGAACCGTGTGGTTAGGTTGGAGCCGACCCGCCGGACGGAAGGGCTACCAAACCCCCCTGGTGCAAGGCCGCCGCTATCCCACACCGGTTACCACCCGGAGCGGCGATCCCACATCAGGATTATGCGCGAGAACATGTGGGGCAGCCTCCTGGTGTGGTTGGTCCCAGGCAGGCCCCATGACTGTGTTGCGGGCAGCCGCGGCAACGCCGTTGCTAAGGGTCTCCCTGGCCAGCGAATCAACCCACACCACCCACACTAGACTCCGCTTTGCCCCCACTGGTTCCATGCCTGCTGCACCATACATGGCCCCGGGCCCGGCGGTGCAGCTATTGAACCCCTTACGCAACCAGCCTGGGCTGGGCTTTAGCACAGTTGCACGGTGGCACCCCCCGGACCAACACCCGGTACCCACGTAGGGACCGAAGCCACTTCATAGGTACCGTAAATTAACGAGCCTCGTCCGTTGATCAGCAGGTGCGCCACTAGCAGATGAGTTCGCTGGGGCCCTAAATATGTTGGTAGAGCCCCTTTGTATAGAGGAGGTCAAATGATTTTGATTAGGAAAAAAAAAAAGCCCTCGCCCCCCCTTTGAGAGTGCAACGACAGGGGAAAGGAGTTTTGATTACGGGATCATACTAGTATAGAGGGATTTCTTGAATTTAAGGAGAGAAAAAAAACACCCCCCCTCCTAGCCCTCTTTTCACCTCCCCCACACAAGACACTATTATTATAAAATGAAAAAAAAAAGATCAAAACCATGTAATCGCCGTACCTACTGGCTGACCACCATCGGTAACTCTGGACTCACGCACAAAATGTGTCAAATACCTAATTCCGCTCGTTTCGATTCTGCATACGGACTCTTAACTTGAACCCTTTCTCACATAAACGTAAAACTTTAAAAGTGTTACTATTGTTCAAGGAATGACCAGTGTCAAGAAGATGCTTCGCGAAGAGGGATTTCTCAGGACAACCATTGCGGGACGCCGCTCTATGTTCCTTATATCTAATCTCGAAAACCTGCCAGTCTGTCCCACATACTTCAAACCACATTCATCACAACTCAACAAATAAACACCTGATCTGCGTGAGACCGACACCGAATCCTTGCCATTACATAGCTCCCTCAAGGTGTTCTGAGTTCTAAAAGCAACAAATATCCTACTTTCCCTCATGATCTTAGCTATACTCAACGAGGCGGGACCCACGAACGGCAAACAGGCCGTGTACTTCCTAGGTGGGTCTTGAGTCGAATGTAATAAATGAAAACTAGCCTTTCTGCGTTTTTTATTTAATAATGAGTGGACCATTCCTACGTCATAGCCATTACTTTGTGCTATGTAGCAAATGATGGACAATTCTTCACCAAATGCCTGTGGGCTCAATGCTATTATAAATTTTAAAAAGTTTTTTCTTAAAACATTTTACTTACCATCGCTTTGTCATGGATTTTCGCCAAGTAACGCCTGTTTCTATCCAATAATAAGAATTATAAAAAATATATAAAATTATAAGAATAATACATAATAAGAATTACAATATACAAAATAAACGAAATTATAGACTAAAAATACCTACATTACAAAATATCGTTTAAAAAATCCTCCGCGTCATTGCCAACCGGGAAGGTTCCCAGAAGGCTGGCTGTGTTGCCACGTTGGATGGCGATACTTATTCTTTGGGCCAGAAAATAGCCAGCCTTCTGGTCCTGAGAAGCATCGATTAGGCGTTTAGCAATGTCTCTATAAAGGCGGCGAGCACTCGGACCCCATGACCCCAGTGTCTCAACCCCAAACGGCTCAAATATGTAATCACCTGCTAGGTTAGCATATTTACGCCGTTTGAGGCCTTCAGCCGATGCAGCAGCAGCGCCGGTACATCCGGATGTGCTGGGAAGGTGTGAAGGTATTTATATGCCATCTCAACGTAATCTTTTGATTTGATTTGTCATATCTTTATACGTGTAAGTACTTTAATCTGATCCCACCCTCTCCCTTCCAATTTCAACGCCTGCCGGGCAAAGATGTAATTCTCACACAGTGGAAGGCATATTCGCGAGAACCGAACGTTTGAAACGTTCATTTCTCTGCCAAACGATAGTGGCCTGGAACACCCTTGTTTCCTTCCACATGGGTTCTCTAAGCGGGGCTTGAAGAGGTACATCACTGGGTCGTCAAGTTGAGGGCCATTCTCTACAGTTTTGTATACTGTGAAGTCGCCCACAATCGCTAGACGTCGCGTCGTCACGATTTACCATCAATTTGGCGACCCTAATAAAGAAAAAAATAAATGAGGAGGAGGTTGTCAATTCGATTGTATTATTACAAGCTTTTATTTACTTTCATCTGTCCAAGCACGTCGTTTCAGATTCATATAGTTATTTAAAATATGTAGATGATCCTTCATCATAATTCTTTGAAATATTATTATACTTGTGGATAAAAGTAGTTCTGTACCTATTTGTGAATCATAAGAGGGTAGTTAAATATTCGCTGACTCCCACGACGTACGATTCTGTTCAGATCAGACTACGAATTTACAAGTGTATTGCTTTATCTTATTCACAAATTATTACAGAAGTATGTACCTATTTAGGTACTAAAGTCTAGTTCAGATAATGTGTATATAAGACAGTTTGGCTACTTGATGTTACGTATCGACTGTTGTCAATCCGTGAGGATATGATGTTTAAATACTTGTAAGATATTATAATATGACCCTACCGAGTTTCTTGCTTCTTCTTCTCGGGATCTGTGGTAATCGAATGGGCGGATTACGAATAAATACAATCATGTCTTGACTTTAGTGTTTCATTGCTTAGGTGTATAGGTACCTAATCTCGTAGTATTCTTCTGCCTGTTGATATCTGAGCAATACACATCATGATTAGACATACGATTATACGATCACAAAGCTATCGTTAGAGAATAGCTTTCAGTATAGTCATCCTATTGATGTAGGTACCTGGACTCTTAGGGAGTTATGTAACATAGTTACATAATACATAGTGTGAGTATATTAATTATAATGTTGGTGGTGGTTCACCACCAACAAGATTAGGTACATACTAAGACAAGTGTGGGTGTGACCTCTGTCTACCCCTCGTGGGATATAGACGTGATGTATGTCTGGCTTGCTGACTAGTATAAAGCTTTGTATGTTATGTGAGACATAGAAAATACTATACTATATAATACTCTGGGTACTTTTGAAATGAAACTAATAGTAGGTACGTAATTCAGATTATTCACCTACAAGACATCTATTTACGAATAAGCTAAAGCCTCTCTTATTCATTATATGACACACGCATGACAATGCAATATTATGATGATAAAAGCTATTTTTTATTGACTTAAATTATACTATTTTATGTTTGCTACCTCATATATTTCGAGGGGCTCGTGGTCTATTGGTAACCGACAATATTAATACATTGCTGTTGTGTATGTGTACCTACATGCACCTACTTATACATTATTACTTGGTCGTATGTATTAAACGTCATTCTCAAACGTGATCCTCTAGGAATTGCATGAGCTGCTTATTTATAAGGAGCTCAAGCACCTTGCAAATGACTGAGGTGACAGCTATATGTCGATAGTTGCCTGGATCGGACCGATCCCCTTTCTTGGGGATCGGTTGTACGTTCGCATCCTTCCAGACCTCCGGCACGAGCCCTGAAGAGTATGACAGGCGGTACAGACGCGTTAATACTGGAGACAACTCAGCTGCACATTTTCGTAGCACCACCGCCGGAATGCCGTCAGGGCCACTGGCTTTCCGCGTGTCGAGTGACCGCAGCACTGCCCGTACATCACATTGCCTGATAACAATATCAGGCATTGTGTGGCCACAGTTGGCGATGGCGGGGGGCTGCAGGCCACGGTCGTCGACCCGGGAATTAGCCGCAAAGAGGTCTGCGAGCATATCCGCTTTCTCTTGGGCTTTGTGAGCCAGTGTTCCATCTGGGTAACGCAGCGGTGGCAGCGAGGGCTGACAAAAGTTAGATTGCACGGTTTTGGCCAGTTGCCAGAATCCACGGCTGCCCGTGGGATGGGAAGTGAGCTCCTGACCAAGCCGCGCGACGCGCTGGGCATCCGCTCTCTTAAAGGCCCTCTTACTCGACTTTGTGGCCTGGTTGTACGCTGCTTTGAGGTGGCCCACGTTTGGGTCGCGCACAGCCCGGGCCCTGATCCAGGCGCGATATGCCGACTGTTTTTGTCGAACAGCTTTGGCACAATCTCGCCCGAACCAGGGACGGGCTCTGCGGATACTGGCGACATCAGTGAAAGGGATGTAATAATCCATCCCTAAACTGATCTCGCCAGCAATAGCAGAAGCACTATCCGTAGGAGTCTTTCCTACAAAGCAGCGCTGGCTCCAGGGGACGGACGCATAATAATCGCGTAGACCGTCCCAATCCGCTGACGAGTAGTGCCATAGTCGTCGTGACGTTTGTACAGGACGTGCAGGAGGTGACACCTTCATGCCAGCGTGAACAACACAGTGGTCGGAACTACCCAGTGGGGCTCCTACCGAAACACTGTACTGGGCTGGGCGACTCGTCAGCAGTAGATCCAGCAGAGCGGGCGCGTGATCTGACCTGTCTGGTATCCGGGTGATCCCGCATACCATCTGGGTCAGACCGTGGGAGAGAGCGAACGCATGGGCTGCTCTACCCGCATGATCAGTCTTGAGGGACCCCAGCCATTCAATGTGATGGCCATTGAAGTCCCCCAGAAATACTAGGTCAGCGTTCGGGAACCGCACCTGCGCTTCATCAGCCGTCTCGCTGAGGTACTGGAAGAGCTTTGTTGTCTCAGAATCCCCTGTGTTGGATCGGTAGACGCACACATAGATCTGGCTCATAGAGCCATGGTCTACGTGCAGCCAAAGGACGGAATTGGAGGGGTTCTCTAGGCAGCGCAACCGGCGGCAGCAAACATCCGCCCTAACGAACACGCACACCCCGGCTTTGTCTCGAAATTGTTCCTCGATGACATAGCCGGGGTAACACAGGTAAGATGTGTCGTCAGGGCGGCGTATTTGTGTCTCCGTGAGGAACATCACAGCGGGCCGTGCCGTCTCAAGGTGGTGGTGGACGGTATCGAGGTTCGCATGGAGTCCACGGACGTTAGTGAACTCCACCTCGAAATGTGAAGTTGTGGGGTTTCCTAGGGCCGCTGTGTAACGTTTATTTCTTTTTTGTTGCACTGCCATTGTAGATTTTGAAGAAGAAGTGTGAAGACAGGGCGACATTTGGTGCAGCAGTAAGAGACAAAGCGCAGGGGCTAGCTTTGTCTAGAACCGTGTGGTTAGGTCGGAGCCGACTCGCCGGACGGAAGGGCTCCCAAACCCCCCTGATGCAAGGCCGCCGCTACCCGACACCGGTTACCACCCGGAGCGGCGATCCCACATCAGGATTATGCGCAACATGTGGGGCAGCCTACTGGGGTGGTTGGTCCCAGGCGGGCCCCATGACTATGTTGCGGGCGGCCGCGGCAACGCCGTTGCTAAGGGTCTCCCTGGCCGGCGAATCGACCCACACCACCCACAATAGACTCCGTTTCGCCTCCACTGGTCCCATGCCTGCTGCACCATACATCGCCCGGGCCCGGCGGTGCAGCTGCTGAACCCCTAACGCAACCCAGCCCGGGCTGGGTTACTTGGGGGGCTTTAGCACAGCTGCATGGTGGTACCCCCCCGGACCAACACTGTTGTACCACCTGGTACCCACGTAGGGGCCGAAGCCACTCCATAGGTACCGTAAATTAACGAGCCTCGTCCGTTTATCAGCAGGTGCGCCACTAGCAGGTGAGGTCGCTGGGGCCCTAAAGATGTTGGTAGAGCCCCTTTGCACCCTATATATTACAACCGGTAGAACACGCGCAGTACGCAGCGCCGATCGTACCTGTGTTGAAGCAGAATGGATCTATACGTATATGCGCCGATTATTCTACCGGGTTAAACAAACAGTTGCTCGTTGATAAATGTCCTCTGCCAACCGTAACAGAACTATTTTCAAAGTTGTATGGGGGACAACAGTTCACTAAATTAGACTTGTCAAACGCGTATAACCAGTTTATGCTGGATGAGGAATCCCAGGAATTAACATGCATAAATACTTTCCGTGGGCTTTTTAAGCAATTGCGCCTTTGTTTTGGTATAGCAAGCGCCCCCGGGGCGTTTCAAAGAGCTATGGAGGGGATACTGGCTGGCGTACCAGGTACGCTATGTATGCTTGACGATATTTTGATTACCGGGAAAAATAAATCCGAACACCTAGAAAGATTACATCAAGTATTACAAAGATTACAAGACGCGGGACTGACCTTACAAAAAGAAAAATGTGTTTTTTTTTCAAAAGGACGAAAAAACTATCTTGGTTATGTGATCGATAAGAACGGCCTGCATAAATCGTCACAAAAAGTTAAAGCGATGGTGGAAGCACCCGTGCCGACTAACGTAAATCAATTGCAATCTTTTTTGGGGCTAGTTAATTATTACAGGCAATTTGTTCCGAACGCGTCTTCCATATTGAGTCCTTTGTATGATTAATTAAAAAAAGGCACCAAGTGGTGTTGGTCCCAACAACATGACATGGCGTTCGTGTGTATTAAGGAATGTTTAGCGTCAGATCGGGTATTAGCTCATTTTACCATTATTTTACCGGTTGATGCGTCACCGTCGGGTTTGTCTGCAATACTATCGCAAAAGGAAAGCGATAATGTGGAGCGGCCGATATCGTTCGCGTCGAGAACGCTCAATGCAGCGGAAAAGCGTTACTCACAAATACAAAAAGAAGCGACCGCGATTATATTTGGTATTAGACGTTTTCATCAATACCTATATGGCCGGTCAGTACCATTCATTCTACGTACCGACCATAAACCCTTGTTATCTATTTTCGGACCACATCGGGGTATACCGGAAATTTCTGCGAACCGTTTACAACGATACGCTTTATTTTTAAGCGGATACAATTACAAAATAGAATACGTGCGTAGTGCTCAGAACAGTGCAGATTTTTTATCTCGCGCATGTTTACCGGAGAATAGCACACAAGAGGGCCTCGTATATTAATTTAGTGTTAGACGGTGGTTTACCGGTAACGTTAAAGTCATTACGCGACGCGACGGAGTCAGATGTAAATTTACGGGAAGTGGTCAACTTTGTGCAGAATGGTTGGCCTAGGAAGCCTCCCACTGAATATCTCAAGCCATATCATGCGTGTAGGGCGCAACTGTCATACGAGAATGTCTGTCTAATGAGAGGACACAAAGTAGTGGTTCCGGAAAAATTACGAAGTGATATATTAAGGTAATTACACCAATCGCATTTAGGAATCGTTAAGACAAAGGCGGAGGCGCGGGCGCGGGTTTGTTTCCCGGGATAGATGCGGCCTTGGAACGTCTAATAGGGTCCTGTGAAGTATGTATACAACTACGCCCATACGAGCGCCCATAGCGCACTGGGAATATCCCCCAACGCCATTTTACCGGGTACACATTGATTTTTTGGGGCCGGTTAAAGGCCAGACTTATTTAGTTATTGTGGACGCATATACTAAATGGTTTATAATATGAAGTGCAACACTACAACGTCAGCGGTAGTGGAAAGGTTGTGCGACTTTATTTAGAGATTTGGTATCCCTCATACGTTGGTCAGCGACAATGGTACATCATTTACATCATACGAGTTTGAAAACTTTTGTAGATTGAACGGTATTTCACACTTGACCTCATCGACGTACCACGCCGCCAGCAATGGACGGGCGGAAAGTTTGGTGAAAGTAATTAAAAAAGGGATTTATATAAGTCTAATTGACGGCAACGGGGCACAAAATTTTAATAACAGACTTTTAAAATATTTGTTTCATTATAGAAATTCCGTTCACACTACAACCGGTTTATCCCCGGCCGAACTAGTCTACGGGAGGAAACTTAGAATGCGTTTAGACTTAATTAAACCTGAGTTACCATCGCCATCGTCCGCGGCCCTGGCTAAAGAAGTTAAACGTAAACAGTGTACGCAAAATAAGATGGGACGACATAACGGACAAGTGTATACCATTGGCAACACAGTTTATTACAAACATTATACCACCAATGGTAAATATGTGTGGCGTAAAGGATTAGTGGTAAAAAAAATTGGCAAAATTTTATTTTTAATTAGAGACAATATTTCCTTGGTAACAGTAAAAAAACACAAGAATCAAATAATGTTGTATAAAGGTGACGATTGCTCAGAAGACGGAAACTTAGATATGAGTGACGGGTTACGGGGTACTCCGTCAGTTGAGGAGCAGCCAGTTGAAGAGACAAGGCCCTCGACTACGACCTTCAGGGGGGATTCACCACAGGTGGCCACGGGGGTCGTCCCGGGGGGGACAGAAGGGCCCTCGGATTTATCTATCAGCGGTACAAAGCCTCAGTCTGTCGAGATTTCGGAGGAGGAGGAGGTGTTTATGGAGGCACTAGCGGATCCGCCCGAGGCCGAGAGTAGTGCCGCGGTCCCATTGCAACAGGGGGGCAGTCGAACGGTGTCAACACCACGTCCTAAACGCAATCGACCCAAAGTTAATTATAAACTGTTTTACTAGATTAACCTGCCTAATTGTTTCACATTTAATGTTTATTCAGTAAGTATTTGTAAGCTAGGGGGAGGAGTGTTGTGTATGTGTACCTACATGCACCTACTTATACATTATTACTTGGTCGTATGTATTAAACGTCATTCCGTAACTAGCAAACAGTTGTTTCACTTGTCCGCACCTCATACTTAACAATTGCAAAGGTTAAGCAACATCTAGTCAGGCCGGTCTTAGGTTAGGCGACCATTTCTTAAGACACTGAGACCCCTCCGTGCCTCGGAGAGCACGTTAAGTCAGTCGTTAGGGGTAGTTGGAGCCCTCAAAAATCCGACCGGTTTAACTACAGAACTCGATATCGCCCAAGGGTTGTGAAGGTCAGATGGCAATCGCTTCACAGAAAATATCGAAGTTCAGCCGAATCACAGTTAGACTGGAAAGCCGACCCCAACTAAGTTGGGAAAGGGCTCGGTGAATGATGACCTCATATCTTTCGACTGAGTGAACCGATTTTGAATTTTTATTTTTATTTAAGCTACAGCTTCTCTTGTGGTCTTATTTCAATTTGGTCCCATACCGGTAATTTGAAGTCCGTTTCTGTGTCAATGTTTGACCTGTTTCTTAAAAACAGGTGTTATATTGAACATGTGTATCAAGTTCCACCACAGAATAAGGAAATAGTACTACGTAGTGTTCAAGTGTAATTTTATGTAGGTATATTATATTTATCTTTAATTTCTCTACTCTTTCCAATCCTATAATTTTCCTCTCGGAACTCTTGTACCTTTTCTTTAATCCTACGCCAATAGCTATCCGCTTTTTCATTTTACTTCTATCTACTTATGTCCATCCTAAGGAACATGCACGTTGAGATCAACCTTGGTTATTATTATGATATTGTTAGGTACGGGTACCTTGAGATTATGTGGCACCTATAACTAGTATTTGACTTTATTGTGAACAACAGAGATCCATAATTTGTAAGTTCACTTGGTCCACACATGGTCACCTACTGCCCTTGCCCTCTTTTTATTGTTGTAACAGAATCATTGTATTTACTGGCGAATAAAAGGAGTGGCCGTGAGTTTTTCTTGCCAGGTTCTTTCCTCACAGGCTCTACCTATTGCCTTGCGAATCTGGCGGTAAATGTAAATGTAGAAGCATTTTCTTTTTTTGACGTTCATAAGTGTTACTTTGTGACCTACATGAATAAAGTCTTGACCATTTAGGCAGTTTTTATTTACATAATACGCATTTACAATTAATATTAACATTCATAAAAATCTTAATACTAAATTAGAAACTAGGTATAAAGATAAAGGTATAAATAGGTATAAATATATATGTATATATAATACATGAATAAAGATAATTTGATTTTGATTTTTTGGTTTTGATTATGAATATGTACAAAACTGATAATATTTTTTTTATAATAAATATATGAGCTGAAAGGTAATTTTTTTATCTTTAATTTGTTTTTACATTATATTTGTCTATTTGTTATGTAATTAAAGTTATGTGATTCCAAACGTTTTTATTTTCTCTTGAAAAGTTGTCTTTCTTCGAATGCACGTTTATTCGATGGGGCAGTCGATATAATGATAAACTTGTTTCTGTATTTTTTGTGTTTGTATTGGTGTGCAATAAAGTCTATTTATATTATAAAGTATATTGTATTGTGCCACCAAGGAGCATCAATCTGCAGTGTCAATTATCAATCTAATACAAAAACCATCGGTAGGTTATATTCATCTCTTAAGATAAACGTTTCTTCACAATAAATTACTTAACTACTAAATGTTAAACACTAAACTAGTAATCACTCAACTTAGTCTGTTTACAGTCAGAATAATAACAGTGTTATGGTTCTAGGCGCGGCAATTAATGAGCATGAGTAAGTACAAAATATATTAACAACTAACTTATACGTATAACGTGTTATAGTTTTCTTGATCACCAGTTACTGATTTATTATGTATAGCTGTTGCCCGCAGCTCCGCCTGCGTGGTACTTTAGATCGACATAACTTTTTTATTTATAAACCGATTGAAATAAAACAAACCTTAAATGTTAAGTTGAATAAACCACAACGCATTACTAAAAACCACATTCAAATCGGTTAAGCCGTTTCTGAGATTAGCGTATTCAAACATTCAGACAAACAGACACTCAGACACACAGACAAACAGACAAAAATTCTAAAAACCATTGTTTTGGGTACTATTGCGTTCATAAAGCCCCCCTACAACAGTTTTTCTATTATATCTTCGATGTACAGACATTGACCACTTACAATTTTATTATTTGTGTTTATTATAAACTTGCAGCTAACTCTAAAGACGTTTATAATGTTATATTTCTACCACTGTACCTTTTGTATAACCTACTACTGCGGCTGTTAGAGCAATAGAAAGCACATAAATTCAGTAATAGTTTCCAGAAATTAATGTAGTTATGGCAATACTATGCAGCTGTCGCCCGTACATTGCGTTATATTCTCGAATGTTGTTTTCGGTACACAAATCCCGCGGGAATGTATTACCGGGATAAAAAGTATTCTACATAATAATGCGTCAATTTAGGAAATGGTCTATTTATGAGATGATTTTCATCTAAATCTGGTGAAATGCTTACGAGTGTTAAGTAAAAAGTATTCTCCAAACTCATTTTAAAATTACATGAACTCTTGGTTTCACGACTTACATAAATGTTTATTCTCTTTCGCCTTAGCCGGGGGGATTGGTAGACTCTGGCAACCAAAAGCTCCAGCCCGGCAAAGGGCTCTCTTTTAAGCTCTGCACGGGAGGCGCTTAGCTACTTCTGATCGTCATAGATTCGACGCCCCCAAAATACATAAGGGGCGTTGGACCTCTCAGGGCCTTTCGTGTGAGCGGTAGGTCCCCTGACCCACGGCGCTAGAAGTCGAGGTCACGGGTGAACGCTGCTGTTATAACCTGACTGGTGCTCCGCGGAGCGTGATACCTGCATACTCGCAATTGCATGCTTTTGAAACTTGATAGGATAAATTAATCATTTTATTAATAAACTAGTGGTCACCCGCGACTTCGTCCGCGTGGTAATTTGAATTTTTTCCCGTTCCCGTCGCGCCGCGTCATATTTTGAACAATTCACATAATATCTTTATAAATTGTAGCCTAAGTGTTATTCTGATGTATAAGCTATATTATTGTAAAGTTTCATTAAAAATCCATTCAGTAGTTTTTACGTGAAAGAGTAACAAACATCCATAACATACATACATACTCACAAACTTTCGCGTTTATAATATTAGTAGGATAATAAATAAAGTTTTATTTATTTTAGTGACGTATCTCGGTCAAAACTATACCCTAATACATAGAAGTAGCGTAGTCCAATCATCGGTTAGAATCCTTCGGTCAATGAACCAGATAATTGCTTTTGAAAGTCGGTAAGTGAGATTTAAGTTCCAAGAAACTTCGGAAAGTGACGAATCATGTCAGCTGTTGACGGGCTGAAGGAAATATATAGGCCCGCATTACTGTTACCTAATGGCTATTTTACGAGTATATGGGACTAGCTAATACCCATGACTCTCGTGAACTAGATTTATAGCTCCTCATTTCCACTAAAATATAAAATTTCTTGTTTTTTAAAGAATATCAAGACTGTTGTAAAGAAGACCGATGTGTGGAGGGGTCCACACATCGGTCTCTGCATTCCAAGCGACTAAAAGTGAGTGAAAATCGTGATAAGTAATAAAATATTTGGCATTTGTTAGTGATTTGGTATTCTAGTTAAGTCACAGATGAATGGTTGCCAGGGTTTTATAGCCGTTAGATATTTGAATTATCTTTATTACATTACGATGGGCTGGTTGTGAAGGGAATTTAAGATTAATGGACGGTAATCGAGCCAAATTTCAAGCTTACCCGATTATTCCTCGTCGTTTTATTGTAAAACTTACCTACATTGATAGTTAAAATTTTAAAATTTTACAGTAAAGTGTTAAAATGTGTAAACTAAATCAATGTTATTTGTTAAAGTAAATTAAATATTTCAAATACCTACTATTTCTTTAATTACTGGATATTATCATCATAATCATAACATAGTATAAAACAAAGTCCGTATATTTTTTTTTATACGGTCAATTTTTTTTTAAGCAACACGTCCATTGCCGAGCGTCCTCCGGTTAGCACTGAGAGAATTCCCAGTGGCGTCCGGCGGACCTTAGTCTGCATCTGTAAGGACGGTGGTCTCATGTATGCTTAGATCTTACTACGCAACGGATTTTGATCGGGTTTTCACCAATGGATAGAGTGGTTCTCTAGGAAGGTTATTGTGTATATAATTTCTCAGGCGGACGTAGCCGCGGGTGGACTAGAATAGTAAAAAATAAAGTCGGTTCCGTCCGTGAAACGCAAGAAAACTAGGCTTATTTTACATTTCTGCGTGTAAACCAGAGACGCCCGGCAACGGACATTAGACCGGCCTCAGGTCGCGGAATTAAAAAAAAAAACAAGTAAGTCTTGTTGTACATTGGACACGAACTAAACACGTCACATTTTGTAAAAACCAAGATAAGTGATACAAATAGGAGGTACTTTTATTTATTTTTTCATAATTTAGAAACCCGATCGGGCCCGCGCTGCCCGGGGCACTTTTGTATGGACCCGCAATTACGCCCGCATAACGTAGTTCAGGCCCTAAAAGAAGCAAAAAACTAAACTTAGTCTAATTTAACCTCTTGTTTTAAGTCTCTCGTACATATTTAGTAAAGGTGCACTAATGTGTGCAACACCATCACGTGAGCAATCACACTAAAAGCCGCCGAGTGTTTCTCACATCTGCTGTCTACGACCACTCATAAGCACTACCCACATACAAACGCTTTGAAATCTGCAGGGTGTTTAAGTTCCACAATTTTATGCTCCGTAGAGATTCTAGGAAGGTATTTAGCATCGGTCCTGGTTGTGGTTATTGGCGGGAACCCTATTACTGAGACTTCGCTGTCCGTCCGTCTGTCTTGGGCTGTATTTTATGAACCGTGATAGTTGAAAAGTGGAAATTTTCACAGATGATGATATTTATGTTGCCTCTATAACAACAAATACTAAAAAACAGAATATAATGAATATTTAAGGGGGCTCCCATACAACAAAAGTGATTTTTTTGCCGTTTTGGTACGGAATCTATGGTGCTCTCTCTCTCTATCTCGGTGCACGAGTCCGACTCGCCCTTGGCCGGTTTTTAGTTGTTAAGATAGAAGAAGATAACATATAGATGGATGGATAACATATAGATGGATGGATAACATATAGGTAGATATCGACGAAACTAGAGGCAAAATGTGCGTATCTAATGCGCCTAAAATTCCAATATATCCTTAGGATTTTTTTTTAAGATCCGCTCCTACTTTCATTGCCGAGCGCTTCTGATGGATGATCTACCTGAGTGTCTTGTCAGGAGAACCAACTTACCGAACCAGCGAAAGAATCATTTTCAAATGGTTATTTATGTACTTAAATTTAGTAATTTTATATTGCTTGAAATAAAATTGTAAAATTTTGACATTCATATGTGCTCTTTATGTGCCTAAACTAATTAAACGAAATTGATTCTTTGATTCTTTGATTGATTCTGGTGAGCTCCCAGGAAATTTCCAGTGAGGCCCGGTGGAGGAAATAGACGTAAGCATATAGTTATGTAATTTATTCAACATTCTTGCAATAATGAATTGTATAATTACATTATTATTTCACAGATTGGCATAACACCACAGGCTGAAGTCAGCCGATGACCGTCAGCCCGATGCTATTCGGTTTAAACGTCAAGAACGAAGAAATTTATAAATTATGCGTTTAAATTTAGGTTTAAATAATATAATGAATTCAGAACGCAAAGTCTAAAAACTATTGTAATTATTATTAACACTTTGAAACCCTTTTATGTGACTAGATTAAAATTGAATCAGTTCGAGGTACGTGCTTATCCCAAAAGTTTACAAGTACTCTGTAATTCATTAGCTTTGTAAAACTTTCTGTTGAACTTTTTCTATTAGAATAAGTAACTACTTGTTTAAACTAGTATGTGGCTGGTTACTCGTTAGGGAGCAGCTCATCTACCCTCGTATTAGTATTCAGGGCGTAAAGTTTCAGGATAATTAGTAGCCATCACTCAATGGTTAATGTTTTCTGACCTTCCATATATAAACTTATCTACCAAACTTTCTACTCATTACAAACTCTGACAATTGTTAGTCCAAAATGTGGCGTGTGACCAGAAAGTTTTTGGAATAAGGAGGTTATTTGCGTGACCATTATTAAACGGATTTTTTTTTAATTTACACTAATCGGTCTCAAAGGGTTGCCGGGATACGGCCGTTAGCGTTGAAAAGTAATTTAAATATAAACTTGAAACTTTGTTATACGTAGGTCACACTATAAGTTTTGCGTAATTTTAAAAAAACAACATGTTAAAACCAAAATATTATGTTTATTGCTTTTCAAAATACTCTCCTTTACATTTTAAACATTTTTTCATGCGATCGAACCATTTTTAAAACAGGAGGACCACCGATCTGAAGGCATGTTTTCTACGTGCTGATTGAACGCTATCACTGCCTCTTCGGAGTTGGTAAAAGTGAAACCTCTCATCAAATCTTTGATTTTGGGGAAAATACAGAAATCACAGGGTGCTAGGTCGGGGCTATGGCTATGCGCAGGATGGGTGACGAGTTGTACTTTTTCGGAAGCTAAAAATGACTTTGTTTTGTTGGCTGTGTGTGAAGAACCGTTGTCATGATGTAGGAGAACGCGGCTTTTGGGTCGTCTACCCCCTTCCACTTCCCGATCTTAGATCGACCGTAAATTATTTTTCCCTTCATTTTTGTTATATTCTCGTCCTTTTGTAATGGGTTTCATTCTACTATGATTTTTCCGCCGGTCTAACTCGGCATTAACACTCTTTTGATCTTCAAGTGGAATTGTACAGATGGGACCCGTAGCTAAGAAAAAAAACGCGATCATTTTTTTACCAACATTTCTCGCCTGCCTCACTTTTGTTACCTTGTTCTCATTTTCAAATACCCATTCACAAGATTGCTGTTTTTTTCGGGTTCAATACAATAAATCCACGTTTCGTCTCCTGTGACAATGTCATAAACAGCATTAGAATGTCCGTGGTCATAATTCAGTAGCATCTGTGAGCACCATTCCACGCGAGCCCGCTTCTGCTCCGCTGTCAGTTCATGAGGGATCCAACGACAACAAAGTTTCCGAACTTTCAATTCTTTGTGTAAAATTTTCTGGATTTGACTCATATCAATCCCCAATAGGCCTCGAATTGTCCCATAGGTAATCCGCGGGTTTTCTTAAATTAACCGCTTAACAGTAGCCACATTGTTTTTTAAAATCTTAAACTTTTAAATTCATAAAAAATCATCACTCTAAAATCTTTTCGACTTGATTCCATTTTCGGTGCATACGTAGAACTTTGATGTGGGATAAAAAACAATTGACAAATGATTTCCCGCCAATTGTTTTTTTATATTACTAAGAAGGTTGCAACGTTTAAAAAAATATAACATTCGAAATTCAAATAGTTCCGATTAGCTAGAAGTGCAAAACTTTTAGTGTGCCCCATGTAATTTAAATTTAATAAAATTAAGAAGTTATCTGTATTCCGACGCTCCTTGATTATATTTTTGGAATATTATCCTTATCAGTCTATCAGCTGTAGCAAAGGAAAATCGTGGTGATTTGCCTATAAATATTATTATTTTGTCCTCTTTGATTAATATTCAAAGATTCTGAACTGAGCTTGCTGAGCTGCAAAAAATTACAATAACATCCATTCTCCAGTTTTTTTTCGGGTCGGTGTTGCATTTACGCACTTTGCGGATCGGTTTTAAGTGGGAATCCCGGTCCTTTGATAGAAAATGGACAGGACCTATTAAAATCTTTCCACGGGGTGTACTTCTTTGCCTTAGCCGGGCCCCTGTATAAGCAGAATCTGGCAAGCTACGGCGGTCTTGCAAAGGTGCACTCTTTCGAGCTCTTCGCGAGGGGCTTAGCCCTCCTAATTGACATAGAAGCGACGCTCCCGAAACATAGAAAGGGCGTTGGACTTGCCTCTTTGCCTCCATTACCTCCCGAGCGAAGGTGGCCCAACATTGGTCGGTGCCAGTCCTGGATTGGACGATGGCCGGCACCGAAACATCATTACCGAAAGTGAGCGTCACAGGCGGAGCTTGAGTGTTTTCATAGCGCAAAGATAACACTCAGGCCTCGTCAAGATCCTCACCAACTCTAATCGGCCGTAACCCATGAAAAGATGTCCATTCTCTTGTTTCAGAAATTAGCATGTACATACAAAAGGTTAGACTGGCAGGAGCTAAAGAAACTCTTTTTGGTTTTTTACAAATTTTATCAAATGTTTAATACTTACGTTATTTCTGCAGATTTTCTGCTATTATTTTATTATAAATCGTAAACCTATAGAATGATTTAAGAAAGAAAAGTTAGATTTGAAATCCAAGTTTTCTTTCTTAATATAATTATAATAATTCAATAAATCTAATTGACATTTATTTTCTTAAAACCTTAAGATTAAAATTGCCAATAGCGATAGGTTCTGTGAACGAATACCCTCGTCGTGAGCTGTCAGCACCAAATATATTTCAATATAAAAAACAACTTTCCTGGCGAAAAGTTTAAAAAAATTCTAGACTTATAATGAATCTCAATAATATGAACTTCATAATTTATATTTTATATACTTACTATTCCCTATTCTGTGCTATAACGAAATAACACAAATAATGTATGTTTACTTAAAATTATTAAAATTAACATAACCGGTAAGTCGGACTCGTGTACAAAGGGTTCTGGATGTAAACAGCAAAAAAATCACGTTTGTTGTCTGCAAACCACCTGTTATTTTTTCTTATATTAAGGTCGACAAATTGACGCCACCCGCCTGATAAGCTGAGGCGACGTCTGGCAATTGAGGGCGACTCTCACAGTACACAGGAATACTATAGAGAGTGTTCACGCTTCGCTTAAAGAACCCAGGTTTATATGTTGGAGGAAACACATGCGCAGGCAGGGCGTTCCAAGCCACCATCGTTCGGCAGAGAAACGAACGTTTAAAACGCTCGGTTCTCGCGAAGACGGTTTCCACGGTATGAGAGTGACATCTCTGCCCGGCACGCGTTGTTCGGGATCGGAAGGGAGAGGGCAGAAGTAGAGCAGGGAGGGTAGAAGGGGAGCAGGTTGAAGAGCTCTTCAGAACACTCACCGTGGTAAATACGGTAGAATGCGGCCAAGGAAGCAATTGTTCGGCGCTGGGCTATAATGCGAACAGCGCGTAGCTGCATAGCGTCGAGTGCTTCCAGCAAATACTTCGCGGAGCCGTCCCAGAGGTGAGAGCAGTATTCAACGCAGGGTCTAATCTGCGTTTTGTACAGCAGACACCTCTGGTGCGGTGTAAAGAATCGCTTTACCTTGTTCAGTATTCCTAGTTTCCGCCAAGCTAGTCCGATACATCTCTCAATGTATTTTGTGTTATTGAGCTCTCGACGAACGTTTATGCCAAGGATGTCTAGATTGTCCTTCATTGGTATTATTGCATTCTGAAGAGTGGGTAGGGGAAGGAAAGGGGATTTTTTCGCTGTAAATGCAGACGCCTGTGTTTTGTGGGCATTGAACTCGACCAAGTTCTCGGCACCCCATTGGGAGATACTGTTGAGGTTTCGGTCGAGACCAGCCACGAGATCGTCTCTCCTCCTCTATCACAGATCGCCCCGCCGTCGGACGAACCGAGTAACTCCCGTGCAATGTGCTGTCATCTGCATAGCAATGAATGTTCCCGAGGGAAAGCATATCATTGATATGCAGAAGAAAGAGAGTTGGTGACAGTACGAACCCCTGCGATACCCCGGCATTCACTTGCAAGAAGTGAGAAGCCTGGCCATCGCAGAGGACCCGCTCTCGGCGCTCGTTTAAAAAATTGGCAATCCAGCTGCACAGTTGAGGAGGTAGACCATATAGAAGAAGCTTGGAAAGGAGTGAAGCATGCCAGACCCTATCGAAAGCTTTGGCGATGTCCAGGCTAATAGCCAAGGACTCGCCGAACTTTTCCATAGCCTCACCCCATACATGCGTGACGAATGCCAGGAGGTCACCCGTTGATCGTTTTAGCCTGAAGCCATATTGCCGATCATTGATTAGCGAGTGATCCTCCAGGTATCGCATGAGCTGCTTATTGATAAGGAGCTCGAGCACCTTGCAAATGACTGAGGTGACAGCTATGGGTTGATAGTTGCCTGGATCGGATCGATCCCCTTTCTTGGGGATCGGTTGTACGTTCGCCTCTTTCCAGACCTCCGGCACGAGGCCTGTAGAGTATGACAGGCGGTACAGACGCGTTAATACTGGAGACAACTCAGCAGCACATTTTCGTAGTACCACCGCCGGAATGCCGTCAGGGCCACTGGCTTTCTACGTGTCGAGTGACCGCAGCACTGCCCGTACATCACATTGCCTGATAACAATATCAGGCATAGCGTGGCCATAGTTGGCGATGGCGCTATTGTACGCTGCTTTGAGGCGGTTCACGTTCGTGTCAAGTGCCGCCCGAGCCCTGACCCAGGCGCGATATGCCGACTGTTTTTTCTGGACAGCCTCGGCACATTCACGCCCGAACCAGGGGCGAGCTTTGCGGATGCTTGTGACATCAGTGAAAGGGATATAATATTCTATCCCTAGACTGATCTCGCCAGCAACGGCAGCAGCGCTATCCGAAGGCGACTTCCCTACAAAGCAGCGCTGGCTCCACGGGACGGACGCAAAGTAATCGCGGAGACCGTCCCAGTCTGCCGACGAGTAGTGCCATAGTCGTCGAGTCATTTGCTCAGCACGAGCAGGCGGTGGCACTTGGAAGCTGGCGTGCACCACACAGTGGTCGGAAGTGCCCAGTGGGGCGCGTACCGACACACTGTACTCGGCTGGGCGACTCGTCAGCAGTAGATCCAGCAAGGCGGGCGTGTGGTCTGACCTGTCAGGTATCCGGGTGATCCCCTGTACCATCTGGGTCAGCCCGTGGGAGAGAGCGAATGCATGGGTGGTTCGTCCCGCATGATCGGTCCTAAGGGACCCCAGCCACTCAACGTGATGACCGTTAAAGTTCCCCAGGAAAACCAGGTCAGCGTTCAGGAACCGCACCTGCGCATCGTCAGCCATCTCGCTGAGGTATTCGAAAAGCCTAGCCGTTAATCAGCAGGTGCGCCACTAGCAGGTGAGGTCGTTGGGGCCCGATAGATGTAAGAAGGGCCCCTTTGCACCCACCTTAAAAAAATATTATATTCTAAAACAATGGGGTAAGATGTTGATTATTTTTTTCTTTTTTTTCATATAATTGCACTAATTTCTCTAAATAGAAGACATTATAAACGTCGACATAATGTTTCACCTACTCACGAGGCATTCTCAAGACTGTCTCAGAGAGAACAGCTAGGCTATAATGTCTTCTATTTAGCGAAATTAGTGCAATTATATAAAATAAAAAAAATTCAACATCTTACCCCATTGTTTTATCATGGATTTTCGCCAGGTAACGCCTAATCAGGCGTTGGATTCCATTCAATACTATTATATTCTGTTTTTTAGTACCTATTTATTGTTATAGAGCCAACAGAAATACATATTCTGTGAAAATTTCAACTTTCTAACTACCACGGTTCATAAGATACTGCGCAAGACAGACGGATGGACGGGCGGAGAGCGAAGTCTCAGTAACAGGGTTCCCGTAATTTTTTAGGATTCCGTACCCAAAGTGTAAAACCATGGATACGGAATCCTAAAAAATTAGCACCGATTGGATAAATGTGAGTGTAATGAACGGTTCTGTCTACCTTTGTGAGATAAAGATGTGATTAGGTGTGTGTGTGTGTGTGTGTGTGTGTGTGTGTATTAATACTACCTCCGCGGTACCATCATCTGATTGTTAATAGTTACTCTGATCTTGAGGGTATCTGACACATCTGGCCTGTATTTAGATGAGTTAGGTACCTATATCAAAATTGTAAAGAATAATCGGCTGAAGGCCTCAAAATGCGTAAATATACTAACTTAGCAGGTGATTACATATTTGAGCCGTTTGGGGTTGACACACTGGGGTCATGGGGTCCGAGTGCTCGCCGCATTTATAGAGACATTGCTAAATACTTAATCGATGCTTCTTAGGCCCAGAAGGTTGGCTATTTTCTGGCCCAAAGAACAAGTATCACCATCCAACGTGGCCACACAGCCAGCATTCTGGGAACCTTCCCGGTAGGCAATGACGCGGAGGATTGTTTTAAACGATGTTTTGTAATGTAAATATTTTAGTATATAATTAGGTATGTATATTGTAATTCTTATCTTAAATAAAAGTAAACTATGTTTATAATAGAATTGGAATAAATACTCATATTGTCTCAACGTGAAAATGCTTAGAAAAATTACGAGTTTATTACAAAATGCTAAGTTTTGAGTTACGTCCTTGTTCTTACATTTATCGTAATAATTCCGCCTGTCTTAATTACAAAAGAACAAAGCACAAAGAGATCCAAACAAGGATTATTATTTTCTAAAGTAAACAACATCTTTATTCGCGTGGAAAAATTTGATTTGTTGTATTTAATATCAATATCATTATTTTTGTTTAATGTTCTGTCGACAAATTAATGATTCACTAACATTAAAATATTATGATTTTAAGCAAAATGAAGTTTTGCTTCCGAATATTTGTAAAACCGCAAAAAAATCATCAGTCATCAAACACAAAAAAATCATCAAATACAAAATTATATCTGTCAAAATGAAACTTATTTTTCTTCCAAACATACAATAGACCTTGCGAACATTAAGAACATTATTTAATTTTGGAGCTTTTTTGAAACTAGAAAAACTTGTGCCAAGTTTCGTGGATAAAACATGTGGCCGCTAGCCCACACAACACACATATACGGATACCAGACGCACGAAAGTAAAATTGTCCATCTTTAAATGTACACGCTTCGCTCGCTCAGTCAAAACCACGCCTTTTTCCCCAGCAGAGGCATATTATTCGTCAAAATTTTGACCCCATTTTACTGGTCCCACGTAATATGTGGCAAACCCTTTGCTGCTTCTTCTTTTATTCGTGTCGATAGACAACACTTTTCTTTTTGTTTTTAGACGCCTTGGCCCAGTACTCCATAACGCGAATTGCATTTGGCCTGACCAGATATAAATTTGCCAGAGTTTTGTCCGTTGATCAGCAGATGCACTAGGTAGGTTTATGAGGAAGTGTTCTGCCCGTCGGGCACCAGTGGTAATACTTCGGAGTAATTTTAAATTCTGAGGCAACCGGTATGAGGACTGGCGCGGGCTTGAAAAAAAGAAGTGTTCTGACCAACTGAGCAGGTCGGGAGTATCAACAATTGGAATTTTCGGTAGCTTTCCCAACAAACAAAAATTAATACACAATTAAAACCCTGAAGGCATTAATTAGAACATTGAACAGCAAACCAGAACATTGAAGAAACTTTGAACAGTCTTTAGATGGCTCCTGACTTTGGTTTATTTATTTATTAAGGTCTACCAACGATTCTTTATATCCAAAGTTTAATGTAAGTAAATTTAGGAATATACAAGTACTGAGTTTAGTGAGTGACCTTATTGAACAAGATTAATTTTTTAAATATTACTTTTTTTTTGGATTTTTTTAATGTACTGATGAATTTGAAGTGAAACTTTTTGATGGATAATTTTTTTTGGCGACAGTATCTCGGGATAGTAAAAAATTGGTTAGATATCTGATATTCACAAAACAACAAGTAGAGCCTGAGGGTAAAAATCTGGAAAAAATCCTAAGAACACTCTTTTCGAATCGACAGTTTTGTAATTACAACAAATACTAAAAAAAATGATAAAGAAAGAAATTGCGAAAGAAACTATAATATATAATTGCGAAAGAATACCCAATAAATGGTTCTGTATTATTTACGTAATCACTCGTAATAGCCCTATTTTTTTTTGTTTTTTAGTTCTGCGGTCCAATGCCGAGCGCTTCTGGGTAGCACCAGCCCTTTCCTAATAAGTACAAACTATTAGCTGAACTGATTTACGACAGGTAACTCTGTATTAATGTACATTAAACCACAAATAAAGTAATAACTACATACTTAAGGAGTTACGAGTTCATTTAACTTAACTGATGTATAAGTATCATAATATACTTCAAACAGAGAAAGCCACTTAACAAATAACAATGAACCTCAACGTTATATATCTGTGCTAACTATTAACTACGTGAAGGCTTTCCATATAAGTGGTTTTCTAAAAGCTCTAATGAAACATCCAGCAAATGGTAATAATAAACTAACTTCTCCTGTGTTCTGTAATGTTACCTACTTTCAGCTATACGAGTATGTATAAAAATTAAATTAAATAAATCTAACTACTTTGCAATATTCCGCCACATCCAAATTACCCAACTCTCGTATTTATTCATGCACAAGACCGCCCTCCAAACCCACTTAGGCCGAAAGAATAGAGAAATAATTTTGAAAATAGAATAAAATATGCTGTAGCTGTTGTAATTTTTGAGGCGGTACGAAGTTCGCCGGGACAGTTAGTAATAAAATATTTTCGAAAGGGATTGTGTGTGGATATATTGTACCTGTTTCAGTTTTTTAGCGCTCGCAGTTTTCCGTTTTGTAACCTCACTTAGACGACTTTTTTGAATTGAAAACACGTGTGGGGTAGAAATACTTTCTTAATTTCCCTTCCTTAATCGACGTTTTACACTTATATCGTGTTTTGGTGTTACTTTCGGTAAGGTTGTTGGTTGTCGTTGTTTAATTTTTGTTGTTAAATTTCTGGTTCTTTTTAACGTAAACATTTACGACTATTACTTAAAGTGTATATTTAGGCGTTTAATTTTGGAACTTTAAAGGAACCGTTAATAAAACATGTTTCTCTGCTACCATCAGTTGCTATTTCTACTACCGAGGCAGAGCTAGTAGCAGCTAGTGAAGCCGCTAGAGAACTAGTTTGGCTAACCAGAATAATCGAGCTGTCTAAGCTCAAGAATACATCTGTACTGTTTGTTGACATCGAATCTGCTGTTTATTTGCTGACAAGCGAACAAAGCATTTGTAATTTTTGGTTAATTAATGGTTCCTTTAAAGTTCCATCTAATATATACAATTGTCATGTCACAGTATTTATTGCCAAACTCTTTTTTTTTGCAAAGTTAGCGTGGCCAGACTCTATTTTTTCAACACAATATTAAACTCGATTTCATTAAAATTTCACAATGACAGATACAAATATTTCACTAAACAAATTAACTCTTCTCAACTTTTGAGAAACAAGTGGATTAGATGGCATTAATCTGCTATCGAGGAGCGCAGATCGATACAACTGAAGTCAAGGACAGGAGGGGCGCTAACGATTCCGGTGCCTTATCGAGGTTTACATTCATTCAAGGATAAAATTCCTATTGTTTCGTAAAATTGTTAAATCCTTACAATTTACAGAATTGTAAAGTTTGTTCGGGTTTTATGGAAAAATACTGGACTTGTTTTGCTGGAAATCGGGTCAGTGATAGATTGTAATTTTGATATAAGGCTACTTTTAATAGTCATGATAGGTTTCTGCCACTTAGAAAGTACTGTCGTCATAGGTAGTAAAGTAAAATGGTCTGCTATACAGATCTAATCATCAATCATACTTTTGCTATTGGTTTTTAAACATCCTTACTCAAATTCACATAATATTTTATAAATCCATAGATATCACACATTTTTTATATTAATAGTGATCGGACCAGCGACGCTACTGGAGAAGTCAAACCACTGAACACTGTCAAACGTTGTACTCAAATTCTGGCTTAGAAGCCCTGGAAGGACTCTCCTTCATATTTTAAATGCACTATGAATAACACTATGAAAATATTTCCTTTTTGCCCAAACAAAGGCAAGTGTGCACCTTGCCAAGTTTTATCACGTAGAACATTTTCACTGTGAACACACACTTTTTGTATTTCATAGAATTGCGTAGCAAGTGGAGCCCTCTATTGGAATTCATGAACATCTACGAGTAGAATTCTGTATTTGAAATAAAAGGAATAATTTTTAGAAAAGTTTTCAATATTTTCTCAAGCATAAATAAAATTCATTTTGTTTCACTCGAAATTTTTCGATATCTATTTTATTAAACTTGTTTGTTTGTTCCTGCGTTTCGTGAAAACGGCTGAACTCAGATATATTGAGATCGTAGAGAGATATTGGGCTTCTTGTTGTAGCAATAATCGGGTTGTCGTTATCGTGAGTTATTTATACAAGTTGACGTGAATTTATGTGAAAAGTATACTTAGTTAGAATATAGAAGTAACTATTCCAATTTACGGCAACTTTAGGGTTTAATTAAATGCAGCGGCACGGCCTCATAACCGGGGGGCCGAGTCTACTATTTTAACTGCTAAATTGCTAATCTTCTACAAAATAATCAAAAAGGTTGTCTAAGTCATTTTAATTTTATATGTTAGCAGAGGACGCCTGCGGCTTCGCCCCCTTGACAATATACGAGTATGTACACAGAAAACTTCCTCGAAAGCCACTCTATCCTTGGTGAAAACCGCATCAAAATCCGTTGCGTAGTCTTACAGATCGAAGCATATATACGGAACGGTCGACTTGTTTTATACTATATTATTATTCCCTTTATTACATTTTATACATATTTACTATATTTTTAAATAAGCTTATAATAAACACAAATATATTTAAAAATATAAAACAATAGTGACCCACCGGTTTCGAGTACAAGGACCAAGCTACCGGTGGTTAGGGCTCCAGAGATAGGAACTTCCGCACAATACGGGCCGTATCCAACAGAATCGCCTTCTGCATCAAGCCCTTGACCCAGCTGCCTAACGCGAGCCTCTGTAGGTGGTGGTCGAGGCTCTTGGCTATTAAACCATGAGCAGATACGACTATCGGAACAATAATCGCTGAATCCACATCCCACATGTCGACAATCTCGAGAGCTAAGTCCAAATATTTAATTTGTTTATCTTTTTCTGCTTTCACGAGATTCTCCTCATGCGGCAGGCACAGTGATATCGACAATTATTGCAAGGCGGTTTTAATCGATCTATTATCACTATATCTGGTTTGTTAGCTATAATAGTCCTATCAGTGATAATAGACCGATCCCAATACAATGTAGCATGACCATTTTCAAGAACTGGGTCGGGCACATACCTGTAATAATGGTATCTCTAAGTCAACAAGGTTATATTTTAGAGCAAGTTGTTGGTGGATAATCCTGGCTACTTGGTTGTGTCTGTGCAAATACTCACCGTTTGCAAGACGGGAACAACCAGAGATAATATGTCTTAAAGATTCTCCGGGACGATGACATGCCCGACAGATGTCTAGCGTCCCATCTTTGACAATAAATCTCCGATAGTTATTCGTTATCATAACTTCGTTAGTAATTGCACAGATGAAACATTAAGTTTCTCCAAAGAGATCACCGAAACGTAACTAGGATACTGAAGCTGTAACATCAACATCGGGCTCATGTAGAGCCCGATAAAAACGACCGTGAAGCTCTTTGCTCTTCCATATTTCCTTGCGATCAGATACACATAGTATTACCAGTTTGCGCCAGTTTTCTTTAGCTAGGGAGAGTGGGGTCAGTCCGTTATCAATTGCCATGACATCTCGATGCACACCCACGTCCACCTGCAAGAAGTACTCTCTAAGGTTACATATCTCACGGTTATGGAGAGTCTTGGCGTTGAAAAAACCTCGACCTCCACATTTCCGTGGGATATACAACCTCATTACTGACGAACGTTGGTGGTGCATTCGGTATGAAGTCAATAGACAACGTAACTTTCTATCCAGAGCTTCTAATTCAGTCTGAGTCCATCTAAGTATGCCAAAAGAGTATACTAAGACTGGCATGGCCCAGCCGTTAACAGCCCGTACCTTGTTACCGCCTGACAAGAGACTTTTCAGTACTTTCTTCAGGCGGCCATAGAAACGGACCTGCAACGTCTGTTTCATGTCAGTCTCAGCAATACACAGATCTTGGGACATAGATATTTGTAGGTTTCGGTTGCGGAGAGCGACCCAAATGTGTGTGAAATCCTAAAGATTGACTCCTTCAGATTCCACAATACCGCCTCTTTTCACATGCATGACCGCACACTTATCTACCCCGAACTCCATACTGATAGCCTTATCTAAAAGTATTAGTAACTTTTAGTAAAGCCATCAATTCGGGGTCATTAGGGGCAAATAACTTTCGGTCATCCATATAAAAAAGATGGGATAAAATTTGACCCCCTCTCCGCATCTGATAGCCTAACCCTGAACCCTCTAGTAGCGTACTGAGAGGATTTAGTGCTAGAAAAAACCATAACGGACTCAGACTATCGCCCTGGAATATTCCTCTCTCGATCCCTATTGGTACACCACTTCCTAGAATCTGACGACACCCTGGATAAACCAAAACCGTCCGTTCCATTGTCTCATACATGACCTCAAAAAAGTGCACAGAGTTGCATCAATTTTATACAACTCCAGCACCTTTAGCCACCTTTTTTTGTAGACAATCCAGCATGTCGCAAGTTTCTTTCGGTTGCGGCGTACTACCTGCTGATAAACAGCCATGTCAAGAATAAGGAGCTTTTTAGTACCACGTGCCCCACTTTTACATCCATTCTGAGAGATTGACAATATATTGTTGTTTTCTATATTTGAATAAATTTTGACTCTCAGAATAGATTTAAAAAGTTTGTATAGTTGGTAAAGAAGTAATGGGTCTGTAGTTTTTGGGGTCTGTGGTACCACCAGACTTATAAAGAAGGTGAGTAACTCCGGTAGTCATAAAAGTTAGAAGCAACGCTAACTCAAGGGATGACTAGAAGCAAGATGCCAAGCAGGCGTGTGAGCTACGGAACCATTTTAACCAAAAGTTGTGCAGTCCGTCCGGTCCAGCTGATTTCCAATTTGGTAACGAACGAACTGCACGACCAATATCGTCTTCAGATATGGTTATAGGTTCCATAGCTTGTATTGGTTCACACGCCCGCTCTACATCACCAATCAAACCTCCCTACGTATGACTGACGGGTGTCGACCAGATGCTTTTCCAAAACGTAACTGTAGCATCAGCATCAAGTAGACCCCATCAGTCACATCTGAGTCAGGTCGCTCCCACCTTCTGTATACCCAACTCTCGTCTTTTTGGAACAAGTGATTTTGTGTATATCTGTCCACTATCTTTTTATATCGCCTTATACGGTTTGCCCACGCATAGATTTTCTGCTTCAGGAAATCAATGCGCTCCGTAACCCGTTCAGAGTATTCACGGGGACTCACGTTAGTTCCCGCGAATGCCCGGGTCACGAAGCGCATAGCTCTCGGGCGTGTATTGCCCGTCCTGAAGCAGTGTAGCTTGCCTATGAGCACCCTAGCCTCGGTAAAGCGACGTTCGATCCTGTATTGCCAAGCTGGTACTGTAGGTCTTGGTCGAGCAGATTCTTGCTTATTAAATTTAACACCAGCTACTCGACATACTGTAACAGCCGCACAATACAGGATTGAATGCGCATCAGTGAGATCATTATAATTGAGAAAACAAGATGTTAGAATCGAGTGTAGGGCACACACTAGTGCTATATTTTTTCTATGCGTAAGCAAACGTGGAAGCCGCGGTCTTGTATAGGGACCTGAATAGAGACAGATCTAAACTCACCAATCGCTTGTTCCAAAACGCTCCTTAATTCATCATTGCACTGGATACTTACAGATGTAGCAGCATCACTTACTTCTTCATTAACTGTTAAGACGGGTGGTATTTCATTTTCTACTGTAGTGGTATTACGGTTGCTAAGTAATAAAGAAGGGATGATACTGCTACATGTTTCTGAGCGTAGCCTCTCAAGTGCGGCGTCATCCAACAGATGACAGCGTTGTATGGCGCGCACCTGATCCGATAGGCGTTGTGCTGTTACGTTGACATCTGGTTCAAGTACCCGAAACAGGGGCAGCATGCGGACACGGTACGCAGTGAGGTTAATTCCTCCCTCTGTAGCCACAAAATATGCCCGCATCACGTTTTCGTTCATAGAAAGACTCCATTGAATGCAGTGCACATTACCACCGGTAGCGGGGTCCCTAATCGAAGCCGGAGGGCCTCGGGGTCCTAAGCCAGTCGGTGGCCGGCCTCTCCCCTGCCGACGGTGGAGGCGATGTCGGTGGAGAGAAAAACTCGTCGCTACTTGAGCTCAACGCCTCACCATCAGCCACGGTTTCCGGCGAATGTGAGGCGGAGTTATGCGACGAGTCCGGGGTTGGTAGTTGTTCAGTTTGTGCCCTGGCACGAGCTCTGGTCATAATGTTTCAAGCTTATTATTTGTTGTATTTTAAATGCAATTTTCAATATGACAGACGTCATTTTCAGCAAAAAATGTAGTTTATTTCGTAAAGATATTCCTGTAAGTTATTCATGGTTTTTCTAATTATTTGAAAACTTTTTAGCTATACTTCTTGTTTATTGTGATGTAAAACTGTAAATACTTTAGCAAATTATTTATACAATAGACTGAAAAAATTTGACGGCTCTTGATAGTGGTGCTGCCAGGATATTTTATATATATTATTATTATTGTGATAAAATGTTATAAAATCTATCTCCAAATTAGATTAGATTAGTTGACGCCAATATAACTCGAAGTCGGCAACTAGCATCTCACAATCGTGTTAAGGACCACTAGCAAGCCGTTAGAAATATTTTTTGCCGTGATCATGTTATTACACCTCAATAGTAAATTTTGACTGCAACCTAACTTTTGCAAAACGATCTTGTTCAATCTTGTTCATGCTGTGTCTGAGAATGTTCAAAAAATACTTATTGATTTTTTAAATTCAGTTGAAATAGAAGGTTTAGCCACTTTCCTGTAAAGTTACACGGAAGCTACACTGATCTTTTTTGTCTCTAATTAGTCCGAGACACCTAGGAATTTAATTGTCTGTGCCATAGTGGCTGGCACGTAAGATTTTGTTGCCGTTCATCAACATTTCATCGCAAGGCGACGGCAACGGGTTTCAATTTTCTTATTCAAAATTACAATATAGCTGCTACTTTTTATTAAATACATTCGGCCATTTTGGACATAACCCATGATAATTGCCCCCTATTACGTGGGACTAGAAGTGCTGGCAAGTCGTAGGTGTGTAATGCACCTCTGCCTACCCCTTCGAGGATATGGGCGTGATGTGTGTCTTTGTGCGTGTATGTGCAAGTGCATGTTTGTGTGTGTGTGTGTATGTATGAATGTTTCCCGTGTTGTGTACAATAAAAAGTATTTATTTGATTTAATTGATTTCAACTTTACAGCAGTGTCGACAAAATTACTAGCAGTGTGTGAGTGTTTAATGTTCCTCTGCCTACCCCTTCGGAGATATAGGCATGATGTATAGCACAGCCTGCCTTGTCTTAAGTCCGACAACCGATGATATCATGTTGTTTCATCGTTTTTAAGCACTATGTAAGTATATATGTCTGAATGTAGCTAGCTTTTTTATTCTAATGTCTATCCGAACCACAAGTAATGCGTAAATCGCAGTTAATAAATCAAATCCCAACCTAACACCACACCGCGCTGTATAGAATGATTCTCTCTGAGTACGCCGTTTCCGATGTTGTAGCTTCCGTTCAGTAATGACTGGATCGTTTACGGTTCAATGTGAGTTTACCCGTCTTCAAAAAAGGAAGTTCTATTTCTTATGTGTGTATTTCTGTATGACACACACAGAATCATATTGTCTTAACCTGTGAGGCGGTCGCTTTTCTGGTTCCTCGTAATAGAAGGCCAGTCTACTGCCCTTTTTGGTTATTTTTGATATATTTGCCAGAGAATCGTGCTCCTCATGGTACAACAGGACATGGGACATGGACAAACGGACGAGGTTTGAGGGATAAGTTAGGATTGACAATTTATTATTTAAGGCTTTTCTGTTCTATGTATTTCAGTTAGAAAACCATTTAAATTGAATTTGGTTATGTGCATAAGTTGAGTCGTTTGTCTGTCGTATTTCAAATTACACAGATGTTAAAATATGAGACCTAGATACTGATTACCTTAGCTGCCTCAGAGGCGAAGTGGTATGTGTATGTGGCTGCCGTCCCTGAGGTCCCGGGTCTGATTCCTGGGTCAAATCAAATATTTGCGGGATCCACAAATATTTGTTGCGGAGTTTGGGTATTTTGTAAAAATATAAGTACGTTTATCAAAGTATGTTTAGAGAAAGAAAGCTCGACATAAAACCCTATGCCAACCCGTCTGCCAGTGTAGTATATATTATGTAGGCTAAATTCCCCCCACTTCGGGGCAGGCCCTGTGCCCAACAGTGGGCATCAATAAGGGCTGAAATGATATTGATTACGGTATCTACAGCTCTTACATATCACTTTTTTTTAGTTAAGTAGGTATCTTATGGATGAACATACATAAAAGAAAATATTTCCTCCAATTATGAATCTTCTTCTTTTTCAAATCGATTAAAAATTAAGTTTAGAGAGTTTATTCTTGATTGTTTCTCTATATTTTATTTACTTCCTTGTCTAAGAGTTTCTGTGTTTAGTAAAAAAATATTATATAAGTACCATTCGTGTTTATATTATCCCAAAGAATTTCGGAATCAATGTCTACACCCATGTGCTATACCCATATCACATCCAATGAACTTATTCCTTTCATATGGTTTGAGGCTATATTTATTATCCACTAAGCAAATATTGCCTTAAACTTTCCAGAACAAAACAGTACAGTTACAAAGAGTTAAACGCTCATGAAAGCACTCAATGAAATTACTTTGGAACTGAAGACGTAAAATGGACTTCCGAAGCGGTACAACTCCGTCGTCGAACCTATTTCGGCATATTTCCCGAGAGAAATGAATTTGTATTCTGTTCATCTATTTGTCAAGGCAGTAATTCATTAGTGTCAGTCAGCTTACTGACCGAGTTAGGGGATCCAGCGGCGACATTATGGGGTCAAGGTAACCATAGACAAAAGTATGCAAAAACTGGGCGCCCCCTCTAAAATCTAAACGGTTGGCGTGAAGAAAGAGGTAAGTAACTTGGGCACCATAAATATTGATCTGAATCTCTAATAAGTTATTGATGAAGTTATAAGATGTTTATTTTAATGACAGAAGTAAAGAAAGGGCGCTGGTAATTCTAAATATCATTATGTCTTCAACAGTCACGTGTTAAATTTGAAGATTAGCATAGAGTTATAAACAGAAAAAAACAATAAGGACGAGTTTGCCCGTACCTTAACTCTTCTGCCTATACCCAAAAACTATAAAACTTTAAGTGTATTATTTCAAAGAGTATTTCTAATACCATTTCTATTACATTCTTACCTTAAATAAAATGTTATTTGCATTCGTGAAACACAAATGTAGCTTTAACACAATAACACTCGTAAATCTCGAAATATAATTACAAGTCGCGTGTGACGAGTTCAGCATAATTTTATTTCGCACCTGTTGCCATTCCAGTTACGTTACTTGAAGGAAATATTTATGCTCTACCAACACCAAATTTATGACCTTGCAGTTCATGAACTGTGGCCATGTCTCCCATGTTTTAGGCCTTGTAACCTCTTTTAATGGCAAGTTCTTGAACGAGGAGTGTTATGAAAACCATTTAACACTGTTCACACGTCTACACTATAAATTACTGTACAGGCGCATAGGTACTAAGGAAATTTTCCATAATGAACCATTATCACCAGTTGGGGTCGTTTAACTACGTAGTGGCTGAATCTCAATATTTGCTGTGAATTGAGTACCATCGTAGATCTTCGTACGGCAACTGGGAACTTAATGTCATAATAATAACTACGGCTTACCATCAGGCGGGCGGCAGCGGAGCGCGGCGTCAATCATTCAAATCATCAAATCAAAAATTGGTCACCCATCCTGGTAAGTGTTACTTGAGCTTTGCAATATGGTAATCTAATTAGTTACTAATTAACCACGAGCGAGGCCATACTGAACCTGTCGATAAAAAATCGTGAGGAAATAAAGGTATGTAATAGATGATATAACAACAAAATCTCTAATATTAACAACATAACAACGGAACCTATAATTTTATTTAATATAGCGACTAGTTAATATAATGAACGATTGATATAATTTTAAAATAACTAATTTTTATAAGCATAACATACATTAAATATAACATAATGACGTTTTTTATATAAATATTAAACGTTAGACCTAATGATTTTCGATTACATAAACGTTATATCAAACAACGTTATATTAATTAAGTTTTAGAATAAATAAATGTTATATGTAAAGAAATTATATCAACAGTTGGTACATCTCACGTTGATTATATCTTATGAACGATAATACAATGAAATTAGAACATATGAGTTTATAAGTTATGAGACGCACCTGAAATAAAGGTATAACTAATTCACTACTCAACAGTTGAATATTGTATAGCTACTCGTATATTTATTTCACGTAATGAGGTAACGTCTGTCTGTATGGAGCTCAATCTATCCTCGACACGAACTAATTGCTAACATGCAGAGGCTTATGTTCTAACACAAATAAACGCTGGTTAACTAGGTACATTATGAGAATAACTGGTAAGAATAACGTTGTCTGTATCTGTCAAAACAAAATTATCTCTTAGTAGGGAGGTTGTATTTTCATATTTTGTTGTATGTAATCTTGCGTCTAACTACACTATGTAGCGCGGGAATGGTGCTGTAATAAATATAACTAGTTATCCCGACGAACTTTGTATCGCCATAATAAAAAAAAAAAGATTTTTTTAATATTTCATGCAAATGTATGTAAATTGAAAAACGCGACGGACGGACAGACAGACAAATTGTCGTATTAAATATATCTAATTTAATTTTAGCGACTTCAAATACCGGAATGGGACCAAATCATTGTCGGCATGGGACCAAATTGAAATAGGACCACATGAAAACTAAGTGGCCAAGTGCCATGGCAAAAAAATCACGTTTGTTGTATGGGAGACCTCCTTTTTTTTCTAATTCCGAGAGACCGCGGCCGCTCCTATGTCCATTGCTGCGGGCGTCTCTTGTTCGCACCAGAAGTTGTTTCCAGTGGCGCCCGGCGGACCTTGACCACCTTTTATGGAAGTAATATTTATTAGAATCTGTTTTTTTTTTGTATTTTTTGTATTTTTTATAACTGCACAAAAACCCTCTATCGTTTATTAAATCACCTGCTTCATTATAATGGATATATGTTAGGTTTTTTTATGTAAAATATCAAGAAGAATACAACCTGATTTATAAGTAAAGACCTGTAATAGTAAAATAACGAAATAAATCATAAATAGATCATATTCGCAAGTTTGTTTTTCTACGAAGAATTTATGGAAGTGTATTTTTCGCCTATGGTTTAGTAACGTATGTGTCAGATTCCACGGTATATCAACGAATATGACACATAGGTTAATTTACCATTGTGTATTTGAAAATTTTCAAAGAGATACACCATGGTAATTATGCGAATAGGTAACTTGACCATGGTCTGTTATACATTTAAACCTCCAATGAGACTTTAAAAGATACCTAAGGTAAGGGCACCTAATTCCGTGGTATTTTCACCAAATCTCGAAAGAACCTCAAAAATTAAGTATTCATTGTGCCTTTTTCTACATAAGGCTATTTTTATTAGAAGTGCAAGATATCTTAATTTTGAAAAATACCATCAATTTGACTCTAAAAGTTCATTAAAACTGTTAATATAATAAAAAAATCAAAAAGTCAGAAGCTCCTAATTCGTGGTAAAAATTCTAATTCCGTGGTATTTGGATTCTAATTCCGTGTGTAAACATTATAAACGAAATGACGTGGACAGAATAATACATGGTATTCAAAAAATTTAATGTATTTATTTTAGCTTTCTATTTCAAATCAGTCTCCTATCATTTATGTCTAACAAAATAGAATCACAATTGGCAAGCATATTTATTTGTATTAACAATATATAGAACATAATATTATTATAAAACAGATATAAAATATAATTAACAAAGTAATAATCGATATTGATATGATCTTAGTCAATAATGTAGATGACAAAAAATTATACTTTAGTTATTCAAATTTACGTAAGTTTAACCTTGATCGGCCAGAATGCACAAAGGATGAATCTGGTGTACCTAACAAGGCGCGGGCGGCGACGTGCGAAGTAGAGACAGACAGAGAGAAAGTGAACTACTCTCAATAGTAGGTACTTACATACAAACAATGACGTGAACAGCCGCCACACGCACACACACAAATAAAAAAAAACACATTCATAAAAGACACTAGTTGAAACATATTCCTAGTACATACATATTATTATCTTTTTTTTGGAAAGTGTTGAAAGAACTGGGGGCATTTCTGTGCGGTGGTGGTCGTCAGAGGCGTCTCGTGACAATTATTTCATGGGTGTTAATAAAAATCCCGAAACGGTAGCTTATCCAAGTCTATACCTAGGTAAGCTACCGTTTTAAATACCCACTAGCCGCCGCTGGTGGTAGTAATATCTTTACAATTTCCTAATAATACTAACACGTCGAGTAAAATAATGATCAGACTGTATTTAACAGGTGTCAATACCATGGAATTGGGCCTCATGTAACCTAATTACCGTTGTAAATACCACGGAATTAGGTTTTATGATAGAAAATCAAGTTTTCTAATTCCGAGGTATAAAAAATACAAGTTTTTTTAATATTATACATCTAAGTTAACGTTTAATTGCGATATCTTCGACATAATATATATATAACATACTCATCAAAATATCAGAACACATCAAAATTCTCGTTTTCTGTACTTAGTTCTTCCATACAAAAAATTAAGAAAGTACCTAAGTATACAATGTTTGACCGGCTATAATTAGCAAATGTGACTTAAAAGTCTGCCACGGAATTAGTTTTTTGTATTTATTGGTTATTTAAGTTATCTTTTGGGTGCAAAGGGGCTCTACCAACATCTATAGGGCCCCAGCGACCTCACCTGCTAGTGGCGCACCTGCTGATAAACGGACGAGGCTCGTTAATTTACGGTACCTATGGAGTGGCTTCGGCCCCTACGTGGGTACCAGGTGGTACAACAGTGTTGGTCCGGGGGGGTACCACCGTGCAGCTGTGCTAAAGCCCCCCAAGTAACCCAGCCCAGGCTGGGTTGCGTTAGGGGTTCAGCAGCTGCACCGCCGGGCCCGGGGCGATGTATGGTGCAGCAGGCATGGGACCAGTGGGGGCGAAACGGAGTCTAGTGTGGGTGGTGTGGGTCGATTCGCCGGCCAGGGAGACCCTTAGCAACGGCGTTGCCGCGGCCGCCCGCAACACAGTCATGGGGCCCGCCTGGGGCCAACCACCCCAGGAGGCTGCCCCACATGTTGCGCATAATCCTGATGCGGGATCGCCGCTCCGGGTGGTAACCGGTGTGGGGTAACGGCGGCCTTGCATCAGGGGGGTTTGGGAGCCCTTCCGTCCGGCGGGTCGGCTCCGACCTAACCACACGGTTCTAGACAAAGCTAGCCCCTACGCTTTGTCACTTACTGCTGCACCAAATGTCGCCCTGTCTTCACGCTTCTTCTTCAAAATCTACAATGGCAGTGCAACAAAAAAGAAATAAACGTTACACAGCGGCCCTAGGAAACCCCACAACTTCACATTTCGAGGTGGAGTTCACTAACGTCCGTGGACTCCATGCGAACCTCGATACCGTCCACCACCACCTTGAGACGGCACGGCCCGCTGTGATGTTCCTCACGGAGACACAAATACGCCGCCCTGACGACACGTCTTACCTGTGTTACCCCGGCTATGTCATCGAGGAACAATTTCGAGACAAAGCCGGGGTGTGCGTGTTCGTTAGGGCGGATGTTTGCTGCCGCCGGTTGCGCTGCCTAGAGAACCCCTCCAATTCCGTCCTTTGGCTGCACGTAGACCATGGCTCTATGAGCCAGATCTACGTGTGCGTCTACCGATCCCACACAGGGGATTCTGAGACAACAAAGCTCTTCCAGTACCTCAGCGAGACGGCTGATGAAGCGCAGGTGCGGTTCCCGAACGCTGACCTAGTGTTTCTGGGGGACTTCAATGGCCATCACATTGAATGGCTGGGGTCCCTCAAGACTGATCATGCGGGTAGAGCCGCCCATGCGTTCGCTCTCTCCCACGGTCTGACCCAGATGGTATGCGGGATCACCCGGATACCAGACAGGTCAGATCACGCGCCCGCTCTGCTGGATCTACTGCTGACGAGTCGCCCAGCCCAGTACAGTGTTTCCGTAGGAGCCCCACTGGGTAGTTCCGACCACTGTGTTGTTCACGCTGGCATGAAGGTGTCACCTCCTGCACGTCCTGTGCAAACGTCACGACGACTATGGCACTACTCGTCAGCGGATTGGGACGGTCTACGCGATTATTTTGCGTCCGTCCCCTGGAGCCAGCGCTGCTTTGTAGGAAAGGCTCCTTCGGATAGTGCTTCTGCTATTGCTGGCGAGATCAGTTTAGGGATGGATTATTACATCCCTTTCACTGATGTCGCCAGTATCCGCAGAGCCCGTCCCTGGTTCGGGCGAGATTGTGCCAAAGCTGTTCGACAAAAACAGTCGGCATATCGCGCCTGGATCAGGGCCCGGGCTGTGCGCGACCCAAACGTGGGCCACCTCAAAGCAGCGTACAACCGGGCCACAAAGTCGAGTAAGAGGGCCTTTAAGAGAGCGGATGCCCAGCGCGTCGCGCGGCTTGGTCAGGAGCTCACTTCCCATCCCACGGGCAGCCGTGGATTCTGGCAACTGGCCAAAGCCGTGCAATCTAACTTTTGTCAGCCCTCGCTGCCACCGCTGCGTTACCCAGATGGAACACTGGCTCACAAAGCCCAAGAGAAAGCGGATATGCTCGCAGACCTCTTTGCGGCTAATTCCCGGGTCGACGACCGTGGCCTGCAGCCCTCCGCCATCGCCAACTGTGGCCACACAATGCCTGATATTGTTATCAGGCAATGTGATGTACGGGCAGTGCTGCGGTCACTCGACACGCGGAAAGCCAGTGGCCCTGACGGCATTCCGGCGGTGGTGCTACGAAAATGTGCAGCTGAGTTGTCTCCAGTATTAACGCGTCTGTACCGCCTGTCATACTCTTCAGGGCTCTTGCCGGAGGTCTGGAAGGAGGCGAACGTACAACCGATCCCCAAGAAAGGGGATCGGTCCGATCCAGGCAACTATCGACCCATAGCTGTCACCTCAGTCATTTGCAAGGTGCTTGAGCTCCTTATAAATAAGCAGCTCATGCAATTCCTAGAGGATCACTCGCTAATCAATGATCGACAATACGGCTTCAGGCCAAAGCGATCAACGGGTGATCTTCTGGCATTCGTAACGCATGTCTGGGGTGGGGCTATGGAAAGGCACGGCGAGTCCTTGGCTATTAGCCTGGACATCGCCAAAGCCTTCGATAGGGTCTGGCATGCTTCGCTCCTTTCCAAGCTTCCGGCATATGGTCTACCTCCTCAACTGTGCAGCTGGATTGCCAGCTTTTTAAACGAGCGCCGAGTGCGGGTCCTCTGCGATGGCCAGGCTTCTCGCTTCTTGCAAGTGAATGCCGGGGTACCGCAGGGGTCCGTACTATCACCAACTCTCTTTCTTCTGCATATCAATGATATGCTATCCCTCGGGAACATTCATTGCTATGCAGATGACAGCACACTGCACGGGAGTTACTCGGTTCGTACGACGGCGGGGCGATCTGAGATTGAGGAGGAGAGACGACGACTCGTGGCTGATCTCGACCGTAACCTCGACAGTATCTCTCAATGGGGTACCGAGAACCTGGTCGAGTTCAATGCCCGCAAAACACAGGCGTGTGCATTTACTGCGAAGAAATCCCCTTTCCTTCCCCTACCCTCTCTTCAGAATGCATTATTACCAATGAAGGACAACCTTGATATCCTTGGCATAGACGTTCGTCGAGAGCTCAATAATAAAAACTACATCGAAAGATGTATAGGGCTAGCTTCGCGGAAACTAGGAATACTGAATAAGGTAAAGAGATTCTTTACACCGGACCAGAGGTGTCTGCTGTACAAGACGCAGATTAGACCCTGCGTCGAATACTGCTCTCACCTCTGGGACGGCTCCGCGAAGTATCTGCTGGACGCTCTCGACGCTATGCAGCGACGGGCTATCCGTATTATTGGTTGTCCGGAGGTAACGGGAAGCCTTGAGCCGCTAGCTGAGCGCCGAACAATAGCTTCCTTGGCCGCATTCTACCGTATTTACCATGGCGAGTGTTCTGAAGAGCTCTTCAATCTGATCCCACCCTCTTCCTTCCGATCCCGAACGACTCGTGCCGGGCAGAGATGCCACCCCCACACAGTGGATAGCATGTTCGCGAGAACCGAACGTTTTAAACGTTCGTTTCTCTGCCGAACGATAGTGGCCTGGAACGCCCTGCCTGTGCACGTGTTTCCTCCCACATATAATCCTGGGTTCTTTAAGCGGAGCGTGAAGAGGCACATCAGTAGGTCGTCAAGTTGAGGGCCACTCTCAATAGTAATGTGTGCTGTGAGAGTGGCCCACAATCGCTAGACGTCGTCACGACTTACCACCAGGCGGGCGGCGTCAATTTGGCGAACCAAATATAAAAAAAATAAAAAAAAAAATAAAAAAATCAGAACTTAAATATGAAGTTTGTAATAAAAAATCTACCACTACTTAAAATTTTCAAAAAAGATAAGCTCTTTAAATTTTAATTCCGTGGTATACAGCGGTAATTAGGAACTCACTAAAATATTTGGCACCTAATGCTGCGGTATTTTTAACACTTATTTTCTCCTCAATTTGTTAATAGAATACTCAAATGTTAAGTGTATTCTATACAACGTATTACCCTTTCAATATTTTACCCAAAACCATATCTCTTGTAGTATAAAAATATCGTTTAAAACACTATTTAGCAAATGGTAGTACTTACGCGCATAAGGTCCGAAATATATGAGCGTGCGTTCGACTCAGGTGGCAGTGGCAAACTAACCGATTATTTTAAAATATACACACACCAAGGTACTTTTGTGTTCATATAAATATGAACAGATAAATTATTATTTGATTAATGGGTCTTGCAGTCAAAAATAACTAGTAATTTGGTTTATAAAGCTGTTTTTCTAAATACCACGGAATTAGGTGCCAATTTCTGAACCACACGGAATTAGATTCCCTTACCTTATATACCATATTCGCACGTTTACGATAGACATTTTGTTAAAAAAGGAGAAGATTTCGTGGTAAATATTACTATCTACACAACTTAATTTGGCATGGTAACAAACGAAAATTGTGTTAGTGACGCAAATATGTTGCTTTCATATCTCCTAAATTAATCAAGATACAGTGTTGAAACTTTGTGACATTGTGTATCACCATATTGGTATTACGTTAAATCAAAAAACAGGATTTCGCCAAATTGCAGATTCGCAAGTTTGCCATACAAGTGACGATATCACAGTTCACGAGATACAGCCTGGTGATAGACGGACGGACGGACAGCCGAGTCTTAGTAACAGCGTACCCGTTTTACCCTTTGAGTACGCAACCCGAAAAGCATACAGACTTCAAAATATGGAGAACATCCTCCATTTTTTGAAGTCGATTAACTCTAAGATCAGAAATATACTACTATACTAGCTAGCTACTTTTGTTTTTCAACTTAATTTCATTAAACGAACATAATCTCCACAATTTACATAAGTGAGAGGAAAAGCTTTAACATCATAATATTCATGAATATAATAATGCCTATTAATTACGTTGGCAGCAAGCGTAGACCCCTTCATTATTAGTGCTTTTAAGCTGTATTTTAACATACACAAATATTTTAAAACCTCATAAATGATTTACTAAAAACAAAAATTTAATACCACAAGTAGATTTCGGATGTCTTTTATGTTATCTAAAGTTATAAAAGAAGTTTGAATAGAAAGTACTTTAAATATCTTAGACAATGCTACGGGGCCTGAGCCCCACAACAACTACAATGACGCGGGATTTTCATTCCGACCAAACCTCCAAAGAGGCCACACAGGTTGCCAAAACCGCCGGGTGCCACTGTCTGGTGTACCAGAGACGCCAGCAGCAATATACATGGGAGCAGAATTAAAATAAAGGCCAAATTTGTAAAGCGTTTGTAATGGGTCTGTAACGTGTACATATAACCACGCTTATGTATATCCCCGAAGGTTAAACAAAGGTGAGTTACACCACATTTCGCTACATAATAGGGCTTAAGCATATTGTCTGTCACAGACAATAGACAATAACCATTATATAATCCGAAGCTAAATTTCAACAGCCATGATCTGTGTTACATCCCTACGATCTCCAGTCAAGGCATACAGTGTCATTATACCTGTATTGTTGAAGACCATCAACCAAACTAGAGGCTAGACTGGTTGATTAGAGGAAGATCAACCGCCTTGAGATTCCTCGACGTCTGATTAGAGATAGGTAATTTTACCCTTATCCACGGACGTTACCTTGAATTTTCCTTTGTGGCAGCAAATTTGAGGTTACAGTGAAACTAGCCAGCGTTTTCTTCAAAACTATTCAAGGGTTGATAATTATTAGTCAAACAAGCAGACAAGAGTACAAAATGAGCAGTAATTTTTTACTATCTTTTAAAATGAAACTAGTTAATGCCCGCGGCTCTACTTACGTGACGTAGTTGTCTTGTTCCCAATTCCCACGGAAACACATAACAGGGATTAAAAATACCTATCCCATATAGCGCTCAGAGATACTTTAGCTTCCTTAGTAGCCCCAGACTCATCTACGCCCAGGACCATCGACCTCCATGATCGGGGTCTGAGGACGGCGGGACAGCTACCCGCCGTCCTTACAGATTCACTCACCGACGCGGGATAAAACCCAACCTCAACGACGCGGGATTTTTATTCCGACCAAACCCCCGAAGAGGCCACCCAGGTGGCCAAAGTCCGCCGGGCGTTACTGGAAATACCTTCTGGGGTCACCAGAGACGCCCGCAGCAATGGACATGGGAGCAGCCACGGTCCCGCGGAGTTAAAAAAATATAAAAAGCTACCTTAGTAAAAAATCTTCCAAATCGGTGCAGTAGATACGAGGCCTATTTAATTCAAACGATTATTTATTTTGTAATTTCAAATTATCAGCTGTCTACTACGTCTGTCTGACTGTTTGTTCTGGATAATCTCAGAAATGGCTGTTTTAATGGGAGTTTCACTGGCAGGTAACTGATGTTATAAAACCGCAAGCCTTCCGTTTGTTTCAAATAAAATAAAACATCCACTTGAGTATGTATTACAATACCTGACGTCATCCGCACTCTCAGTTCGCAATTCAAACAACCCCGTTTGCTAACACTACCTCATATACCAAGAGTCAGAGACTGTCAGACTAACGTCGTTTTTTGCCGCTGAAAACTTCTCACAGCAAGTCTCCAACACAGGTAAAAACGATCAATGAATGTGGATCAGGTTGCGGTTGCGGTTATTTGCGGAGATATCAGGTAGAAATTCTAGAGTGCCCGGTGACGTCAATAGGCTTGCCCCCTATTACGTGGGACTAAAACTACTGCAAAATTGTGGGTTTGTAATTCGCCTCTACCTACCCCTTAGTGGACATAGGCGTGATACGTGTGTGATATGTGTGTCTTATTGATTCCCGGGCACTTAGGATAGTTGCCACAACCAAAATATATTTTAGTGCACCAAAGTAACTATACAATCTAATAATTATCTTAATAAGATAACTGGATTTTAAATACGTTACATTGAATATTTGTGATGGTCGGTCCCGGATGCTGTTATTACGCACACACTTCACTTTGAACAGTTTTGGGATTGTTAAATTATTTAATATTGATTATTTTGTGGAGAAAATTAGTTTGAACGTCTCAAGATGGCGAACGTAGCATGACACACTCGCGCCACACAGGTGTTACGGACGCCGGGTGAATGTCAGCTGACCATAGATTATAAAAGAATTATACAAGGGGCATCAAACAACTTTATATTAGGAAAACAATGGAAAATTGATGTAGAAATTTAGATAATTGCAATGATTTCGCTAACTAGAAGACATGTTAAAACGTCGACATATGTTTCGCCTACTCACGAGGCATTATCAAGACTATCTCAAAGAGCAGCTGTCTTTGAGATAGTTTCTTTGAGATAGTCTTCCATTGTTTTATCACGGACTTTCTCCAGGTAACGCCTGAGTAAATTGAGTATTTATATTAAAAGTTAAGGGCGAATCATCCACGATGAATCTCGCCCCAGGGCCAGTTTCCATTTCTTAAAAACCGCCCAGATGCGTGTCGGGCCACGCATAATATACTGTACTAACAAATTCCTTTTTTTTCATTATTTTATTGAAGCACTTTGTCGGAACAGTAAATACACATATCCGTGCAAAATTTCATCTTTCTAGCACTCACCGTTTGGGAGGAAAGTCGAGGACATTTTGGAGGTACATGACGAAACTATACGGGTTTCGAGATTTTTACTACGGAACCCTAAAAATTTATGGCCCACACTTTTAACTTTTTCTAGCAATTATGAGTTACTAGCTTAAAGTGCTTGTGGTAACACTGGGTTGACAAGTGATATCATTCATTTTACATATATTTTACAATGTTCTCTATTAAGCTGTATGAAGTATTATTTTACACCTTTGAATAAAATAATAAATAATAAAAAAAATCCAACTGCACCTAACCAGATATTTAACTATAATCAGGCGGGACTCAGCTTGCATCTAGATTTGAACTAATATTCGAGTCCCACCTGCTTATAGTTAAATACGAGTATCTGGTTAAGTGCAGTCGGATTTTTTTATTTTTTGTTATTTTTTGCCGTATGCCGTTTGGCCAGTAGAGGGGAACAAAAAAACATACAAACATACATACATATGCGCGAAACACATAACCCTCGCTGAGGCAGTCGGGTAAATAAGTAACAACTACCGTAGCTACATTCTCAATGCTCGTTTTTAACTATGAGAACTTTAGGCAGGTTATAGCGAATAAGCGAACTTTGTATCACCTCAAATATTAAAAAAAATATAAAAATAAAAAATATTTCAATATTTCATGCAAATGTATGTATCATTAATTATAATTGAAAAAACGCGACGGACGGACAGACAAATTGTCGTATTAAATATATAGATGTATCACGCTTCGATCAATAGCAACGGTCCTTGATGCTCGCAGAAACGGAAAGAAACAGATTTTACAACATAACGTATGTCTGGCAGTCACTGGCTCTTACTCTATCATATCAAACCTTTGAGTAACTTCTGTATGTAACTGTATGTAGTACGAGTATACGTTACTTGAACTTTGCATATACAATCCACGTTAATTATAACCCGCTGGGTTTCTACTTACATAATGTTAAGTGTAAATATTTGTTGTGGTTATGTAACTCTGGGGGTGTAGAGTAAGGAGAACAATTGTGTTTACAGTGTCAGTTTCAGAATGGCATGTGGGAATAGTTGTCTTGTTCCCAGTTCCCATGGGAATATATTGTCAGGATAAAAGTATGACATAGTTTTACAATATGAACTGCAAAAACGATTGTCTTGGGGCTGGACTCGAACCAGCGACTGTCTCCTTTCCAGGAGGAATGTTCAACTAACTGACCAACACACCGCTAGCCTAAGACATCGAAACTCTCTATTACATCAATATGCGACTTACAGTGTCAGTTCATAAGAGCTTTAGAGAGGGAAAAAGTTAACCAACTTAAAAAGAAAAAGATTATACAGTCAAGTAAACGAAAGAAGAGACGCGAGTAAAATCGCGTGAACAGGATAGTAAACTAGGTATGCAATACATTCTGCTGTTGCAATAATTGAGCTGAGTTTGTCGATCCGGGTTGAACTCCTAAACGACTGGACCGATCTTTATGAATTCAGATATATGCACTCACGGTGATGGTCATTATGACCGTGCCAAATTTCAAAAAGATCGGCCCAGTCGTTTAGGAGGAGTTCGATCACGAACGAAATACACGAGTCGTCTAAGAAAGAGCTTCGTAAACTCCGCTCAATAACATTATGTTTGAAATCAGTGAATTCAGCAGGCATCTAACTGTCTGCTAATTTCCATTCAAATTAGTTGAATTGAACGGTTTATGTGTTATTGAGTAACAAGCAACCTTCCAGAATGAAGAACCCCTACTTCTTAAACCTAAGTCCTGGTACAACTATTCATATGCAAATACTACCAGACTGTGAGCAGGGAGAATATATATAATAGTAATTTATGAGAGTATTGTTGTATAAATGTGGAAGCCATATTGTCTACGAGAAATGTGGGTCGGATTAGAACCAGCGACTATTACGTTTCCAGGAAGAAAGTCCTAGCCATCTCGGGATCGCCACCCACCGTCCTTACAGAAGCGGGCTAGAAGGGTTGCGTGCTGCGGGACCTTTGCCCCACAGCACGCAACCAGATTTACTCACTGACGCGGGATAACACCCTACCCCAACGACGCGGGATTCTCATCCCGACAAAACCCGGTGTATGGTGCGGCAGGCAGGGGTCCAGTGGGGGCGAAGCTGAGTCTAGTGTGGGTGGTGTGGGTCGATTCGCCGGCCAGGGAGACCCTTAGCAACGGCGTTGCCGCGGCCGCCCGCAACATAGTCATGGGGCCCGCCTGGGACCAACCACCCCAGTAGGCTGCCCCACATGTTGCGCATAATCCTGTTGTGGGGTCGCCGCTCCGGGTGGTAACCGGTGTGGGGTAGCGGCGGCCTTGCATCAGGGGGGTTTGGGAGCCCTTCCGTCCGGCGGGTCGGCTCCGACCTAACCACACGGTTCTAGACGAAGCTAGCCTCTGCACTTTGTCACTTACTGCCGCACCAAATATCGCCCTGTCTTCACGCTTCCCCACATTTCAAAATGACAGTGCAACAAGAGAATAGACGGTACATAGCGGCCCCTAGAAACCCCACAAAGTTGACTTCGTTTGAGGTGGAGTTCGCGAATATCCGCGGACTCCATGCAAACCTCGATACCGTCCACCATCACCTGGAGTCGGCACGGCCTTCTGTGATGTTCCTAACGGAGACACAGATACGCCGCCCTGACGACACGTCGTACCTCTGTTACCCGGGCTATATCATTGAAGAACAATTCCGCGATAAAGCCGGGGTGTGCGTGTTCGTTAGGGCGGATGTTTGCTGCCGCCGGTTGCGCTGTCTGGAGAACCCCTCCTACTCCGTCCTTTGGCTGCACGTGGATCATGGCTCCATGAGCCAGATCTACGTGTGCGTCTACCGCTCCCACACAGGGGACACTGGGACAACAAGGCTTTTCGAATACCTCAGCGAGATGGCTGACGATGCGCAGGTGCGGTTCCCGAACGCTGACCTGGTTTTCCTGGGGGACTTTAACGGTCATCACGTTGAGTGGCTGGGGTCCCTTAGGACCGATCATGCGGGACGAACCGCCCATGCATTCGCTCTCTCCCACGGGCTGACCCAGATGGTACGGGGGATTACCCGGATACCTGACAGGTCAGACCACACGCCCGCCTTGCTGGATCTACTGCTGACGAGTCGCCCAGCCGAGTACAGTGTGTCGGTACGCGCCCCACTGGGCACATCCGACCACTGTGTGGTGCACGCCAGCTTCCAAGTGCCACCGCCTGCTCGTGCTGAACAAATGACTCGACGACTATGGCACTACTCGTCGGCAGACTGGGACGGTCTCCGCGATTACTTTGCGTCCATCCCGTGGAGCCAGCGCTGCTTTGTAGGGAAGGCGCCTTCGGATAGCGCTGCTGCCATTGCTGGCGAGATCAGTCTAGGGATAGAATATTATATCCCTTTCACTGATGTCGCCAGCATCCGCAAAGCTCGCCCCTGGTTCGGGCGTGAATGTGCCGAGGCTGTCCAGAAAAAACAGTCGGCATATCGCGCCTGGGTCAGGGCTCGGGCGGCACGTGACCCGAACGTGAACCGCCTCAAAGCAGCGTACAATCGGGCCACTAGGTTCAGCAAGAGGGCCTTCAAGAGAGCGGATGCCCAGCGCGTCGCGCGGCTTGGTCAGGAGCTCACATCCCATCCCACGGGCAGCCGTGGATACTGGCAACTGGCCAAAGCCGTACAGTCAAATTTTTGTCAACCCTCGCTGCCACCACTGCGTTTTCCTGATGGATCACTGGCTCACAAAGCCCAAGAGAAGGCGGACATGCTCGCAGACCTCTTTGCGGCTAATTCCCGGGTCGATGACCGTGGCCTGCAGCCCCCCGCCATCGCCAACTGTGGCCACACTATGCCTGATATTGTTATCAGGCAATGTGATGTACGGGCAGTGCTGCGGTCACTCGACACGCGGAAAGCCAGTGGCCCTGACGGCATTCCGGCGGTGGTGCTACGAAAATGTGCTGCTGAGTTGTCTCCAGTATTAACGCGTCTGTACCGCCTGTCATACTCTACAGGCCTCGTGCCGGAGGCCTGGAAGGAGGCGAACGTACAACCGATCCCCAAGAAAGGGGATCGATCCGATCCAGGCAACTATCGACCCATAGCTGTCACCTCAGTCATTTGCAAGGTGCTCGAGCTTCTTATTAATAAGCAGCTCATGCGATACCTGGAGGATCACTCGCTAATCAATGATCGGCAATATGGCTTCAGGCCAAAACGATGAACGGGTGACCTCCTGGCATTCGTCACGCATGTATGGGGTGGGGCTATGGAAAAGTTTGGCGAGTCCTTGGCTATTAGCCTGGACATCGCCAAAGCTTTCGATAGGGTCTGGCATGCTTCGCTCCTTTCCAAGCTTCCGGCATATGGTCTACCTCCTCAACTGTGCAGCTGGATTGCCAGTTTTTTAAACGAGCGCCGAGTGCGGGTCCTCTGCGATGGCCAGGCTTCTCGCTTTTTGCAAGTGAATGCCGGGGTACCGCAGGGGTCCGTACTGTCACCAACTCTCTTTCTTCTGCATATCAATGATATGCTTTCCCTCGGGAACATTCATTGCTATGCAGATGACAGTACATTGCACGGGAGTTACTCGGTTCGTCCGACGGCGGGGCGATCTGTGATAGAGGAGGAGAGACGACATCTCGTGGGTGATCTCGACCGAAGCCTCGACAGTATCTCCCAATGGGGTGCCGAGAACTTGGTCGAGTTCAATGCCCACAAAACACAGGCGTGTGCATTTACAGCGAAAAAATCCCCTTTCCTTCCCCTACCCACTCTTCAGAATGCAATATTACCAATGAAGGACAATCTAGACATCCTTGGCATAGACGTTCGTCGAGAGCTCAATAACACAAAATACATTGAGAGATGTATTGGGCTAGCTTCGCGGAAACTAGGAATACTGAACAAGGTAAAGCGATTCTTTACACCGCACCAGAGGTGTCTGCTGTACAAAACGCAGATTAGACCCTGCGTTGAATACTGCTCTCACCTCTGGGACGGCTCCGCGAAGTATTTGCTGGACGCACTCGACGCTATGCAGCGACGCGCTGTTCGCATTATAGACTGTCCGGAGGTAACGGGAAGCCTTGAGCCGCTAGCCCAGCGCCGAACAATTGCTTCCTTGGCCGCGTTCTACCGTATTTACCACGGTGAGTGTTCTGAAGAAGAGCTCTTCAACCTGATCCCACCCTCTCCCTTCCGATCCCGAACAACGCGTGCCGGGCAGAGATGTCACCCTCATACCGTGGAAACCGTCTTCGCGAGAACCGAGCGTTTTAAACGATCGTTTCTCTGCCGAACGATGGTGGCTTGGAACGCCCTGCCTGCGCACGTGTTTCCTCCTACATATAACCCTGGGCTCTTTAAGCGAAGCGTGAAGAGGCACATTACAGGGTCGTCAAGTTGAGGGCCACTCTCTATAGTATTCCTGTGTACTGTGAGAGTCGCCCTCAATTGCCAGACGTCGCCTCAGCTTACCATCAGGCGAGTGGCGTCAATTTGTCGACCTAAATATAAAAAAAAAAAAAAAAAAAAAAAAATCCCCGTAGAGACCACAGAGGGGGACAAAGTCCGCCGGGCGCCACTGGAAATACCTCCTGCTTGTGAACCAGGGACGCCCGGCAATGGTCGTTAGAGCGGCCGCAGAATTAAAAAAAACAAAAAAGCAATTACACATTTGCACAGTACTTGGTCGTTAGAAAGAAAGAAGAAGAAGAAGGAAAGAATATTTTTATTGTTGCATCACAACTTTACACTCAACGTTACACAAAGAAAAATATAACTTATCTGTGGTCACGACGGCCACAGACGTAAAATTGACGTAAGTGACACGGTCGTGTCACAAACTGTCACAATACAGTGTGCTTTGGTTTGACACTTATGAGTGACGTATGTGTGGTAGGAAACACGTGGTTAAATAAGTATATTAGCTAAGTAGTATTAGATAGTCATCGTATCTCATCTAAAAAACTAACTTAATATATTTAAATATGCATCGGACTCCCTATCTATCACTATGTTGGAATTTTGTAAACCTAGTGCCCGTTAGCGGCAATAGGCTCGCCCGATACTACGTGGGACTAACGTCTCACAAGTGTGGGTGTATAATACACCTCTGCCAACCGCTACGTGGGTAAAGGTGTAACGTATATCTATCATTCTGTCTGTCTGAATTTCCATCTATCACTGTACAAAATTTCACCAGAACCGGTCAAGCCATTTTTAAATGATGCCCGATAACATAAACTTTTAAATTTTATTATGTAAAAGTAAATTGTCAAGCCCCGTACTCGTAAATAAATCCTTTAATTAATTTTTGTAAACATTTTTTCGGATTTCTCCATTTCTATTATAATCTGTTTTAATGGTATGGACCTTTTAAGAGGTAAATAATTTCACGTTTATTTGGTGGATGTAAAAATAATATTTTGTGTTCCACCTTTTTTTGGGACATTTTATTATTTAAATATTCATGAACAATATTTTTGATGAAAGGCCCGGAGATATTTTAAATGTGTGCTGTGATGTGTGAGTGTACTCGTATATGTAACGTGTAACACTCTGTATGTAACCATATTAGATGCAGATCATTAAATAAAACAGTATTGTTTCATCCAAGCTAGTGTTTTATTCAAATACTCAATCACTATATCATATGGCCACCCTGCCAGTATTGTATGATATAGGGATGGATGAAACAATACTGCATTATTGATCTGCATCTCATATATATTGGTTAAATACATAGTGTTACACGTCGTTACATATACACTCACACATCACAGTACATATAATATAATTAATGAGATTATAATGTTCCACTCTTATCCATATGTCACAGATAAATTGTAAATACCGTTGCATTGCAATCGGTCTCGCATGATTGATGCAGTGATTGCGATTACGTGCGACTGAACAAGAGTGGCTGTTATTTTTTTATTTCTAACTGCTTTTACAGGCTCTAATATCATTTAACTATTTAAACCAATTCCATACCTACTTTTTACAGTAAAGATAAACCAATAATTCAATACTTATTACCATATATTAGAGGTATAGATTCTATCGCAAATAAATTCGTCACTTCGCTAAGGTTAAACCCCAACCTTTGTGAAAAAAAAACCATAGATAAGAAATATTTCCAACGAACCGAAGCATAAATTTTCACGAAACACCCCTGAAATTTAATCTCAACGGTGAACTGAGCCCTTTTAATTTGGTAAGTTCAGGATGGTCCGATTACTGAGCGCAAACACCAACCTTTCATGAAAAGGTGTCGGCTCTTTTTGATCGTAGTCATCTTTATGCAAACTTTATGATGAAATTGTCCTTTCTTATAAAAAATATTCGATTTATATGCGACAATTTCGCATATAGTTATAAACTTATACTTTAGATAGTTAGTGACCGGAAGAAAAATATGCGTGGATACCCAAGAGTGAAAATGCTAAAATTGCATGTATGAAGTCATGTATAATATCCCAAAAAAAAAATAGGGACGTTTATGACCAATGATGACGCCTTCTTGGACCTCACTACGTTGCATTTGTAAGATAATAATATGATGTAGTATAGGATATAGGATAAGTACCGATATAATAATTATAATATTATTGGTTCCTTTTTACAAGCTTTTTATTAGCTTGCAATGTTTGTTTATATGTATGTTTGTTCGGATGAAATCTTGCAACTCAATTTTGAAGCATATTTCCTTTACCGATTGAGCTGAAATTTTGTATACACGTTCGGTTTGGATGACAATTTAACGTTCATACTGTGACGTCCTTCTAAATCCAAAATGGCGGCAGATACAAGATGGCGGACTAATTATATTTAATGCACTACTACAATATGGGTATCAAATGAAAGGCCTTACAAAGAGTAACTCGAAAAAATAAAGTGACGTCACTCTAAATTGAAACTCAATTTTGAAATTTCGTTAGCCGATTGAGCTGAAATTATGTATACACATTTGGTTTGGATGACAATACATGGTTAATACTGTGACGTCCTTCTAAATTCAAAAAGGCGGCACATACAAGATGGCGGACTAATTATATTCAATGCACTCCTACAATATGGGTATCAAATGAAAGGGCTTACAGAGAATACGAATGCCAGGTATAAATTAGATGCTAAACATAAACTTCGTTTTCCAATTAGCATGTTCAATACCTCCTATGCGAGGAAATCAAGTATTTGAACAACCCTTTAGATTTGTATAGCTTTTATAACACATAAATTGTGTTATAAGTTATAAGTAGCGTTATAAGTTGATACTAAAAGTTTTAAAATTAAAGTTTATTTTTGTCTTTTAGGGCATTTAAATAAAAGCTTGTTCTTTAAAACCTTTTATTTTTAATTTATATCGTATACAATGTAAAGCATTTTAACTTTTTAAATTGGATTTCTAACCTAATTTTTAATTAACAGTGGCATATAATTTTAAACGTACATTAAAAAAAACTAGACGTTCCGACACCACAGATAAAAAAAAATTCAATGACGTCCCACTAAGTATTCCCGCACTCCACTCGAATGAGTTGGTATCTTTTTTTAGAATTTAGCGAACTAAATGTGATCGGCTGAATAGAAGTAGTATCGATGCGTTAGGCGCGCGCACCACTCAGTAAGTAACTTCAAAAAAAAATAACCCTTCATTTCCCGCCTAAATTAAATCTGTCAATAGTATTTTTCTTCATCTTTTTTACAGTATGCCATAAATATAATTAAGAGTTTTTTAAAATTTAAAATTAGAATAGATAATAATCAAGTTAAAATGTGATATTAGTGTTTATAGTGACGATTAGTGACAATAGTTCAGTGTGACAAATTCGATTTTACTTTCGACGTGTGAAATTGAAGAGGCCAGATGTATCTATATTAAGATAGTTATTTTTGCAACGTTTAAAATTCACTATTCGGCGAGCTGGTCATCGTATTTATCAACTGTCAAAAGAAAGTTTATGGAATCTTAAAAACCGAACGTGAGCAGAAGTTGAAATTTGACATTAAAGGATGAGTTCAAGATTTTAAAGTCATTGTTTGTAGTATAATTTGAACTTTAGTTACTCATACCAATTATACAATAACTTTATATTATAATTAATTTTCTCACAATTCTCACGAAGGTCATTCTGAATCCTACTAATATTATAAACGCGAAAGTTTGTGAGTATGTAAGTATGTAGGTATGTATGTATGTATGGATGGATGGATGTTTGTTACTCTTTCACGTAAAAACTACTGAATGGATTTTAATGAAACTTTACAATAATATAGCTTACACATCAGAATAACACATAGGCTACAATTTATAAAGATATTGTGTGAATTGTTCAAAATATGACGCGGCGCGACGGGAACGGCTAAAAATCCAAATTACCACGCGGACGAAGTTGCGGGCGACCACTAGTGTGTGAATAAAATAATGATGTCAAGTTAAGTTATTTGCCAACTAAGTAAAATATTTTTACTTTTAACTTGTTTTAAACTTTCAGTACCTAACCCAGAAGTTTTCACATTACATTACAATTCGTTGACCCATATTTAACCCAATAATTAGGTAGTAAGTATCCATGCCATTAAAATTAGATGAATAATGACAAAAAAAGGTTAATTAAATATACATACTTATTTAAATGGATATTATTCAAATGGTGTTCAAAATTTCATAAAGACATTTATTAATTTTTTTCTTCTTTTAATACATTTATTTTAGCAATGTGGTGTTTTCTTGAATTGTTTTTTTTTTAACAAGGACTTTGGTCCCAAAACTTAATACTAGAGTCATAATAGATGGCACTCATGACCCAACACTTAAAAGTATAGATCCTAATATTGGTACTGTGGTCTTAATTGCTATGTTGATAGGAGAACATTTCCCCTGAAAGGTAACATACTTAAATTATATTTCTAATCTGGAAGAGCCGTCGTCTTTACAATTTATTTTGAAAAGTTAAATATTACTAGCTTTAAATAAAAGTATAGTAAAAGTATATCCTGATTACACACCCTAGGGCCACAGTATAAGTTTAATTTTACTATGCTAGGGGAATAGTTTATGTTTTGATTGTCGGCCCTTGGTGCAACCTATAGTACCTATACACGGTACCATGATGATGTTGGACAGTGTTAGTAGGTAATAGAACAAGTTTGATAAAACTATAAAATGATACCGGAGGATTTAAAAAAAAAGGGAATTAGTGTACGTGTTTGTTCATCATGTGCTCCAAGGGGTAGTTTCAGCCATGGTCTCTAGCGGGAGCCAGTGAAACGGGGCCGTTTCATGAAGGAGGCGGCCGGTAGGGTGAGGGAGCGTACCCTCCCCGCTGAGTTCCGAAGAGTGCGGCGAGTGCGCCGCAGACGTGACTACGCCCAGGACCATCGACCTCCATGATCGGGGCCTGAGGACGATGGATTAGCAACCCAGGCTAGAAGGGCTCCGTGCTGTGGGGCTTCACCCCACGCATGCCTTTCCTCACCGACGCGAGATAAAACCCGACCCCAAAGATGCGGGGTAACACTCGACCACCACGCAGCGGCCACACAGGTGGACAAGGTCCGCCCGGCGCCACTGGGAATTCTTTCAGTGAGGCACTCGGAAATGTGCGTAGGATCGGTCGCGGCCTAAAAAAAAAATAAAAAGGGGTAGTTTCAAGCCACACTTTGCTAGTTGTTTTGATTTTTCCCAGGTAAAAGAGGAATACCCTATTGCCATTACCGGTCACCATTATACAATACAAATACAATATCTAACCATACTGTTCTCCGAACCTTAATAACTTAGCTAGAATTTCTGTATTACGGAATTTAGTATCATAAACGGGTAGATTAATTAGAAAATTAATGTTAAAGGGAATATTAATTTTAACATGTTAATTTTCTTGTTAATGTTTCAGATTACATTAATTGTGCGTTAATTAGGAGCCCAATTTAAATAATGTATTCTAAAATTTTATTACTTGACTTAGGTTGTTTGTTTAAACGCGTATATTGAGGAAATACTGTTTCGATTGGATTTATTCTAAAGTAGCTGATCCGCACGCGTGATGTAGTTGTCTCGTTCCCGATTCCCGTGGGAACACATTACCGGGATAAAAGCCTATGATACTCAGGGATTATGTAGCTACACACGTTCGTCCACATTTAGTCTTCAGAAAATGTGTAAATGTATGAAATTGAAAAGGAGTGACCGAGAGTTTTATTGCCAGGTTCTTTCTCTCGGTTCTACTTATTGTATTGCGAATCTGGCTGTACATGTAAATATAGAAGCAATAATATTTTTTATTTTAAGTACTTACTGACGTTTGTAAGAGCCATTTAGTGACCTATACAAATAAATAAATAATTTCATTTCACATATCGGTGAAAGAATTTTCAGAATCGGTTCAGTAGTAACGACGTCTATTCAATTCAAACAAACAAAACAATTTTCTTCTTTATAATATTAGTATACTAGCAGACGTCTCGGCTTGGCCCGCTAGACAAATTATTTACATAAAAATCTTCCTTGAAAACCACTCTATCCATTGGTGAAAACCTCATCAAAATCAGATGAGATGATCAGAATGGAAGCGAATTTTTTTTTGCACATTCTCACATAACGTCATCTAGCCCTAACTAAGCTATAACTAAGCTTATAAGCTTGTGCTATGGGATTTAGACAACTGATAAACATACTTATATACTTCTAAATACATACATAATATACATAGAAAACACCTAAACTCCGAAACAAACATGTTATGATATAAGTAGTATAGATTAGCATAAATAATACAGATGTTTGTTATGTTAAACGTAATTTTTATCTAAACCTCTTGTCAAATCAGTCTGTTCTCACTTCCAGGTGCGCAAGTGTTACAAAAATAGCTGACAACGTGAAAATAGACCAAAATGCTGCGTATTTTTTCGTCGTGAGGTAAGATTTATTACCTTCTTTGTCTATATATACCTCAGGGCAACTATGTCTATACTACGTATATATAGAGCGCTGATTATCGGTCTAAACCACTAACAACCACTCTGCACGTCAGAACAGACAAACAGTCGAGGATGACGTAACGTTATTATAGTCTTCCCATTTTAATTGTCGTGTGGAAAAAAATGGAACTAATTATTGTTTGTAGTTATTGTTCTGAGATCTTGTTTATGACGTGTTTCAATGTAATTTAGCGCCCTTGGAACGCAAACATTTATACTGGACATCTTATATCCGAGCTACTTAGTAGTCGCTACGAAGAAAACGGGTGACACTATCACCCTCTATCTATAGATGGTCGCTCTGAGGTCTATACATTTTCCCTTCTTTTCTTTAGAAGCGGTTAAGACAGGGTTAAGAGGGCACTTGTTTAAGTTGATAGCTATCTATCTTCAAAATTAGGGAGGTGAAAATTAGGGTTAGATAAAACACCTTTATTACTAGAAGATTTTTTTTAATAAGAATTTTGTACATTCTCACACAACGTCATCTAGCCAAAACTAAGCTACAAGCTTGTGCTATGGGATCCAGACAACTGATAAACATTTTATATTAATTTCTAATTACATACATATGTAATATAAAAAAAAACTCCGAAACACACATTATTTTGTGAATAACACAAATAATTGATTCGACCTGGGAATTGAACCCCAATCTAGATCGAAATCCGATACACTACCGACCACGCCACGGAAGCAGTAATTATAAATGGCTCATGATTGCGACGTTATAGCTTAAAACACACTGATCCTTCACATACCACGTATGCCACGCGATGTGGGAGACAGTGACACACTGGTCCTACGTCTTACAACGTCTGACGTTTACGTTATCTATGCGCTATGACACTTTAAACGTGTGTGACAGCGTCGTACGCGAGGGATAGCATGGGAACACGCGAATCTGGTACGGTGACGCGTAAGACAGCGTGATGAATAACCAGTGTGTTCGTTTCCATTCAAATTGTGTAGGCCGGTATCTGTTCAGATGTCATAGTGCGCGGTGCACATCGCATGTGAAGGAGGAGTTTGCCCGTCCCATTAAAAGGCAAAACGAAGGTTTGGATTTTTATTTCTTACTACATTACCTATACGTTACTTTTCTTTCCAATTTAGAAACTTTATGCTGAATAGCTGTAAGACTGATTACCATAATACAATATTATTAACTCCAAAAATATAACATCCACGAACTTTAATAAAAGTAAAATTTTATTCTAGATCAGAACTGTCACGTCTGCTACCACTTTGAAAAGAAGTAACATGTACATTGGAATTATATAAAGGCCCTATAATCGGCCCTTGCAAACCCCAGTGGCTAGTGACGTGAATATAATAAATCAATCACAAATGGAGCAGCTAGTTACGAAAGCATTAGAATAGGACCCTATGATTTCCTTAGAGACCTCTGAAATAGTGAAAATGTCTGTGAAACAATGGCTTACTACGAAATAGTACAACGTTGTTATGTATTATTATAACAGGAATCTTAAAATAACTAATGATAGTGTTTGTTGGTTTTTGGAATAAAAGACAGGAGCTCGTAATAATACGTGTCGTGTATTTCAGTCGGCCATGTTACAAAGTGAGGAAAAAAGGAAGTGAACATAGACAAGACAATATTGATATAATCTAAGCATAGACTAAACTAGGCTATGGCTTACAAGCTAATATAATATTATGACATCTTCCCTTTAAGTATAATTAGATTCTTAAATAAAAATAACAAAACGCATTTTAGTGTTTTGACACGAGACAATTTGACGTTTTATAAGATTCTGACAGTTGACATAATTTGACGTTGTCAATTTGACGATTGTTTCTAAATGTAAACAAACAATGGTTTACAACATTTTAGTTTACTAATTAATTACTTATAACTAAGTACATGACAATGAATACGAAACAATGTTTATAAGACTGTGTCTATAAGACGTTGTGGTTGCCTTATCTCTCTTCCTGAACTAGAATATTTCTTAATTGGTTGACTGCTAGTACGTTGAGGAGATTGACTATGAGAAATTTTAGAGTAATCATTTGTATAACAAGGAGTATAACTGATATAAGTTTGATTGGAACTGACTGGTTGAGTGTGAAAATTATTAGTCTGTGTGTTATGTGAATGAAAAGAATATTGAGACTTTGGTCTAAGTGTTATGTATTGTCTATTGCGACGATATGTACCAAATTTACTTTTTATGATATACGACCTAGGTTCAGGACTAACTTGTTGTATAATACCTGGAAACCAAGACGATTGTGGATGTTTTTGAAACATAACATGACTATTTACCTCCAAGGGTTTAAGATCTTTGGAATTTTTGTTGTAATACTCTTTCATCTTATGTAAATTTTGATTATTGACTTGTTTAAGATGTCTATAGTTACACAATTTTGGTTTTAAAAGTTTTTCTACTATAGGTAGCTTTGTACGAAGTCTACGTGACATGGAAAGTTGTGCTGGTGAACATAAAATGTTTTTGGGAGTATTGCGATATTGCAGTAATGCTAAATATGGATCAGTATTATCAAGTAAACATTTTCTAAGCATATTTTTAATTATGCCTACTGTCCGTTCTACCATACCATTTGAACGGCTGTGATAGGGACTGGAAGTGACATGGTGAATATTCCAATCTTGTGTGAAATCATGAAAAGATTTGGAATTCATCGGTGGACCATTATCTGACATTAATGTATGGGGAATACCATGACGAGCAAATATTGATTTTAACTTGATTATGACTTGGTCTGCACTGTAACCATTACTTAAAATTGCTATCTCAACATATTTTGAGAAATAATCGACTACAATTACTTAATTGTAGTCGATTATTTATGTATGCTTGTTGAACTCAAAGAAATCTATACCAACCTTATGCCAAGGAATGTATTTGTAATCATGTGGTAATAAACTTTCTTTAGTGTTACTTTTTCTTAAAGTGAGACAAATTTCACAATTACTGATGTAATTATCTATATCTTGACTAATATTAGGCCAGTAAATTGTATGTCTTGCCAAATTTCTACAACTATTCATGCCTTGATGACCTTCATGTAATAGTTTTAAGAAATCTTTACTTAAAGAAATAGGTATAATAACTCTATCTGACAAAAATAAAAGGTTATTAGCATAATGAATATCATCTTTAACAGGAAAGAAAGGTTTAATACAATCATCTACTTTATGCTTTGAATTTGGAAATCCATTTTTACAGTAATTAATAAGAGTTTGAAGAGTTTGGTCAGACCTGGTAGCTTGTTCAATTTGTTGTAATTTGAAAGGACTAAGTGACAAATTAGCAGTGAGTAAATTAACATGAAGTTTAATATCTTCATCCAATTCTACTAATGCATTTTCTGGTAATGCAGCACGGGACAATGTGTCTGCGACATATAAGTATTTACCTGGTTTATAAGTAACGATAAGATCATAGGGTTGCAAACGAAGCATTATTCGTTGCAATCTTGGTGGAATATTAAATAAAGGTTTACTAAATAAAGAGACAATAGGTTTGTGATCTGTTTCCACTAGGACTTTGTTACCAAAAATGTATTGATGGAACTTAGTACAACCAAATAAAATTGCTAGGAGTTCCTTTTCAATCTGAGAGTAATTTTGTTGAGACTTTGTCAAAGAAGCTGAGCCATATGCTATAGGACTAATATTATGTAAGATGACAGCACCTAAAGCATCTTTTGAAGCATCTACTGACAAAGTAAGTGGTTTTTGAGGATCAAAGTAAGTTAAGACTGGTGAAGAACTAATTAGAGACTTTAATTTATTGAATTCTTTCTCATGACTGTCATTCCATGACCATATTGTGTTTTTATTAAGTAACTGTCTTATGTTTGATGTTTCTTTTGATAAATCTTTTATGAATGAGCCAAGAAAATTAATCATGCCCAGGAATCTCTGGACATCTGTGACATTCTTAGGCTGTGGCATGTTGCAAATTGAATTTACTTTAGATGGATCTACAGACACTCCATTTCTATTGAATATAAAACCTAAATACTTGACTTCACTTTGACAAATGTTACATTTATTACTATTAAATGTTAGACCTATATCTTTTGCACGACAAAGAACTTTTTCTAGGATTTGATCATGTTCTTGAATGGTTTTAGCATGTATAAGAAAGTCGTCCATCATTATTTTAATGCCTTGTATGTCACCAAACCGGGAAATCATTTCTTTATGAAAGATTTCTGGAGATGCATTGACACCAAACGGTAGCCTTAAAAAACGAAATCTGCCATAGGGGCTTATAAAAGTACATAGTTTGGATGATTCTTCATCTAAGACAAGATTCCAAAAGCCTGACTTAGCGTCTAAATTTGAAAAATAACATGAACCATTTAGTTCTGCTTTAATTTCATCAATATGTGGAAATGGGTAATGTGAACGTTTAATAGCTTTATTTAACTTACGTGGATCTAAACATAATCTAATGCTTTCATCCTTTTTAGAGACAATTACCATAGAGTTGACCCAATCAGTTGGTTCATCAACTCGAGCAATAATACCAGTGACTTCTAACTTATTAAGTTCTGCCTTGACTTTATCCTGTAATTTAAAAGGAATTTTTCTACTTGCGTCTACCGACGGCTTGACATTTTCGTTGAGAGTTAAATGACATTCATAGTTTTTAAGAGCTCGTATTCCATTAAAAACCTTACTATATTTCTTTAGTATTGACAGACTGTTTGACTCTGTAGGGACTTTGTGACACATTGACTGTGATATGACTTGACTTTGACTGTTAGACTGACTTGACATTGACTGTAAATTTTTGTTCTGGCTATGCTGACTAAGTGTGTAGTTTGGACTGTGTTTAGATATGTTTTCATCAAAGGTTACTGACTGTATTCTTTTTATGACTTTTAACTGTTGACATGACTGTCTACCCAGAATATTTTTGCAATCTAACTGTGTAATATGGAAACACAAGTTGTATGATTTGTCATTATACTTACATGGTAATGTACAATAACCGATTGTAGGTATACTTTGACCTGTAAATGTTGTCAAGTTAAATGGTGTTTGTATAAGATTTATCTCTTGCAACGCTAGTTTTTCAAATGCTTTCTTAGACATCAAATTCACATCTGCACCTGAGTCAATAAGTAAGCAAACAGATTGACTACAGATACTTAGGGTTATTGACCATTGGTCACTACAATTTACAGAATTACATTGATAAACAGCACCTAAAAAAGCTTGATCATCATTAGAAAAATCTTCTTGTACATAATTAACATATTTTTGCTTGGACTTACACATCTTTGAATAATGATTAAGTTTTTGACAGAAATTACATTTTGCACCAAGAGCAGGACATTTAAAACGATGTGTTTGACCACACTTTGGACACATTGAGTTATTCATAGACTGATTGTTACCTTTATAACCATTGGGACTGCTATAACTCGATGAATGGGATGTATTGTATGACTGGTTAGGATTGTACCTTGACTGTTGACTGTGACTCTGACTTCTTGATTGACGATCCTGTGACTGCGGATTATACCTTGATTGTTGACTGTGACTCTGAATTCTTGATTGACGATGTTGTGAATGACTTCTACTGGACTGTTGACTACTTCTGTTATGTATACTATCTATACTAGCTACAGATGAATTGGGATTTATGCCTGATAATATTTGAACTTCTTTCCGGGACGATTCTAGTGACTTAGCAATATTTATAGTGGCATCTAAAGTGGTAGGCAATTCTTGCAAAATTTTCTCTTTAATGTAGTGATTCTGATCATTTAGATTCCAACTAAATATATCTTTTAGTAAATCGTCTTGCAATTCATCAAAATTACACTGATGGGCTATATTTTTGAGATCTGTTATATAACTGTCCAGCTGTTCATTTTGCAGTTGCTTTCTGTTAAAAAGTTTATGCCTTATCATGGTTATATTGACTTTTGGGCTGAAATAACCTGCAAATCTGTCGATCAACACTTGTAGCTTGACTGTTTCGACATCTAGGTTGAAAGAATAAAATATGTGAAGGCAATCTGGTCCTATATAATGTAATAAAAGTGCGACTTGCCTATCTTCGCTTTCTTGATCATATTTAAATGCTTTGAGATATATTTTGAATTTGGTGATCCAATTTTTCCACGTGAGCGGCATGTTGGATGCATGAACGTCCATGTGCTTGAGGCGACCCGAAGACGTTGAAAATTCGTCCATTTTTTTCTTTTGGTTGATCCAGTTCTTCCTAAGACACGCCAGTTTACACCACACCTGATGTTTGTTGGTTTTTGGAATAAAAGACAGGAGCTCGTAATAATACGTGTCGTGTATTTCAGTCGGCCATGTTACAAAGTGAGGAAAAAAGGAAGAAGGAATTGAACATAGACAAGACAATATTGATATAATCTAAGCATAGACTAAACTAGGCTATGGCTTACAAGCTAATATAATATTATGACAGATAGTAACATTAATTCCTAAATAGTTAAACATGACGACTAGGTTAAACTCTAAGGGAAAGGCGCAAAGATAGGAATTAAAATTAACACATAAAGATAAAATACTCGATATTGTACACAAAGAAAGAAACAAATATGTTACACATGCCTTAAACATTGTACAACTGGCGATATTTATTTTGTTTGATATTTCATCACCCACCGAGCTTTTTTCCCAACGCAGTTGGGGTCAGCTTTCCAGTCTAACTGCGATTTGGACTAACTTCAATATTTTCCTTGAAGCGACTGCCATCTGACCTCCACAACCCATCGATGATATCGGAGCTCTGTAGTTAGACCGGTCGGATTTTTGATTTAAGGCTCCAACTACCTCTAACAACTGATATAGATGTTTGTATGACAACCGGGACCGACGGCTTAACGTTCTCCGAGGCACGGCTAAGACAGGCCTGACTCGATGTTGCTTAACCTTTATAATGTGGTAACATTGTCGGTTACCACAAAACCTCGTCGTCCTATTTTTAGTACATCTACCATATATAAAACAAACTCTTTGGCATCCACCGCACCTTCAGTTCTCACCGTAAATTATTAGGTCTCATTTGTCATTTTCGTATTTGTAGAAGACTACTTTAATGTTTAATTAAGAGTTTAATTTTTGTTTTTTGTCTCTCAACAACTAGTTGTTTGCTGAGAGCACATAAATTACCTTGCAAATCAGTTCATGTTTTATAATACTTCTAGTATTTTACTAGCTGCAATAGACTCGCTCCTTATAACTGCCAAAATGTAGGCTTATAATACGCCTCAGTCTACCTTATTGAAACAAAAGGTGCGACTTTAAGTATATTGCTTCTATCTGTTGCAATTGACCTTTAAATATCAGGTGCGCTACTAACTCACTGAGTATTTAGACTTGGCACGATATATTTCCTGTACTCACCTGTCTAGTATTTGTCGGCGTCATCGCCTCTATAAACATTTTACATGTGAAAAATATTTAAATCAACACTGGCTGATCCCCCAGTACCGCCCGCATTGGATAGTTTTTTATTGAGAATTCCCACGAGAACATAAATAATCTTATAAAAAATATTTTTTTATTCAAGCTTTTATCAACATATTCGTAATATTGCTTTCTCTTGCGACTTACATACGCGGTAAAGGTTTCAGTTCAATGGGAAACCGGGAAGTGTGTTAAATTTAACATTCTATCATGTCGCATTAACAATAGTCCTCTTATATCCTTCATTACATCTCATACATAATCATATCATTATCAACACACCTATATCCCCGAAGGGGAAGGCAGAGGTACATTACATACCAATACCTTGCCATTAATTTTGTTGGTCCCACGTAATAGAGGGCCAATTGCCAGGCACCATAGAAAACCCATTCTGTAATTCAAAATAAAATTCCAGCAGCTAGGTATTTCATTACGTACTACTGAATAGAAACTCCGCACTTATTAAATCTCACATAACTAAATAATTAAGTATATTGTCGACATAATTCTATCTGATCATGATCTAATAAACACGTATTAAATGTTTTCCAAATTGCTTTTTCATTATCCCTCGGACATAATGCTTTTGGAAGAATGCCAGGTTCACATACTTGTGACACTGACCTTCTGAACATGGGTCCATAAAAAATACACAGATGAAGGAATGTTGGCAATTGAACAGATGGGAATATGAATACTAGGAATGCTTAAGTACTTCCAGAATTTTTTGAAAGTATACATTGATTTACAAAGAAGATTGTAAACTGAGAGACTAAGAATATTGTAAAAATATTTCACAAAACACTACATACGGGTTGGTCGCAAGTAATGGGGGTGAGTCTATTGGCGTTGCTGGGCATTTTGAGAGAGCCTTTTCAGTCTACCGGATATAGTTGAGGATAGCTTGGGTCATGGAGATGGGTGGTTAATAGGTTCCCTTGACACACTTCGTTTTATTTTAAATATTACTAAAAGGTTTTTACCAACCTTACGGGTAATTGGTGGACAGTATACTAATTTTGGACGGACAGATAATCTTACTATGTACCTTACCTAATAGTATAGACATGTCATATACGTACACACAAATAATTATATACTAGGTATGCAATACATTCTGCTGTTGCAATAATTGAGCTGAGTTTGTCGATCCGGATCGAACTCCTAAACGACTGGACCCATCTTTATGAATTCAGATATATGCACTCACGGTGATGGTCAGTATAACCGTGCCAAATTTCAAAAAGATCGGTCCAGTCGTTTAGGAGGAGTTCAAACACGAACGAAATACACGAGTCGTCTAAGAAAGAGCTTCTTAAACTCCGCTCAAATATGTTAATACATAATAGACGTTGGATTTGTCTGTAATATATTACTTATCAACTTAAAATCATGTCAATTTATATCAAAATAAACCAACCAAGTTCAGAATTCCTTCAACAAAAAGGTGGCGAAATGAAACTCGTGCCACAATCTCCAAGGAAAGCGAAAAAAGTAATCTGAACTTACTTGACACTTTGCCGCATTTAATAAAAACTTATTTTCTTCAGATGTTACACCACTTTCTTGAATGAAGCTTACATCATTCTTTCAGCCTAAAATGATTGAATAAAATTAAATAAATAGTCCAATGAGTTATCTGTTACCGCTCTTACCTTTGAGCGATTAACTTACAACTAAGTTTATGCGAGGTAATTATATTAGGTATCTGTGTGTAGGGTACATACACTTACGTAGAAATGAAGACATTTCATTTTTTTAAATGGAAGGTAAAAACACGGCTAAGATAGTATAAATATATTAGACCAGTAGTGGGAAAATATAATTTAGGGTTACGATTACATAGGTTTACAGGTGCATAGTTATTGTCTAATTAGGATATCAGACACCCCGGTGTCAAAACTACGAGGTTTCCGACGACGACACCGCACTCCACACGTTGGTGTAGTGGTCAGCGTGAGTGAGTCAGCGCCGAGACCTCGTAGTGGGTCTGGGCATGGATACCCTCTCGCTGGAGACCATGCTTCAAGCCATGGTCTCCAGCGGGAGTGGGTGGAACGCGGTGAAGAAGGCGGCCGAGAGGGAGAGGAAGCGTACTCTCCCCGCCGAGTTCCGAAGTCAGTGGCGAGGGCACCGCAGACTCATTTACGCCCAAGATCATCCATGATCACCTCCATGATCGGGGCCTTAGGACGGCAGGATAGTCACCCGCCGTCCTTACAGAAGTCCTTAATTTTTCATGTACTCCAAAAATTAACTTTTAAGACCTTTTTTGAAAAATCGTAGATCATAGTTATCCTACATTGAAGTATGTTCGCCAGTTGGTTAGTGTTTCACTTCGTACATGCAGTTCACTTCCTCTTAACTAGTTCCTTACATCGTACAAACTCATAGTGGTTCTGATTAAATAACTTGTTTCATTATATTAGTTGGTTTTTCTTTTATTTGTAATCCAAGCTTGGCCGCCCTTACGTCTATTGTCGGGCGTCTCTGGTACGCACGCAGATTTCCAGTGGCGCCCGGCTTTCCAGTGGCTCCTGGCAGTTAGTAGGTATGCATGTTTTGTTCTTAAGATTTCCATGTATAATGGAATTTCTATCATTATAAATCTATGGCTACCTATCCTGTTATGAGTGATCTAAGTCGAGTTCGTTACCCTTCATAGTACATAGATTTTTTGGTGTTACTGACGTTCTTCTACCTGCTATTGTTTCGGAGATAATTTTGTTGAAACTGATATTTTAAAGAGCAGAAAAGTCGTGAACATTTTTTTTTAATTCAAATATAAATTTCAGAGATTTTATTTAAAACGAGGATTAGATGCAACTGGAAAAATTCCCAATAAATGTAAATAATTATACCTACAAAGTTAATGGCTTGAAATATACAATAGTACTGTCACAGTATTTTAGCTTTTTAATAACTTTTTTTTGTATTTTCACGATTTAAGCTCAATTATATAGAATATTTTTTTCGTGGAAAATTTTGAAAAGAGCTCGTAAACAATTCTGTATCTGAGGATAATATTCGTAATCTCTTTCATACCTCCGACTGAAGGTTTTTATCTCCTTTTGAAACGATATAAACCCGAAATATTGGCAAGACCTTTTTTTTTTGGAAATATACAGATATAAAATTGGAACTAACCTGTGAAGTTTTTTTTGAATGCTTAATATATTTATTTACCTGTTAAGTACCAAAAAGACAATTGAGTAATTTTAGATACAAGGTTAACGTTAAAATTGGGAACAAGAAAGATCAAGAAGTTTATAAATACACAAACTGATATAATTTTTTTATAAATATGGGATCAATTATGAGTTTATGGTGAAAACCAATTGAGAATAAACCAAAATAAAAAATCATATTTTTCTTTTTAAGACAGTTTAAGACAGTTTCCAAAACGAAGGTCCTTTTGTTTAAAACAATCACACACACAGATTCATGTATTTATCTCTACAAGGGTAGACATAGGCAATCATTCTTCCACATTTCGCCAGTCACTGCTAGTCCTACTTAATAGGGGGCAAGCCTGTTGCCGTTTTAAGGCACTTAGTCCGCCCGTCAGCAGGTGTTACTGCGTGCAGGTGAGGATATTAGCACCCAGAGACAGGTTTTATACCTAAACAGGCGTTTATAGGCCTAAACTTCACCCGTATGTTTACATTTATGTTTGCAAGTGGTTGCGTTGGTACTAAGTCAGCGTATTGCGTGGATTTGCGTGCGAATGTACGAGTATAAAGGATTTTTTGATATAGATATGCCCAACGCTCAATACTGATACTATTTGTTGATATCAATTCAATTGAGTATTGGATATTGTATCATAGGGAGTACTACTGTGTGTGTATTTTAAACGTTTTCTGTAGTAATTGTTGGTTTGAGACTTCATAAGTTCTTTCTACTCTAATTTCGTTCTCTCAACCGAGGATTTGAGTTTGAGCCACGGTCACCACATATTTGACGAGAACCCACTCCTAACACAAGCACTTTTAGCTTAGCTCAAGGACTTAACTGAAATGTTAGTAGGTAACTCACGCTCGACACCACTAGACTCGCCGGGAGTCCGTGGAAATACCTTCTACGTGCGTACCATAGACGCCCGGCAAGGACGTGGTAACTCATATTTGTGATTAGTATTCTTAAAAGAATAAATTGATAGATAAATATCATTTTACTTTGGAAGAACGAAATTATACAGTAGAGCAAGAGTTAAGAATGAGATGCCGTTGAACATTTTTCTCGGTAATATCGCTCCTGTGGGAATCTGGAATTCATCTGTCACCAGCGGCATCTTTGTCCCAATAAAAACACTAACTTATTTAGCAACCTGTTAACTCTTACTGTTGAATTTCTGCGCCATTATAAAGTCACTGATTTCTACCTATCAGGTTCTTGGCCACATTGAAACACATATTATTATATATTTTTTTGCGATCATACAAATATTCAGAAACAAAGTTGCTCAAATAAATACTATATCTATAAAAACGAAAATTTGTTTAACAGACAACCTGTATTAAGACACAAGTTTCGGGTCTGTAACAGCCACCGCACACTAGACGACATGTCGCCGCGTCTACTCGCAGCGTTTTGTTGCGGCGTGGTCGTTTGCATTTGGCGTCTTGTCATCGTGACTAGACGCGGAGCTGTCGCTAGCGTCGGCGACTAGTCGTTACGACAGACGTCATGCAGGAAGCGATCATTAGTAGTGGAGTATTCGAGAGAGACGGTTGTTGTTCATCTTGTGAGTTAATATGGAGCCTCTAGTTGCACTTGCCTTGATGCTTATAATGCAAAGGAAAATAAACACGTGCACCTTCCTCAGCGCTCACAGCGTGACTGACGACTGCGGACTGACGCAGAGCTGTCGCGCGACTGTTGTCGTGTGTGCGCGTGCACGGCGCAACTAGACGCGGCGACAAGTAGCGAGCGCGCGCGACTCCCCTAGCTTGTCGTCGCGACTCTGTCGCCAAGTGTGCGAAGCTTTGAACAAAATATATGAAATTGACGGCCGCAGCCTGTCGCCGCGTCTAGACACCGAGCTGCGCTGTCGCGTTTCGCCTAGTGTGCGCCTGGGGGCGGGGCCCCAAGTGATTAATTCTACGTCCTCGTCGTCCGCCCTGGACCCCAACCTGCTTCCGGTAACGCAGTGGCAGGTTGGGTGACGGAACGTCTTAATCCTTACTTGTGACCATTAAAAGCGATCTAATTATTACAATGAATAATCCTGTAGAGACCCCCGGTCCCGACACTGCCCTTTCCCGGGCGGTGTCGGCCGACGACCTTATGCACGAACAAATGACTCAGATGCCTATGGATTTGGGGGCTCGCGCCGCGCTGCCTAGTCGCAGCGCGATGTCGACGCCCCAAGGAACTGATGCTGCTGGGACTGACGATGGGTCAGCTCCCAGCAGTGTGAAGAAGAAGGGCCGCTCTTCTGCGACGAAGAAGAGGACCCTCGAGGAGAAGGGGGGGCCGCCGCGCGACCGTAGCACCAGCTGCTCCGGGTGGGGGTCCCTCCTCTCCAGCGATTCGGAGGAGGAGGTGCCGGTCAAGACGGTGCGTACGCGTCTCGACGCGTACAGAAGGCGGCCGCCAACTCCTCCTCCGTCCTCGGTCCAACTGTCCCAGCGAAGTCGCCGGGAAATCGGTGCGCCGCCCGCGCGGGAGCTGATGAGCGTGTTTGCCCGCATGAACGCGGCCATGCGGGGCAACAGGAACGTGGCGGGGAGGAAGAAGATTGTGGCTTCACTGGTGGATGAAGCCCAATCTTCCCTCACCAAGCTCCTCGCGCGGAGCGTCACCAAGGAGGAGGCGAGGCTTCGGAAGCAGGTGACGAGCCTGGAGGCGGAGCTTGCTGCTTCCAGGAAGCAGATGGATGACCTGTGGCGGGAGGTCGCTGACTTGACCAAGGTGGTCAAGGCGCCTCCCGGTCCCATGCTGCCGCCTCCTCCTCCGACGGCTGGACCAGCGCCGAAGACGGCGCCACCCACGGCGCCCACCACGGCGCCCACCAAGGCGTCCACCACGGCGCCAACCACGACGTCCACCAAGGCGCCCACCACTGCGCCCACCATGGCGCCCACCACGGCACCCAACACGGCGCCCGGATCGCCGCCACAGCCTGTGCCGACTATGGTACAGGTCTTGACGGCGATCGAGAGGCGCCTCGCGGTCCTGGAGGACCGGGCGTACCACCCTCCACTAGCACGTCCCCCTTTCTCATACGCGGCGGCTGTTGGCGGTTCTCCCGCTCCAGGACCAAGCGGCACACCCGCTGTCCGCCGCCCCGCTCCGCCCCAGTCCGCTCCAGCGTACCGGTTGCCGGCCGAGACCGCGGCCCAGGCGCGGAAGGCGAAGGGGCGCGGCAAGAAGAGCGGCACCCCTGCCGCCTCCTCTTTCTCTAACGCTCCCGCTGCTTCTTTACATCCCTCCGGACGGGAGGGATGGGAGGTAGTGGGGGCCAAGAAGAGGAAGACGAAGGCCGCCAAGAAAGCGGCCAACAAAATGGCCAAAGCCGCCGTGGCGAAGGCGCCGAAGAGGCCCCGCGCTCCTCACTCCACAGCCGTCGTCCTTACGGTGACGACGGAGGGCGTGGAGAGGGGTGTGGGGTACGCTGATGTCCTGAGGACCGTGAAGTCCTCAGTCAACCTCTCAGCCCTCGATATCCAGGGGGGTCTCCGGTGCAAGACGACACGCACCGGGGCTCGCCTCCTCGAGGTCTCCGGCGCCTCCAGCGGCCCTAAAGCTGACGCCCTAGCAGCGCAGCTTAGGGACGCGCTGGACGCAGAAGCCGTCCGCGTCACCAGGCCCACCAAATGCGCTGCATTGCGCATCACGGGTCTGGATGACGCGGCCACGACGGAGGAAGTAATCTCCGCCGTCGTGGAGGCGGGCGGCTGCCCCCGTGACCAGGTGAAGGCTGGAGACATCTCCTTCGGCTCCACTGGTCATGGGATGACAGTCGTCCAGTGCCCCGTCGCGGCGGCACTGAAAGTGACGGACGGACGAAGCCTCCTCGTAGGGGGCTTCCTAAAGGCGCAGGTGCACCTCCTTCGTGCCCGGGAAACCAGATGTTTCCGGTGCATGGTGGTGGGGCACGTCGGAGTGCAGTGCACAGCGGAAGTCACCGTGGGCGATCGGTGCTTCCGCTGCAGCCGGCCCGGTCACAAGGCAAGTGCCTGTGATGCCCCGCCTCGCTGCTTTAGATGCGAGGCGGAGGGCAAAACTGCGGACCATCGGGTCGGCAGCACAACCTGCGCCGCCTCGAGGCCAAAGCCTCGTCCGTCCGCTGAGAGCGGTGGGGGTGCCGCTACTGCACGGCCAGATGTTTCTCGGCGGGATGCTGATATGGACGTCCATTAATGTCTGACGCCCATATCCGCATCCTGCAAGTGAATTTGAACCGCTGCCACGCTGCTCAGGATCTTCTGTACCAGAGCATCCGGCAGTGGTCCATAAACTTGGCCGTGGTCGCCGAGCCGTCCTACGTCCATCCGGGAAGCCCGGTGGACGAGGACGGCTCGGCCTGTTTTATCTTCGGGGGGTCCGCCGCAGACAACTCGCGCCTTGCTATCATTGCAAGGGGCCGCGGGTGTGTTGCGGCGGAATATGATGGGTTGGCAGTCGTGGCCACCTACATCTCGCCGACACTGGACGAGACTCAGTTTGAGCTATGGCTCACTGAGCTCGACGTCGTCTTCGCTGCGTGCCGTCCTCGCCCTGTCCTGCTCCTGGGAGACTTCAACGCCTGGAGTGAGGCGTGGGGCTCCCGGGAAACCAGGGACAAGGGGAGGCTTCTTGAGGACTGGACCAGAACACGTGGTCTGGAGGTCCTCAACCGGGGGAATGTCGCCACCTTCTGGCGGCGGGGGACCAGCTCGGTCGTGGACGTATCGTTCGCGACCTCTGCCCTCGCCGCCCGTATTACTGGCTGGCACGTGGAGGAGGGTGAGGAGACGCACTCAGACCATCGGTACATCCGATTCGATGTCGTCCCCCCACCTGACCTCCCACAGCCGGTAGAAAATCCCCCGGATCCGCGTTGGGCACTTCACCATCTGGATCGGGAGGCTCTCCTGGAGGCTTCCATCGTGCAAGCCTGGATTCCGGAACCGGACCGGCCTGCCGATGTAGATGCCGAGGCGGAGTGGTTCAGGAGAGCCATGTCGCAAATCTGTGATGCGGCGATGCCTAGGGTTACACCCAGACCGGCCAGGAAGCAGGTGTACTGGTGGTCGCCGGAGATTGCACAGCTGCGCGCAGCATGCATCTCCGCCCGCCGCCAGTACACCAGGTTTCGTTGGAGGCATCGCCCCCCAGACGACGCGGCAACCCGAGAGGCGGAGCTTTATCAGGCTTACAGGGAGGCTAAAGGTAATCTCCAGGAGACAATAAAGCGGGCCAAGACGGCGGCCCGCGAGGAGCTCCTGGAGACCCTGCAGCAGAACCCATGGGGGCGCCCGTACCTACAGGTCAGGGAAAAACTCCGACCTAGGGCGCCCCCACTGACCCAGAGTCTCCAGCCGCAGCAGCTGGAGCGGGTCATGGGCTCCCTGTTTCCGACGAGCGCGGAGGAGCACGTCCCTCCGCGCATGGCTCCGTCTCTGCCCGACGCGTATAGCACCGGCGAAGACGACGTACCCGAAGTCAGGGTGGGGGAGCTAGGTGCGGCAGTACTCCGGCTTAAACGCCGGAAAATCACTGCCCCCGGACCCGACGGCATTCCTGGCCGTGCATGGGTCCTGGCCCTCGAAGAACTCGGGCCTCGACTGATGGGGCTCTTTAGCGCATGCCTCGAAAGGGGCCAGTTTCCCAAGGTGTGGAGGACGGGGAAGCTGGTCCTGATCCGTAAGGCGGGGCGGCCGGTGGACTCACCGTCCGGATACCGGCCGATCGTGTTGCTCGACGAGGTGTGTAAGCTCTTTGAGCGAATTATCGCGGAACGCCTCGTCGAGCATCTCTCGACGGTGGGGCCAGACCTGGCGGACAACCAGTACGGTTTCCGTCGGGGACGCTCCACCGTGAGCGCGATCATGCGCGTCAATAGCCTGACGGAGGAAGCAGTCTCGCAGGGCAAGGTGGTGGTGGCGGTGTCTCTTGACATCGCCAACGCGTTCAACACCTTGCCATGGAGCTGCGTTAGGGAGGCGCTCGTGTATCACGAAACGCCTCTCTACCTCCGTCGTATTGTCGGGGCCTATCTCTCGGAGAGGGCCATAGCTTTCCCCAGCTGGCTCGGGCCAGCTCGGCGGGATGTGTCGTGCGGTGTTCCACAGGGGTCGGTCCTGGGGCCGCTTCTGTGGAACATCGGCTACGACTGGGTGCTGCGGGGTGCGTTGCCTGAGGGCGTCGGCGTAACGTGCTACGCCGACGATACCCTCGTCACGGCGCGGGGTGCAACGTACCAGGAGGCAGCACTCAAGGTCACGACGGGTGTTGCTCAAGTCGTTGGTCGGATACGGCGGCTGGGACTGGAGGTGGCCTTGCACAAGTCCGAGGTTCTGTATTTTCACAGACCTCGGAACGGTCCACCTGAAGGTTCCAGCATAAATGTGGGAGGCGTTAGCATCGGCATCAAGCCCTCGATGAAGTATCTAGGGATCGTACTTGATAGCCGATGGAACTTCGGACCACATTTCCGAAGTTTGGTCCCCAAGGTGACACACGCATCGGTCGCGCTTTCGCGACTGATGCCCAACCTAAAGGGACCCAACGCTTCCTGCAGGAGACTGTACCTGGGGATCGTGCGGAGTATGGCCCTATACGGGGCTCCCGTATGGGCGGCGCGGTTGACGGCCAACAACTCAACGCTCCTTAACAGACCGTTGAGGACCTTGGCCGTCAAAACAATAAGGGGCTACCGCACGATCTCCGGAGAGGCTGCATGTCTCCTAGCCGGGACCCCTCCATGGGACCTGGAAGCGAGAGCCCTTGCGTCATTGTTCCAATGGCGCAAGGAGGCGCTGGAGCGGGACCACAGGCCTGCGTCTCGAGAAATCGATGACCGGCGGTCCCAACTCCGACAGGATCTCATGGAGTCATGGAGGGTGCGACTTGAGCAACCCAAGTGGGGTGCCACCATCATCGCGGCGGTGAGACCGATCATGGACGATTGGCTGCAGAGGCAGCATGGTGACCTCACGTATCGTGCGACGCAGATCGTTACCGGGCATGGATGCTTCGGTAGCTATCTGTTTCGCATCCATCGTGAGGTCACACCCCGGTGTCAACACTGCGAGGTTTCCGACGACGACACCGCACTCCACACGTTGGTGGAGTGCTCAGCGTGGGCGAGTCAGCGCCGGGACCTCGTAGTGGGTCTGGGCGTGGATACCCTCTCGCTGGAGACCATGCTTCAAGCCATGGTCTCCTGCGGGAGTAGGTGGAACGCGGCCGTGTCCTTCTGCGAGCAAGTCGTGCTCGCGAAGGAGGCGGCCGAGAGGGAGAGGGAGCGTGCCCTCCCCGCCGAGTTCCGTAGTCAGCGGCGTGGCCGCCGCAGACTCATCTACGCCCAAGACCATCGACCTCCATGATCGGGGCCTGAGGACGGCGGGATCGCCACCCGTCGTCCTTACTCACTGACGCGGGATAAAACCCTACCCCCAACGACGCGGGATTCTCATCCCGACCCAACCCCCGCAGAGACCACAGAGGTGATCAAAGTCCGCCGGGCGCCACTGGAAATACGTTCTGCTTGTAACCAGAGACGCCCGGCAACGGACGTTAGAGCGGCCGCGGCCTTGGTCGCGGAACTAAAAAAAAAAAAAAAAAAGTGTGCGCCTGGGGATTGATTAAAAACAAAGACAGTTTAAATATCAAAGAGTCAGGATAAAGTAAATACCTACAGTGTACACCAGACTCGAAGATTACTGCTCGAGTTGTTTAAATATCTGAATAGGGTTGGCACGTTGGTATACTTTCTGATGTTATTATTATACCTATTAAAATTGCAGAGAAAAATACACGTCAAAAATTAACACAACAAACGACTTCAAACTACCGAAATGGGACCAAATAGTTGTCGGAATGGGACCAAATTGAAATGGGACCACTTGGGAAGCAGTTGCTTTCAATTTAAAAAAAAAAACTAGTTATCCCGAGGAACTTTGTACCGCCCCAAAAAAAAAAAAAAATTTATGCAAATGTATGTAAATTGAAAAACGCGACAGACGGACAGGCAGCGAGACAGACAAATTTTCGTATTAAATATGTAGATAAACTGGGTTCACCCAGTCCAAAGTTAATGGTAACAAACATAAAAAAAGTAACATACAGTCGAATTGAGAACCTCCTCCATTTTGGAAGTCGGTTGAAAAGAGTTTGTTTGTTGTGTTAGAGAGTGTTAAACAACTAAACTCTTTCAGTACTATCGTATCTATATTGATACTTTTGTACTTATATCAGCACATCGTTTGTATAGGGGTTCATGTAAGATCTTTTTAAGCCAAATCTGTAAGTGGGCGGTGATGCAAACATAAAAGATACCACTGTCTAATAGGCTACCCGTTACGTGGGACCAATTTTATATCTCTAAAAAGGTGATCAGATAATGTTTCTGTTTATGGAACAGAAGATATTATTTTGTGTACATTATTGTATGATAATATACTATGAACAGCAACACGTCCATAAGACGCAGTGCCAACCCTACCATTATCCCAATGTATTTACAGTTTTCCTTACGAAATACTTTGAAATATTTCGGCTAAATTTATAGCGAGATTTTCTCAAGTAATTCTAAAATTCAGTAAAGTTTGAACGATGAGTTCACTTCAAAACGAGTTTGTAAACTATCTGGTCCAATATTTTAACTCCTCAAGTGCTAATTTACCCTTGAAAGGGTGAAAGAAGAACAGTTTTGGGATACAAACCTTTAATATTTATTTTTCTATGGTGGGCTATTTTTCTATGGTGGGAAAAAATATTTTCTTGCAAAGAAAGAAAAATAAGGAATTTTTCTTTCTTTGCAAGAAAATATTTTTTAAAGGAATTTCCAATTATTTTTTTACGCTTAACTAGTTTACATGGTCTAACGTTTCCACCAAGCTACATTGGGCAGTATATAGTCACATGATGACTCAAGTTTCCGGCTCAACTGACTCATCCTGGGTTCTTGAAGTGGGGTGTGAAAAGGCAACTCTCTGCGTTCACACTGAGAGTAACCATTTTAGCTACATTAGTAAAGATTATGGTAGACCTCAGTATCTGGACCTCAATCTATATTTCCAACAGCTGTATTGAAATCACTTTAACAAGCAAATATTTAAAATAATTCTGCCAGGAGTCGTGAACGAGTTGAGCATGCTGACCGGTTTCGACTCCCGGAATGAGCAGGATGGTGACTACGGGTTTAGGAGGAGTCAGGTCAAGTGCATATGGAAGTAAATATACTAAAAAAACATATTCTTATCTGTGTGATCAAATTTGACTTATGTTGTGTGCGTTCTAACACTGTTTATTATTAAAAACTTACAATAAATACAAATCATAGTTACAACAGAAAAAAAAGAAACAACTTCTTGACATAATAGGCAATCAGATTTATTTTACTGCCGCGAAACAGTCGCAATAAAATGCGGATGATAATAAAATTGCTTGTTGACCGCAATCTTTTTTATGGACAACAATTTTGTACAATGTTGAAGGATACGACTTATGGTCAAAGTGGCAAAGACGACTAAACTTGTGCATCATGAAGGACAAGAAAAATAAAAACTTGGAAAGTTTAGTTACATTTACAATAAGAATTACAATATACATAATTATGTACTAAAAAATCCTCCGCGTCATTGCCGATTGGGAAGGTTCCCAGAATGCTGGCTGTATTGCCACGTTGGATGGTGAAACTAATTCTTTCGGATAGAAAAAAAGCCAGCCTAGTCAAGAAGCATCGATTAAGCTTTTACCTATGTGTTTATAAAGCCGGTAAGTGCTCGGATTTATGACCAGTGTATCAACCCCAAACTTGAAAAGTAGTGTTTGTTTGATCAGCGAAACGAGTTTTCTCAATATCTGTAGTTTGACCTCTAAGTTTGAGCCAGGTCGAAAACGCATTTTCTTACTCAAGGGCACTGGAAATTCTTCTTAGTGCCAACCAGAGCCGCTCAGCATTGGACGTAGGGCCTTTTGTCGCGGAAAAAAGTTGGTACCTTCCTAACTTGTATCTATTGAAAAAGGACTAACATAGTATTGCATCAAAGCTAGCAAATCCTAGCAACAAGCTGCAAGCTTAATATTTTTTCCGCGAAACTTGTCATATTTATTATCGTTTATTTTACCGTCCAGATGAACTCATATTATTAGTTTATCTTTCTGCCTTAGATTAATACCATTCATAAACTCCCTAGTCTTATTAATCTCCCATATTTATATACTCGTAGGTCTTATATTAATTTGTAGTTGACTTCCCCTACACATTTATAACCAAAAAGAGACAAGATTCGTAGAGAATTAGATATACTCAGCCGCCATTTTGCCAACTTCTTTGCAAGTTTATCATGTTAGTGTGTGTAGGCTTTGTTCAACTTCATTCATATTTTCGGACTGAGTGAACCGACTTTAATTTTTTTTTAATTGAAAGCTGCTACTTCCTAAGTGGTACCATTTCCATTTGGTCCCATTCCGACTGTTATTTGGTCCCATTTCGGTAATTTGAAGTCGGTTTATGTGTCAATTTTTGACGTTTTTTTAACGCCACTGTAACATACATAGCGAGAATGCACAAATACGTCCTCGGACGGATAACCCTAGGACATTGAGACCCCTCATCTTATACACCGATCCTTTTTCCCAACTCAGTTGAGGTCGGCTTTTCAGTCAAACTGCGTTGCGACTGAACTTCGATATTTTCTGTGGACCTTTACAACCCATAGGCGATATAGAAGTTCTGTAGACCAGTCGGATTTTGTTTTAGGGCTCAAAATACCAGTAACAACTGCCATAGATTCGTATGACAACCGGGTACTAACGGCTCAACTGTCTTAAGAAATGGTCACCCATCCTAAGACCGGTCTGGCTAGATGTTTCTTAACCTTTGAAATGTATTAACTTGTTCGATTACAACTATGCTACGAGCCCCTCATGATAGGACCCCTCCCCTTTGTACACCATAATTGTAATTTATAAATAAATTACTAAAATCTACTTTGTACATCATTATTATTAAACAACCAATTCCTAAATATACTCCAAAACTTTGTCGTAAAGCACAAGTTTAGTAGTAGGTGCGCAGATGTTTATCAGTTTTGTCATCGCTGGAGTTTTGCCAACTACTGTCCGTATTTATATTAGTTTCAAAACAAACACAACCGGATAATACAGTGTGTATATAACCTAAAGAATTAACACTTTATTTAATAATAAAATATTTGACTTTAGGTTAGACCCACCGAGATCTACAAAACGTTTGATTTAGGCATAGACCTCAATCTATTAGACTGAGATCTATGAGACTGTGTCGTACTCGAGTGCGCGCGAGGTGACGTCATCGCAGTTAAAAAAGTAGAAAACTACGAAGTCTAGTAATATTAAATTTAAATCGCCTAATAAAATGTGTAAGAAATATTATAGAAATTAAACAGTAAAATTTAATAAATTGATATTTAAAAACGCCCAATAGGCATCAACGACGTGGCTTATTTAGGACGTAAAAGGAGTTCCACCAAGATCTTAGTATACCTTAAGTGTAAGTTATGCACCTGCCAAGCGACAGCCAAGGCTCTAACAAACATACAATTATCTAATAATCGGCAATACACTCGCCTCTTTTTGCGAGAGATTAACATATGAATGGTATGAAAAATACAGATTTCTAGTTCTCAATTCCTACAGGAACACAATACCGGGATAAAAACTGGCCTATAGCACTCAGGGATAATGTAGCTTCATATAAGTGATAGTAGTTTTCATCACTTCTATTCAAAAAGTGGCGTTTTGTTCCAACAAAAGTGAGCCAATAGAAGCTCTTTTTTGTTTGGCGGGCAATAATGAGATTCGAATTTGGAACATGAATCTTTCGTAGTAATCCAACAGAAAAAAAAAACAAAACACGCGAACTTTTTTCCTATTAGGATCGGATCGTCTACAAAGCAAAATGTTCATAATGTGCTTTTGTCTTCTTAAGCAAAAGGTCTATGTAAACAATGTTGACCACATGAAGACATTGTCCTAGGAGCAAATCGTCCACAATTTATTTATGTCCATAAGTCAAGTAGTCTATAATTGAAAACTGCCTGTAGACAAATTGTTCATGATGCATTACGTTAGGGTTAATAAAAAAGGATATTTAATTAATAAATAATGTGCATACATCGAAGGATGGTGCGCATTATTTATTTATAATTCTAATCTGTTATGATTTAATATAATTACCTAATACTTGTAAAATTTGCCTTGCTCGTCAAGGTGGAGATGTTTTAACCGTGATAGCTGTAGTGCTGGTGACAATAAATAAAGAAAGAAATAAAATTCTCCATCAAGTAGAACATACGTGCAAACCCAATTATATAAAAAAACATATGGATGTCATTATGAATAATCATCAGCCTACAGCCTACTGACGTCTCACTGATAAAGCATTATCAGAATTCAATGTAAGGGTGTACATTATCCTTAAAGCATTATGTAGTAGGTAGTTAGGTGTAATTAGTCCTATTCCACACTGTTTCCGATTGCCGATTGTCATTCAACAATAGTTATGTATTGTGGACGGTTTGCTTCGTAGCCAATATGCTGATTAGACATTTTCGCAAGACGTCATTAAAACAATTTTTATTTACATTTTAAAATGTGGACAATTTGCTTTCAAGTCTTATTAAATTGTGGGTAGTCTTAGTCAATAGACATTTTGCTTTGTAGCCGACCCGATCCTAATACCTTTTTTCATCGCTAGTACATTTTTTTTTTCATAGAGGGCGATGAAAGTAAAATTGATGACTCGAGGGTAAAATTTGTTTTTCTTAGGTGACGTACGCTTAGGATTCTACTTTTAATCTAGAATCCGTCACTTCGCTCCGGATTTAAAATAGCGCCTTCGACAACAATATATAATTTTACTCCCTATTCATAAAATCTAGTATTTGATCATGAAATGAAATGATTTATTTATTTGTATAGGTCATTAAATGGCTCTTACAAACGTCAGTGAGTACTCAAAATAAAAAATATTATTGCTTCTATATTTACATGTACCTACTGCCAGATTCGCAAAGCAATAAGTAGAACCGAAAGAAAGAACCTGGCAATAAAACTCACGGTCACTCTTTTTCAATAATTAGCAGTTAAATTACACATTTTCTTAAGACTAACTGTGGACGAATGTACATTGGTCATTCATGTGTACATTGGTTATCATTTCAGTGAAAAACATACAAACAAACAATCATATCTTTCCCCTTTTGAATATTAGTAGGTCCTCTGCTTACTCTTAATATCGGATGGCAGAAAAAAATTACATTATCACATGACATTTTTGACATTTTATGTACCTATGACATTAGAGACATTACAAAAGGAAGTTCGATATATTTCCCTGAACAGTACATAAACGCGCACATTTTTTGTAAATTATGTGTTTAGAGTAGGATTCTTATCTACCCTTGGCATTTTTCACCCTGACAAAAGCGTATTAAACGTCGATCCTTCTGAATAAACTTAGTGCCGCCGGGACCTTTCTAATTAGAAATTCTTTAACATTTTCTCTTTAAGTACTTTTTATATCGAGAGCTTTTTATGTGTGGCTTTTTATATGACCACGGAGTCATCAACTGCCTTAAAAAGTATAAACAATAATGTACTAAGCTAGATTTTTTCCAATAAAAAGTAAAGGTATGAACATCCAATTAAAGTCATAAATAAATGTTATATATATTTAAATTTACGATAGCTAATAGAACAGATCGTTTCAATTGTGTTTTCAAATCAGAAAAAACTCTACTAACGTTTTTGAAATCATTTATACATATATTAAAAAATCTAGTTTAAGTACCTGCTTCGGTGGCGTTGTCGGTAGTGCATCAGCTTTCGACTCCGGAGTCTCGGTTCGATTCCCAGGTCGAATCAAATATTTATGTGATCCATGTCTTAAATACATAATTATTCTAGTATTATTCTTACAAAACAAATATTTTCTTTTTCTAAAGCTTTTTGGGCTTCTCAAATTAAAATAATTATATGAAACTAACATAAATACTTAAATATCTAACAGCCAGATGAACGGAAAGAACAGAAGATGGTCTTTTAATTTAGGCTTTAATACGTTTTGCTGACTCCAGACTCTAATTTCCTCCAAACCAGTCCTCATAGCTGGATCGGTTTGGAGGTTTTGGAAATTATGTTATAAACTGTCTTTTAACTCAAGACAGTTTATGAGGAGTTTTGTAATCTGTATAGTCCAGTGGTAAGTGCCACTGCCTGAAGTAAATAATTCGGAGTTCGTGGACTCGAATCCCACCACAAAAAATTGTGATGAATATGATGGTTTGTTCTGTTTACATACATTTATATAGGAACCTACATAATATATCGTGACCTCTATATCCCCAAGGGTTAGACAGGGGTGCAATACTCATTAACACTTTGTCAGTAATAGAGATTTCCGTTTCAGGGTGTAATTTATCTAAAATATGTACTATCTAAACCATTATAATAGAGGCATTTTATGTTTATCAACTGTGAACAAACAATACACAAGAAAATATGTTCTAACAAATTTTATTTATAACCACTGATAGTTTGTTGGTTCTGTTTCAACAGTGAAATAAACTTTAACCACATTAACTGAGTATAAAATGTTCAAAGGCTGGTTTCGTCTACAAAAGGTCAACACACGATAACAAGACCGCCTTGGAACGAAGCCAAACAACCCCGTTATGCGCTTGAGAAAAAACTTTTATTGTTGTAACTTGTTCTCGAGTTTTTAGTGGATTTTGGAACGTTTCTTTCGTAAAAAAATACACGTCTAAAATTGATACAATAACCGACTTCAAAATACCCAAAATGGGACCAAATGATTGTTGGAATGGGACCACTTGGAAAGTAGATACTAGATTTCATTTAAAAAAATCAAAATTGGTTCATTCAGTCCAAAAATATGAGGTAACTAACATAAATAAAAAAAGAACAAACATACAATCGAATTGAAAACCTTTTCTTTTTTGGAAGTCGGTTGATAACATGACATATTATAGTATCATCACCCTCCAAGCCTTTTCCCAACTCAGTTCGGCCTTTCCCTAACAGGGGGACTACTCTGACCAACTGAGCTACGATGACCACTACCGACGACATCGAATTTTTGCTCATTCATATTCATAATTTCTACATCGCGCTAGGGGCAGCTTTCCAGTTTAACTACGATTCGGCTGAACTTCGATTTTTTCTATAATTTTACTATATTTATTCCATAATTGTCAAAGTAATAACTACAAATATCCATGCAAAGTTTTATGTTTCTAGCAGTAATCGTTTAGGAGGAAAGCCGAGGACAGACGGATGGACAGATATGACGAAACTATAGGGGTTCCAAAACTTGAACTACGGAACCTTAAAAGCAGACCAACTTTTTTATTAAAGTTGTACTAAGTATTGTATAATTTGGGTTCAAATCAGCAAATACAACCGTAACTTAAAAAATCCACCAATGAAAAAGTAGAGAAATCTGACACTCAGGCAGGCTCTCGAATGTTATTGGTCATAAAGACTTGATATACTCGTACTAACACTGGTGGTAGCTTGTTATAGATATATAGCAACTTACTACGCTACAATTCAAATTCCCAATTTCGTCTCGAAACTCAGTTTTCTGCTCAGACAAAGCCACCAATTTTAAAACTAGCCTTGCCAAATGTCTTCGTCCAACTAATAATTACTTTAACATAATTCGCTTCAGTCTACAACTTGAGTCGTATCGTTTGGTTGGCATTACGCCAGCTACCACAGCCTGCGGAAGCTGAAATAGGACAAAAGAAATAAAGCGTCCTATTCGCAAGGGTGGGCACGTAATTGTGCTTTGAGATATATTCACAGTTTGAGGTAGATTGTCACATTAGTAATCATAGCGTCAATCTTGACTAGACACTGTGTTTTTATTTACTCAATTAAATTGACCACACTAATCTTTTATTAACCTCTAACGGAAAACTTCGATTGCCTGGCGCCTCAGGTACGTTCTCGGATGGATAACCTATAGGCCAACCACGGGTGGCACTAAGTTTTGCTCCGTACATATATGCTGATGTCTGTGGCATTATAGCAGCCCGAACGGATGGGTCAATTTTTTAATTCTGTTTGGTCTGACCCGTATAATATAAAAGTCCGAGACGCCCAGGACTTTAATTGGCTGTGCCATAGCGGCTGACACGTAAGATTTTGTTGCTTTTTATTGCATTTTTTTCAAAATTACAATATAGCTGCTACTTTTTATTAAAATCATTCAGCCATTTTGGCCATAACCCATTATAATTATGTGTGCTGGTGACGGCAATAAGATTGCCTCCTATTACGTGGTACTAAAAATACTGGCAAATTGTGGGTGTGTAATGCACTTCTGCCTACCCCTTCGGGGATATAGGCGTGATATGTGTCTGTCTGTCTGGTCTGTATCCGGTGATTTGGCTTCGATATAACTGGGTCGAAACGTCGGCCCAAACATAAGGTAAATAAGAAAAAGTTTAAGTCCAGATATCTAATAGTATAACCTAATCATATAGAAATAGTATAATGGTCTGAGATGGGTTTTAGCTATAAATTCACTTAAATATGCTTAGGTACTTAACATAATAGATACTTTCAAGGTGATAAGATAAAAAGGTGATCTCAAATACCATAGAATATAAAAACCCTAGTAATTTTTTTTAAATGTATACACACACATAAAAATTGTATGCTTCATCTAATGTGTGTAAGTTCCTCGTCCTAGAAATGTCCAATGCATGGTTACAGTGTACAAGACAACTCGTTCGCGAATGTTCACAATTCACAAACGTTTGCTTTAGATAACTTACTTTTCCCTTATCCTGTCGCGACAAATTCTCTTGCTCGGAAACATTTTTAATTTGCACATATACATTTAGTAACATAACATTAATTATTGTGCTCTCAGTAAATTATGTTGCAGGGAATATATTTTGCTGGGCTTCAGTTTTAAAAGGACAACTAGTGATATACATAAAGCTAAGGTCGAAAAACAGCAGGACAATAAGTATGTAACAAAGAATTATCTAAATCACATGTGCCTTTTAGGGACATGAGTGTGCGGATGGACCGACGATGACAAGAAATTATGATGGTCTCCTCTTCGGAGACAATAACCGCTTCGGTGGCGTGGTCGGTATTGTATCCGCTTTCGACGCCAGAGTCTCGGGTGCGATGACACATACGTTTGTACTGAAGTCTGGATGTTTCCTATGTATAATATGTATGTATTTACGGAAACAAAATATGTAAATAAGTATTTATATCAGTTTATCTAGTACTCATATCACAAGCTCTGCTTAGTTTGAGACTAGATGGCGTTGTGAGAACTGTCCTAACATATATTTATATATATAAAAAAAATCTCCACCAAGTGATGACAATCGAAACTATGAATCTAACCTCGCTTGCTCTATGAACTGTATAAGAATATTCTACTTCTCATTTAAATTTTTTGCAACCACCAATAAACCCCATCTGACCCTCGTCGTCTAAGATTTAGCTAGTGTAGTCACGAACACACATTTCTAAGTTCATAGTGAATACCGACTGTGTTATTTACTCACCATTTCGTCAGATTGGATACCGGCCGACCTGACTTGCTAAATTATTTAGCGTTACTTGCGACCGCGAATAAATATCATAACGTTGGAGAATCCACCGTCAATGTCGCAAATCATTATAAATAATGTATTACACGGGAAAGGATAAATAAAGAACTGAGAAGGAAGATATGTGTAGCATTCCAGCGGCATGTGTTTCAAAGTAAAAACTTTTATTTTAGGTTGAATGACGACTTATATACGACATCAATATGTAACGATGATACATCAACATTTCTACCACCATGCCACAGAATAGGGAATAGTACTTACATACAGAACTTGCACTCCGACGTTAAGCACATTTTTTTGTTTACAGAGAACATAATTCGAACGTTAGGGTTGTCAGGAAAGTACCAGCATAATTTGACCAACAATTATGACGTTAATGCCTCTATATCAACTCTATTGTAAATGCCGTATCACAAACAAGAGACAACCCTTACTGACTTACAACTTCAATATATTTTTGTATTTTAAAGCAATGAGTTTCCTTAAACTATTCTTAAAATATTAAGAAAGAAATTCCCGCCGATAACATCAGTTTTTGTGATCTATTTATATTTTCTTTCTTAATATTTTACAACTTCAAGTTGTCGCTGACGTCACGTATTTTTTGCGATTATTAGGCGAGTGACATAGGCCTGACCATACTATATATCTATAATGCAATGTACGGTACTGGAACAGTTGCTATAGTAAAACGATGATATAATTCAAAAAAAATTATTAAAGTTCAGGAGTGTATGGCAGAGGTTTGCATTTCAACCGAACTAAGTGTCCGGCAATTAATGACATGATTTATTTTATATCTGTTATTAGCCCTAAGTACCGTTCTCACCTTATAAGGGATAATAATATGCTCAGAGAAATTTTCAACCTTTATAAAGTTAAGTATGAAATACGACGGCAGCCGTAGGCTCTTGGTATAATAAAATAACTAGAATATTTTTTTTGTTTCAGAAACAACGTTCAACTTTTAAGAGCGGGGTTTCTTCTAAAACCCCGGGTGGGCCCACCTGTGGGTCGGGCCCGCCGATACTGCATTTTGTTATAACAGTAAGTCATTTTTATTACATATACAGAATCCTAACTCGAAGGAGAAATGAAGGAGTTTGAACTAAGTCATCTACTCAACTACTCATACCTTAAGTACTTGTATGGTCGAAAGACCTGAAACCTTTTGTAAATTAAAACGATATTATTAAATTAAGACGACCGTATCGACGCCCTACACAGTGATAATATGATCATAAGCTAGACAAGGGATTAAAAAAAAACTAAGTAATGTAGTCTTGGTCAGTTGGCAGAACGTTCCTCCAATGATGGGACCAGTCGCTTCTTTTTTTTTTTTTTGTTTCGCCAAATTGACGCCGCCCGCCTGGTGGTAAGTCGTGACGACATCTAGCGATTGTGGGCCACTCTCACAGCACCACAATACTATATAGAGTGGCCCTCAACTTGACGACGTACTGATGTGCCTCTTCACGCTCCGCTTAAAGAGCCCAGGATTATATGTGGGAGAAAACACGTGCACAGGCAGGGCGTTCCAGGCCACTATCGTTCGGCAGAGAAACGAACGTTTAAAACGTTCGGTTCTCGCGAACATGCTATCCAATGTGTGGGAGTGCCATCTCTGCCCGGCACGGGTTGTTCGGGATCGGAAGGAAGAGGGTGGGATCAGATTGAAGAGCTCTTCAGAACACTAGCCGTGGTAAATACGGTAGAATGCGGCCAAGGAAGCTATTGTTCGGCGCTGAGCTAGCGGCTCAAGGCTTCCTGTTACCTCCGGACAATCTATAATACGGATAGCCCGTCGCTGCATAGCGTCGAGAGCGTCCAGCAGATACTTTGCGGAGCCGTCCCAGAGGTGAGAGCAGTATTCGACGCAGGGTCTAATCTGCGTCTTGTACAGCAGACACCTCTGGTCCGGTGTAAAGAATCGCTTTACCTTATTCAGTATTCCTAGTTTCCGCGAAGCTAGCCCTATACATCTTTCGATATAGTTTTTATTATTGAGCTCTCGACGAACGTCTATGCCAAGGATATCAAGATTGTCCTTCATTAGTAATAATGCATTCTGAAGAGAGGGTAGGGGAAGGAAAGGGGATTTCTTCGCAGTAAATGCACACGCCTGTGTTTTGCGGGCATTGAACTCGACCAGGTTCTCGGTACCCCATTGAGAGATACTGTCGAGGTTACGGTCGAGATCAGCCACGAGTCGTCGTCTCTCCTCCTCAATCTCAGATCGCCCCGCCGGCGCCGTCGGACGAACCGAGTAACTCCCGTGCAGTGTGCTGTCATCTGCATAGCAATGAATGTTCCCGAGGGATAGCATATCATTGATATGCAGAAGAAAGAGATTTGGTGATAGTGCGGACCCCTGCGGTACCCCGGCATTCACTTGCAAGAAGCGAGAAGCCTGGCCATCGCAGAGGACCCGCACTCGGCGTTCGTTTAAAAAGCTGGCAATCCAGCTGCACAGTTGAGGAGGTAGACCATATGCCGGAAGCTTGGAAAGGAGCGAAGCATGCCAGACCCTATCGAAAGCTTTGGCGATGTTCAGGCTAATAGCCAAGGACTCGCCGTGCCTTTCCATAGCCCCACCCCAGACATGCGTTACGAATGCCAGAAGATCACCCGTTGATCGTTTTGGCCTGAAGCCTTATTGTCGATCATTGATTTGCGAGTGATCCTCTAGGTATCGCATGAGCTGCTTATTTATAAGGAGCTCAAGCACCTTGCAAATGACTGAGGTGACAGCTAGGGGTCGATAGTTGCCTGGACCGGATCGATTCCCTTTCTTGGGGATCGGTTGTATGTTTGCCTCCTTCCAGACCTCCGGCACGAGCCCTGAAGAGTATGACAGGGGGTACAGACGCGTTAATACTGGAGACAACTCAGCTACACATTTTCGTAGCACCACCGCCGGAATGCCGTCAGGGCCACTGGCTTTCCGCGTGTCGAGTGACCGCAGCACTGCCCGTACATCACATTGCCTGATAACAATATCAGGCATTGTGTGGCCACAGTTGGCGATGGCGGGGGGCTGCAGGCCACGGTCGTCGATCCGGGAATTAGCCGCAAAGAGGTCTGCGAGCATATCCGCTTTCTCTTGGGCTTTGTGAGCCAGTGTTCCATCTGGGTAACGCAGCGGTGGCAGCGAGGGCTGACAAAAGTTAGATTGCACGGCTTTGGCCAGTTGCCAGAATCCCTGGCTGCCCGTGGGATGGGAAGTGAGCTCCTGATCAAGACGCGCGACGCGCTGGGCATCCGCTCTCTTAAAGGCCCTCTTACTGGACTTTGTGGCCCGGTTGTACGCTGCTTTGAGGTGGCCCACGTTTGGGTCGCGCACAGCCCGGGGCCTGATCCAGGCGCGATATGCCGACTGTTTTTGTCGAACAGCTTTGGCACAATCTCGTCCGAACCAGGGACGGGCTCTGCGGATACTGGCGACATCAGTGAAAGGGATGTAATAATCCATCCCTAAACTAATCTTGCCAGCAATCGCAGAAGCGCTATCCGAAGGAGCCTTTCCTACAAAGCAGCGCTGGCTCCAGGGGACGGACGCATAATAATCGCGTAGACCGTCCCAATCCGCTGACGAGTAGTGCCATAGTCGTCGTGACGTTTGTACAGGACGTGCTGCGCCGTTCTGCGAGTTCAGCCCAAGACTATCGTTATGTGATTCATATTGTAAAATTAGACGAGAGACAGACAGATATAGATCACGTCTTTCTCGTCATAGGGGTAGACAGAAGCTCTTTTACGCCCACATTTCGCCAGTCACTTCGTTAACCCCCCGTGACGAACCTATCACCGTTTTTGGGGATTAAGAATTGTTGTCCAGAGTCTCTTCCGTTTATTATGAGGTGCATCGCTTGCAGGCCTAGTGGCCCCTTAGCACCCTTATTTCAGACGAGAGAAATAAACACATACACAAAATATCATTATCAAAGTTGTATATATTTACGTACTATAATAATGTGACACAAATCAACTTATCGTGAACATCAAATACGCATCACAAGATCCATAAGCCAACATTAAATCCGAGTTACCCTATCGTTTGTGACATCATATTCCCGCATTTTTATGTATGGAAATGTAGTCGTACAAGTTTGTTATCGGCTTTTTTATATCTTACTAGACTATGTCCGTAGCTCTACAAAAAAAGGAAAATTTTTGTCGTTACCAATTTCTATGGAAATGCATATTTAGGATAAAAATTACCTAAAGTGTTATTTCAGAACCAGAATCTAAAGTATCTAAGTACCTTGCTACAAGCTTGCTCATATGTCAATAAATTTGTCTTTCAGCTTGTGCTCGGGTGATCAAGGTTTGAGTGGTACCTATATAGTTTTAACTGGAACTGCTTGTCATGGAACTATGATTGACGTCAAAATGGTTTATGCTTGTAGTTCTAACATTGTCCAATGTTGACCGATCTAAGGTTCAAATCCAACCTTAGACTATCGTTTTTGGGAAAATACTTAAATAGCTTGCAATATTTCAAACCTTACTTTAGTGTCTTGAAGGTTCATTTTCTCTTCATTTATCCTACCTATCACAGTATAGCACGAGAGAAAACTTATTGTGTGTAACCACTGAAAGACCAAGGAATATAAAAAAACAGGTTTAAAGTAACTCCCATGACCACATTTTTGAGCGCTGCTGAGCGCCAGTGACCACATAGAATAAAGTTTCTTATGCAGTTTCTAAAATAACGATTTTCCCAGACTATCTGCGACACGCATGCTTACCTATTCATATATAATATTCGTCACACATGTTGCGACACGTCTGAAATTGGAAAGGGGATGGATCTCAAATATTGTGAAATGAAGCGCAACTCGTAATATATTTTTCGTAAAACCAATAAGCAAAGGTAAAATTCAATGTGTTCCATTATATTCTGATAAGAATATCGGAGTGTCATATTCGAAGATTGGATTCACTGTATTAATGAATATAAGCTCAGATTTTATGTTGAATAAATGACAATTGTAATAATATAGACAAAAATCCGTAGTGGATACTACAATGAGTTTAGTTTTCTCACTAACTTTACCTATTGCCTTGCTAATCAGGCAGCAGAAGCAAGCTTACCTACATGAATAAAGATATTTTTGATTTTTATATTTCAACTCGTAGTTTATTAGGTATTATATGAAACGATTAAAGATCTATAACATTATTTTATGTAACATATTAACATTAAATATAAAACAAAATAGCTTGACTATAGAATCTCGTCGTCCAAACAGAATATGCTGTTATACTCGTACATACATAAACTCACAAAGGGGAAGGCAGAAGCATGATAAACGCTAATATACATACACAGTTTGAAATGAAGAAAATACTATTGTACATAGCATCAGAAAGAACGAGATTAATGCTCAAAAGCGACTATGTGAAGTATTGCTAAGACGAGACCATAATCCTCTTTCAGATCGCATATAGAATTTTCATAAAATGCTTTTAAGTACACTTCCTAACTCCACAAGCTTTTACTTCATAAACACTTTAGTTTTATAGTTTGGCTACGAGACTATGGATTCTTCTACTTATAATATTAGACAGCGACAATGTTAGTCTTCATTACGTGAAAATGGAACTTTATTGTTTGTCACGCTTTTAAGTATGTAAAAGTTTTTACACAAACTTCTTCATAAATATCAGTTTATTAAACATCAAAATCCGTATTGTCTGTCAAGTTTTGCCTTAAAACTGTGAAGTGTTTAATAAAACCAGTGCACAATCCTCTTACCCACACGTAACTTGCAGTAGTTTTGTTTGAAGATGATCGTTAACTCTTACACGTACAGACTTTAGTGATTACCGAGCTGAGAGTGCTGAGGAAAGCATATTGAGTGATCTTTAACGTTCAATGAAGTTACTTGGTGTTTGAGTGACTTGAAAACTTTGTTAGTTTGTGTTATTTTATATCTAGCGTCAGTGAAAATGCATTTTACAGACGTAGGTATTTAGTTCAGAAATATAGCAGAGCGCTTGATTGATGCTTCTCTGGACCAACCGGTGTAGTAATTTTCTGGTTCAAACAGACGGCATTGCCTTTAACGTGTCAATGCAGCCTATAATCGTCAACAGACTATCGCTGTCCACGGTTAAAAACCCTTTCTAACAGTTCCAGTGTGACCTGTTCATTACCACATGCATCTAACGAGACCCAGTACTTTTCATCATCGGTCCATCTGGGAAGTGGCCATCCTATTCTGCGCTTGCCTGTATGAGGTCTCCACTCGAATTTTTTTTTGCCCCAAAGGTAGTTGTGCTATGTGGTCGGCCCACTGCCTTTTTAGCTTGCTAATCCTTTGGACTATGCCAGTCTCTTCGGTTTTTCTACTGATCTCGTCATTTATGATTCAATAATAATTAAAAGCCGAATCGCAGTTAGACTGGAAATCCGACCCTAGCTAAGTTGGGAAAAGGCTCAGTGGAAGATGAATAATTAAAAATACCGAGCATAGCTCCATAGCTTGGCGTGCGACATTGAAACATACCAAACATTTTATTTATATTTACTTTTTAAAACACATACCAAGTTCAACATTGAATTCTCAAACCAGAAACTTTCGCATTCAACTTTGTAAGCAAATTGTTTCCTAAATACCGTGAAATTGCAATCTCAACAGGAAAATCAATGTTGTACCAGTTCAACAAATAAAATCGCTTTCGCTACATAAAACTAAGTTACTTAATGTAAACAACATCCAAGAAGTATAGCAAACAAATCGTACAAGTGCTGGGCCGCTCCGATAGAAGTAGAAGGAACAGCCATTACTTCCTTGTTTATGAGGCATGTTATGTGCTAAGGACTGAACCACAGGAGTAAATAGGCGGTACAGAGCGTAGGATTCATACAAACGCTCAAACAATTACAAGCACATGGAGCGTGTGGGTGTAAACACTAACCGCTTGTCGCGTTTCTGACGAGACTGGAAACGTTTACAAACACACGAGCACAACTAGTGTCCTTAGGTGTCTTATGGTACTTTTACACATGCTCTAGTATAGAATGCTAAAAAAGTATGCTTAATAGCATGCAAAAAGCAAACACTACAATACACATGCCATTTTGTAGCGTGCTCTCTGTCTCTCTGTTTGCGGTTTCACCCGCGCGAATAGTTTTGTGGTTCCCAATTACCATGGGAAGATTATTTCCATTAAGATAAAGTTACTAGCGGACGCCCGTGTGGAAGTTATCGGATTTCCAATTCCCAGGGGAACAATTCTGGGATAAAAAATATTAGCCTAAAATTACGTTAGGTTCTAGAAAAATACCGATAAAGCCTGTCTTTGTCATTCATTCAGTCTCATTCACCTCTGTAATGAGTTAAGCCAGAACAAACAGACAGACCGACAAACAAAAATTTAAAAATTTTTTTTTTTTTGTAGTGTACACCTATAATTAGTTAATTTTGAATTTCAAACAGTTAAATTAATTATTTATAAGTGTATTAAGTAGAGAAAATAATAAAACATGAATAAAACTCATATGCACTTCAACAACCTCTGAGTAGCATGCCTAACTAGCATGCTCAATAAGCAAACCTGTTCACGTGCTAAAAGCATCCCCTCTTCCACCCGCGCTGCAGGTAGCATGCCCAAAAATCGCACGACCGTCGATTTTTGAGCAAACTCGAAATGAGCATGCTTATTATTAGCAATGTTTCGATACACATGCAACTAAGTATCAATTGCTCGATAGTAGCATGCTTTCGTGCTAATAATAAGCATGTGTAACAGTACTATTAGGCTTAGTAAAACGAACAGCCATTGTTTCCTTGTTTATGAGCAAAGGACTGTATCCCTTGACTGGAGCACACCAGTGAATAGACGGAGCAGAGCGAAAGCATCATACAAACGCTGAAATCAGTCAAACAACTACAAGCACACGGGCTTGTGTGTGTGGATACCGTCCGCTTGTCTGTATGTGGCGAGACTGGAAACGTTTTATCACCCACGCACACTGCCAGTGTCCAGCGTTTAATGCGACGCACGTTATTTTTGTGCAATTTTGAACGTTCTAACGAAGCACTCTTTTCGCTCTGTTTTATTTACTTATGTGACTGAACAATGTGAGTGTGTCCTACTCGGCATATAGGGGGACAACCAGTTTAATACATGTCCCTTTTGTGTTTCACTGTGACGTTCAACCGACGACAAGCTGAGACTTTGATATACTCGCGTGTAATATTGAATGAAAGGTTTAGTTGAACGTGAGGTTAGTAGAATTGTTTTTTTTTAATTCCCCGAGATTGCGGCAGCTCCCATGTCCATTGCTGCGGGCGTCTCCGGTGACCCCAGAAGGTATTTCCAGTGGCGCCCGGCGGACTTTGGCCAGCTGTGTGGCCTCTTCGGGGGTTTGGTCGGAATGAAAATCCCGCGTCGGTGAGCTACACCAAGAACGGCGGGTGGCTATCCCGCCGTCCTCAGGCCCCGATCATGGAGTTCGATAGTCCCGGGCGTAGATGAGTCTGCGGTGCCCTGGCCCCTGACTGCGAAACTCAGCGGGGAGGGTACGCTCGCTCTCCCTCTCGGCCGCCTCCTTCGCGAGCATGACTTGCTTGCAGAAGGACACGGCCGCGTTCCACCTACTCGCGCTGGAGACCATGGCTTGGAGCATGGTTTCCGGCGAGAGGATATCCACGCCCAGACCCACTACGAGGTCCCCGCGCTGACTCTTCGTCAGAAACCTCGCAGTGTTGACACCGGGGTGTGACCTTACGATGGATGCGAAACAGACAGCTAACGAAGCATCCATGCCCGGTAACGATCTGCGTCGCACGACACGTGAAGTCATCATGCCGCCTGTGCAGCCACTCGTCCATGATCGGTCTCACCGCCGCGATGAGAGTAGTTCCCCACGTAGGCGATGTTCCACGAAAGCGGTCCCAAACCCGATCCCTGCGGAACACCGCACGACACATCTCGCCAAGCTGGCCCGAGCCAGCTAGGGTAAACTATGGCCCTCTCCAAAAGGTAAGCCCCGACAATACGACGGAGGTAGAGAGGCGTGTCGTGATACACGAGCGCCTCCCTAACGCAGCTCCATGGCAAGGTGTTGAAAGTGTTGGCGATGTCAAGGGACACCGCCACCACCACCTTGCCCTGCGAGACTGCTTCCTCCGTCAGGCTCTTCACGCGCTGATGGCGTTCACGGATGAGCGTCCCCGACGGAAACCGAACTGGTTATCCGCCAGGTCTGGCCCCACACTCGTGAGATGCTCGACGAGGCGTTCCGCGATAATTCGCTCAAAGAGCTTAAACACCTCGTCGAGCAACACGATCGGCCGGTATCCAGACAGTGAGTCCATCGGCCGCCCCGGTTTCCTAATGAGGACCAGCTTCCCCGTCTTCCATAATTTGGGAAACTGGCCCCTTTCGAGGCATGCGCTAAAGAGCCCCCTCAGTCGAGGTCACGGCCAGGAATACCGTCGGGTCCAGGGGCAGTGTTTTTCCGGCGTCTAAGCCGGTGTACTGCCGCACCTAGCTCACCGACTCTGACTTCGGGTACGTCGTCTTCGCAGCTGCTATCCGCGTCGGGCGTCTGAGACGGAGCCATGCGCGGAGGGACGTGCTCCTCCGCGCTCGTCGAAAATAGAGAGGCCCTAACGCCTCCAGCTGCTCTGGCTGGAGACTCTGGGTCAGTGGAGGTGCTCTCGGTCGGAGTTTACCTCTGACCTGTAGGTACGGGCGCCCCCATGGGTTCCCGTTCAAAATCTCCAGGAGCTCCTCGCGGGCCGCAATCTTGGCCCGCTTTACAGCTTCCTGGAGAAAACCCTTTGCCTCTCTGTATGACTGGTACAGCTCCGCAATGAAACACCAAATTGTGTTTCATTAAGTAATGTAGAAATGTAGCCATTTTACTTTTCGTATAAAAACATGTTGGCAGTTTAACGGTACCACCGCTGTACTATACAGTTACACTACTATAATGCTCTGACTACCTGACAAGGCCACAGCCAAAGACATCAAAAATGCAAACCATTTACTTTACGTCACGGCAACATTTTCCTATCGCTGGAGACTATCAATGAAACCATGGTCTCCAGCGGGAGTATGAGTGGCCGTGTCCTTCTGAGCAGGTCGTGCTCTCGAAGGAGGCAGCCGAAAGGGAGAGGGAGCGTACCTTCCCCGCTAAGTTCCGAAGTCGGCGGCCAGAGCGCCGGCAGGCTCATCTACGATCAGGACCATTGACCTCCATGATCGGAGCCGGCTTACAGAAGTACGCAGATTCACTTACCGACGCGGGATAAAACCCGATACCAACGATATGGAATGAAACCCGACCCTAACCCCAGACAGATCCCATTATTATAGTTGGCCAAAGTCCGCCGGCGCCACAAGAAATACTTCTAGGTGCGCATCAGAGGTTCCCGGTAATGGAAGTAGGGACCGTCGCGGACTTAAAAAAAAAGAGATAATGGACTTTCAAGTACACTTTTACATGTTTTACTATTATGAGAAGGTATAATTGACCGAGCGAGCGAAGCGTCTCAGTTTTAACTCGAGGACTGGTCGATTTGCCGTTGTTTGTCTGTATGTATGTATGTGTGTCATTTCCGGTCTACAGGCCGCATTTTTCAGCCGATTTTCATGAAATTTGGCACAAGTGTTCTTTGTTGCAAGGCGCAACTTTTGTCGAAGGGATTTTTCGAGGGGAATTTTCGGGGGGAAAATGGGGGAGAAATGAGGGGAAAATAGGGAAGAACGAAAATAACGCGAGGTCTACTGTTCGCAGAACTACTAGTTAAGTATGTATGTCTAAATAAATGAACGAGCAAAAAAGAAATAAAAGAGCAAAGGGTATTTTTTTCTAATCTCGTATATTTCACGCAAATGTTGAAACAGGTAACAATACAAATGTAATTACATACACCTGTGCCACTTTGTAATAATTCTAACATCGCAAGATATAACTGCACACATATATTTGTGATTATGTCTCATATATTTCTTTGTATAAGCAAAATTATGTACGTAACTTAGTGTTGCAGATGGTATAAATTTCAATGTTTTGTTGTTTGTTTTATTGTGGAGACAGTATAAAAATGAATATTTCTGCTGCCAAGTTGTAGTCTTGCGTTATATTTTAGGTATAAATATTAAAATGCGCTGTCGCTTGAATCTCTGCCTTTATTTTTTTTTTAATAAAATTTCGGCCGTTCTAACGTCCGTTGCTGGGTCTGGTTACAAGCAGAAGGTATTTCCAGTGGCGCCCGGCTTGAATCTCTGCATAGTTTCGCGTGTTCGCGGTCCTAATACCCATTGGAACATATATCAGGATATTGACTAATCTTAAAATCTTTGTATCTGCTTAAAGTATCAATCTACGTTCGTCCTAAATATCCTCAACATTGGTCCTGTTTTGACAAAGTGCCAGAACTAAAAAAATATTACAAAAAATGTGTTTGTTTGGGCATCACGCATCCTTAATGATAAAAAAAATACATGTCAAAAATTTACCAAAGTGAAATGGGACCGGACCACATGGGAAGTAAAATTTTTCATTTAAAATAATTCAAAATCGGTTCACTCAACCCAGAAATATGAAGTAACAAACATGAAAAAATAAACAGTTGAATTGAGAACCTTCTCCCATTTTGGAAATCTGTTGAAAATAAGTCGACTTGTAGGTAGAATTACAGTCAAAACAGAATTGATAAACATACTATAAATTTTTGAGTAATTTAACATCATAGAAACCTATTTCAATACAAACTACAGGGTAAATAATGATATGATTTATACGCACAATTTCACTCTCAATTTACCCTAAACATATCTATCAACAAAACCAATTTATCATAACCCGCGTAAGGATGATACCCTAAGATATAACCCGTTACGATTCACGTATCATAAGCCAGCCAACGTACCGTGTAGAACTCCAGCATTAGGAGCGTTTCAGTGCATTGAATATGTATAACCCTTACCTTTATATACTCAGAGTACTGTTACACTCATGTTGCTTTATATGTAAATGTACAGACATACAAATAAACAAGTTACTCGGTGGAAAAATACTGTTTTTGTATGTTGGGCTGGAGCGGAATATTATTTTTAGCATTGTAAATTTTATTGTAACATTGTTTATGAACTAGGACAAATGAAAGCATCCAAAGTACCTAATTTGCCAACTGTTTCAAATATTTAAACTAGATCATTAGATTTTTACATGATTTATACACCGTGAAGTACCACCGTTTACAAAAAAATATATCTTGGACTCAGTTTCGATCGAACTACCGGTAGATGGCGCTCTGGCGACGTCGTAAGTCACGATATTAACACAAAGTGATCACAAAATTAGATGTCTTGGGCTAGTGGTGTCTTGATCAGTCGGTAGAACGTTCCTCCTGGAACTATAGTTTTTGTTATTCATATTCTCCTTATAAAATGTATTAAACAGATGAGGTTCTAGCAAATTGCAAAACATTGTGCAATTTGCTCGTTTTATCATAAATACAAATAGCCTAATTTTGTTAAAGAATATGTTTGTTTAGTCCAAAAACATTTCACTCCTATGTAGTAAAAATATCAATGAACAAAATAAGAATCTATTCATGATCTAAATTTGTTAACCACCCACTTATATACTTCGCTGAACGTAAAATCCCACGTGTTTGGCATCTCTTTACATTTCTGGTTTGCACGTTAGCTGTATAATATTATACCTACGTACGCAATAAAATTTATAAATAAATGAAATTTTCACCTTCAAATTTTATAAAATAAGGATGAACAAACATAAAGACTCGTATTATTTATTCACCAAATAAATTAGGTTTAATTTTTTTAGGCGTAACTTGTCAGCGCCATATTTAAAATTTATAGGAGTGTGTTGAACATGTTCACAAAAAAGTTGGAATGAAACTGGTTTAAAGCTGAACCCAGCCGTTTATTTTTATGAAACTAATCCTGAGCACTTTTATTATAAAAACAGTTGTCTTAGGGCGGATGAAATTATTTATTTAAATTAATACTTTTTTATTTAGACCTAGCAACATTTGGCGTTTTCCCCCATTTTCTGCCAATCAAAAAGCTCACGATGAAAACTTGTTTGAAATCAATAAACACCTGTGCCAAGTTTCATGTAGATCACACGTACGTGTGATGTACTATGTGATATATGACAGGAAAATTCGAAATGTAGATAGGTTACTTTACTGTTTCGGTCAATAAATTTGAAGTAATTATAATTTTTAACGGTTATTGGATGTTACTGATTTCATAGTACAGACACGTACAGTGGTAGTTATAGGTTTCAAAGAGTAAGTTTAACAGAAATTTAGCTTTTCGTCTTTGTTCCTTGGGTATACACGACATCACTGAAATTAAACAAACGTCTGAGAAGACAGATGACTGTATACTTTTAGGTACCTTTACCAATATCTTGAAAATAAATTACTTTTGAAGCGAAAACCACGCAACGCGACACCTTTGATTAGACCTGGGATCCAATTTGTTGGTACTTTGTAACCTTATAATTTATCTAGTTTATTCGTAATTGTTTTTGAATTAAATTACGTGATACGAGAAAGTTGCGGTGTGTTAAAAAAAGTAGTAAGTAAGATAGAAAAAGGGATGGTTAGATGGTTCGGGCACGTAGAAAGGATGGATGAAAGAGGTTTGACGAAACAGATACATAAGGCGGGCGTTAATGGACAGGCAGGTAAGAGTCGACCTAGGCGAACGTACTTTGACCAAATCGGAGATGTTTTGACCAAAGGCCAGGTAAAGAGTACATATAACCGGAGAGCGTGCATGAAGATAGTTATGAAAGTGGAAGAAGCGAAAGAAGTATGCCAGGATCGTAGCAAGTCTCTGCCTACCTCCCAGGGAAAAAGGCGTGACATGTGTAAGTATGTATGTATTAAATAACTAAAGTATTTTATTATTCTACTGATTTTGTAAACAAAATCAGTTTGTTTCTCGTTTAAATGAGTAGCAATTAACCTTTCCTTGACTGTAATACCTTAAAGTTTTTTATAAAAGCAACCTTTTAAGTTCTTGAGAAACAATCCAGTTTTATAATAGCAACATAAAGAACACAAAAGAGAAAATTTTACCTGCATTGGACGGTAATTCGTGATTGGAAGTGAGTTTGAACAAACTTTCTTAGACAGCTTTTCGTCATGATAAATTACCGAACACACTCGTATTACCAACTTCCCTCCCAATTAGCACAAAATGGACTTAATTTTAATTAATTTAAGGTACAGTTTTGTACACAAATAATCGTAGAATACTGTGCCCTTATTTGAATTAAATAATAACGTTATACTTAATTACTTTTTAATTCGTTTCGTTTTGCACGATGAATATTAATTTATTTGTGGAATAAATGCTTGGAAAATTAACTTTGAGATGATTAAGTTTAATATTGTTAGTTTCAAAGTAACCAATACACTCCTCCGAACATTAGACTCGAACACTATATCATATTCATAATTTCTACATCGCGCTATGAAGTTAGCGTTGGATCCACCTAACCTTAATAGCGCGATGTAGAAATTATGAATATGATATGAAGCAAAAATTCGATGTTGTCGGTAGTGGTCATCGTAGCTCAGTTGGCAGAGCAGTCCCCCTGTTAGGGAAAGGCCGTGGGTTCGAATCCCGCCGATGACATTAGTTTTTGTGATCTATTTATAATTTCTTTCTTAATATTTTAAGAATAGTTTAAGCAAAACTCATTTCTTTGAAATACAAAAATATAGTAAACCTTGATGTACAGATCCATGTCTTGTGTTGGATTGATGTAGTTATTTGAAAAGTTATGTCGATGATGCTTCATCATAATTGTTTGAATTATACCTATAAATATTATTTATTAAAATAACATGTAGGTATAATGGTGCACCAACCAGATTATAAAGTGTGGGTATGAGGTATCTACACCTCTGCCTACCCCTTTGGGGATACAGACGTTATGTATGCCTGACTACCTGTCTAGTTTAATATTTTGTATGTGATCCTACATATAATATATATTTCTATGGATACTTTTAAAATGAAACTCTAATAGTAAATGTATAATTCTGTTTATTCACCTACAGGTCAACTATTTGGATAAATAATAGCCTTTTTAAATACATAACTCTAACACATGCAAGGCAGGGTTAAAGAGTGCTTAAAATATAGGTACCTCTAAATGAATCAAACTTCGGATTTAGGCAACACAGTTTTATGGACTACCTACCGACATTGCTCTCGAAGCTTTCATAATATTCTACCTCATTTAAACCCTACAATCTTAATTTCCTACAATAAAATTTCGAAAAACATTTATATACTATAACTTGCAAATCTAAAATCCTTTAAACGACCCCTTGTTTATTTCCTCTAGAGTTAACACTATGTTATTTAAGCCTTATGAAAACCAATAAACTATTATTCTATTAAGCTTCCATCTATTCATAATAGTATAGGAAGGAAACTAATACTGGGGGCGCCATTAAATAGACACAGTTAACATCTATAATGCCACTATCATTATCAAAACCGTAATTAATCCTTAGTAACGACCAATATATTCTGAATGTATAGCCACTAACTATGTCTATATAAATTAAATTAACATGTTAAACGATACAAAGCAAAGATATCGACAAATTATTTAGAATTTGTATTATTGTTACTTAAAAATTGTTTCGTTTTTACGGGGATTGACACGAAACATGACGTAGGCTTTTTATTGCCTAATGTTATAACCAGGTTACAGTGTCCTTGGTGGTATTTAAGTCCGTTATAAGGAGTTAGAGGTACACCGAGAAAGAAACATCGTCTACACTCCGAAATTAAATTAAATGATTTATTTACTTGTATAAATTTCTTTGTGTAAATAAAAAAATATTATTGCTTCTATATTTACATGTACTGCCAGATTCGCCAAGCAATAGGTAGAACCGAGAGAAAGAACCTGGCAATAAAAGTCGCGGTCACACTTTTTTTATAACTTACAGGTAAATTACACATTTTCTTAAGACTAAATGAGGACAAATGTACATTGGTCTCACTTTTGTTAGCACGGACTGCAGGGATTCTATTAAAATTTCGTGATATGGAACATAATATATGTCCTGGCCGTTGTGATTTTGGTTTTAATAACAGAGTAATTATGAATTTTCTATAGTGCTTGTTAAACAGCAATAAGGTTATCATCAAGTACGTCAGATGAACACAATTATGGGCCAAGTGTAGGGGAGTAATAGAGGGGCTCGTGGTCTAGTGGTAACCAACAATGTTAACACATTGCAAAGGTTAAGCAACATCGACTCAGGCCGGTCTTAGGATGGGTGACCATTTCATAAGACATTGAGACCTCTCCGTGCCTCGGAGAGCACGTTAAGCCGTCGGTCCCGGTTATCATACAAACATCTATGGCAGTCGTTAGGGGTAGTTGGAGCCCTATATCAAAAATCCGACCGGTCTAACTGCAGAACTTCGATATCGCCCATGGGTTGTGAAGGTCAGATGGCAGTCGCTTCACGGAAAATATTGAAGTTCAGCCGAATCGCAGTTAGACTGGAAAGCCGACCCCAACTGAGTTGGGAAAAGGCTCGGTGAATGATGATGTAGAGGTGTAATACTACTCTGCCCACCCTTTAGGGGATACAAGTGTGATGTATATTTCCCTGTCCGACATTTTATTAATAAGTATATGATTTCCTTTTTTTATTATGGTACCTAACTATTGATGTCTTTTCAGGTTCTTATCACAATATACAACTATTCCCTATTCTATGAGAATAAAGAACTTTAAGTAATATCCACACCTACCAAAACCAACGGCTTATATTTATGTAAATGAACATAAATAAAAGGTACACTCGGATTTTCACACAGAAATAAACCTGAAAAGGGCGAACTCACATAAAAAAAGCCCGGAATTACTCACGGTGACAATATCGCTATGAACTTTACCATTCCGGATTGTACTTCAACCCCATTTTTTCCCTGATAGATGGCACAGGCCTCTTTGCAGTAACGGCAAATGGGCTGTGTTCTCAATGAAGGTTGATTTTTACCTAAATGCGTCAGCGAGGGTTGTTTTAGTCTTCATTGTTGTCCTCTACGAGAAAAACACATATGCTGGACGGATTTCGATGAATGAAGTTCAAATAAAGGGTCTCTTCCAAGCAAACAGAAATATTTTAATACTAGCAGTTGCCCGCTGCTCCGCGTGCATGTTGCATTTTATATCGACATAACTTTTTTATTTATGAACCGATTGAAATTAAACAAATAAACCACAACGCATTACTGTAAACCGCATTCAAATCGGTTAAGCCGTTTCCGAGATTAGCGTCTTTAAACAGACAAACAGACAAAAATTCTAAAAACCATTGTTTTGGGTTCTATTGCGTTCATAAAGCCCCCTACAACAGTTTCTCTATTATATCTTCGATGTAGGTACAGACATCGACCACTTACAATTTTATTATAAATGTATTGATTTAACAATCATGTCATTTCAATCATCATCTACCTACCCTTATCCCAATGATTTTGGTGTCGATGAAACATGTCATCCTCCTACACACCTTTAAGCCCTCATATCTTCAGTCACACCTTTCCTTGACACATTCTCTGTCACGCATTAAATCCATCTTTTTTGTGCCTACCTCTACTTCTAAAGCCATCTTCATTCCTACTACATTACTTTCCTTTCTTCTCATAACTTGGATGCACTTTAATATAATGTGCAAATTTTAATAGAATACCATTGTTTCTGAATGTATGGAATCTCTAACTAACTTGGAGCTTTCAATTTTATTAAAATCTATATAATATATATATATATTTAAATATATATGTGTAATGTGTATGTAGTAATTAATATGTAGATTAAGTATATATTTTATATGTGTATATGGATTTATGTATGGTATATAAGTGTTATGTATGTAGGTAAGTATGTATTGTATGTTAAAGTAAGCTCAACAACCTACGCACACTTCATACTTTTCTTCAACTAAGCATCTCCGTCCCTGGCCCACTGGAAGAGATTTCTTAGAAATATGTGGTGCCTTTTTACTAAAACTCTATCCTATTGCTCTTATCTCGCGCTTCCTTCTTGTGTGTACATAAATAAATTAATAAATAAAATAAATAAATAAAAAATAAAATTTTTGGCACAAGGTATTTTCTGTTATGTAGAAAACTCCTTCGTTTAGGTATTTATTAAAACACTCCATGGTGTACGTGATGTGAAAATGGCTTTATATTTTATTCGTAACCAGAAATCATTTTGGTGTTTTTTCATATGGGCTTATAGCGGTACGAAGGATGAATATTATAATATAGTGTACTTCTTTTGAAGTTATTCTAAGACTACCAGGATATTTTCTAAGGATATTTTGAAATGCTTATAAAACAAATATATTTTTGACTCGTCTTTCACTATATGTGGTATTTATTTAAACTAAAATCTAAAACGAGGTCGAGAAATTTTATACATATTATAGAAAAATTGGATGATATCGGAACGGTCATCGTAGCTCAGTGGCCGAGCATTCCCTTTGTTAAAGAAAGACGGCAGGTTCGAGTCCTGGACCTTCGTATTTGTGCTTTATACTTGTCTTTATAATTAATATCAAAATATCAATCATTTTATTGCTGAACATGTTACATAAGTACATTTTAGGATCTATTTGATGTTAAAGAAACACATGTCCTCCAAAAATAATAATACCCATCAGGCAACAGAACTAAGCAGGAAACCCGAAACATAGTGTCACAAAGTTACAATTGAATTCATTCTTATTAATAGCCTCTGCTTGCTCCGGCACTGAATTACCACAATAACAAAATTATAAAAATGAAATATTTAATAATAGTAGAAGCAAAATCATTACTTTCAAATACAAGAATATAATAAACAAGTGGTCGTCCTTTGGTCGAACAGTAGACCTCGCGAACATTAAAATAATTTTACCACCTCCTCTCCCCAATAAAAAACTGTACTAAAAATATTGTTTCTAGTAAAGGAATATGTCTTGTTCCAAGTTTCGTGAAGATCGGATAATAAAGAGTACCGCTAGCTCTGAAAAACATTAAAACGTTATTTGACCATATTTATCCCATTTTCCCCTCAATCCAAATAAGTACACAAAAAAAAAATTGTATTAAATCAAGGAATACTTGTGACAAGTTTCGTGAAGATCGGATAATAAAGAGAACCGCTAGCTCTGAAAAACATTAAAATGTTATTTGACTATATTTATCCCATTTTTCCCTCAATCCAAAAAAGCACACAAAGAAAAAATTGTATTAAATCAAGGAATACTTGTGCCAACTTTCGTGAAGATCGGATAAAAACTGTGAGTGCTAGCTCGGAACATACATACAGACCGACAGATGAAAGCAAAATTGTCCAATCTCGAAATATAGACGCTTCGCTCGCTCGGTCAACTAAAACGTCTAACTTTATTTAAAAAAATCCATAGCCTCTGTAATTCAAACCAAAATTCTAACAGCCAAAACAGATCTCACATACCACAAACTACATAGAATATCTGCAATCCAAATATAAATCACTTAAGAAATACCTCTTTTTTCGAAGCATCATCGATATCAGTGATCTTAATTAAAGTATCACATCATCTTGTACAATAATCCCAATAGACGACTCTCCCTTTCTTTTGACGACTCTCTCTCAGAAACATCAACAATTCCATTTTCGTACGAGAATCGAACAAAGACTTTGTCAAGTCCATTTCCAATTCCCAATTTACCGTATTCGTATTTTCTCCTAATAAAGAAAAAAAAAACTCAAACGTTTTCTTTTAAATTGAAAGATGTCAACGCATAGGAATGAAAAGAATTTTCACTTTTATTTTGCTGCTTCTATTTTGTCATTGAGATTACGATTGAACTGGATCGTATAATAAAATTAAGATAGAACAGGGTGCTAATGGACGTCATCAATATCTCCTGCAAGTGAGTGACAGATGAAGGACTAGCAAGAATACTCAAAGTGCTCAAAAGAGCAACAATCTTAGCCTCTATTACGTGGGTCCAACGGTGACTGGAGAAATCTGGATGAAATGGATCGTGTAAATAAAATGCGCTGCGATGCAGACGGCTGTGCATTTAATTTTTCTTGGAGCTCCTTCCAATTTTTTAGTTTCCAATTCTCAAGGGATAAATGTAGCCTTCAACATCAGCTATCTGCTAATAAAAGTCCCGTTAACATTGGTTAAACCATGTCAGAAAGTAAACAGATAGAAAATACATAACTTTTTTTTTCTAAATATAAATAAATTCCAGCATATCGTGATCTGCCCGGGCACATCTTGATCATTCCAGTTCAACAATTGGACATAAAGATAAAGATTTATACGAAACTTCACGAGAGGACAAACGTCGAAACGAGCATTATAGAGTTGCTAGTTAAGTTAGTTGTTGTCAGACTGTAACGATCCACCCTCATCCTCTTTCGTTTATTACACACTACCGTCCTTTTTCGCCTTATTGTCCCGATACAGATAACAGTCCCTACTCTCTAAATCCCCGGTGTCATTACCGGAACTATTTTCGTACAATCAGTTTTGTGTCGCATTATTTGTAAAGTGTTTAATTTTGAGAATTTTTCAGTAGTTTAAATCGGTAATTCGCTAATAAATACTGGGCAAACCACTATATGCTACTGCATTGGCGTAATTCATCAAGCACCGGTCGTTTAGGGTTGATACAATAGGTCATTGGGCCCGCGCGGGCACTACCTCCTTTCGGATATCGCTAAACGTCTGATCGACAGACAGGCGGATAGACACAACCCACATCTTATTCCCGAAGGGTTGATAGATTCTTCTTCTATTTCTTGACTCCAAGAATCGCTATTGCTAATTAAGCTTGCAACGTAGCCAGAATCTGGAAATCATCGTAGCAAACAATGACAACATTTGCACAAATTTCTGTAAATTATTGTAACTCTTAATACTCGTAGTTTGTTTGTGTATTATTGTTATTAGTGGACTGATACGCAGTTATTCCGTCATGTAATAGTTTTATCGATATCGAACTTCACGTAAATTCAAGTCTCGGCAGATATCAGATCTCATTTTACGTAAAGATCTGCAAATTTGACATCACAAAGTAAGAATTTAGTAACGATCATTTCCTACATTCTTTAATTCACTTTTATAAAGATCAAAGCCCTGAATATCGTTGCACATAATTTTGGCACACCGTGCTTCTATTTATAAAGAGTCATTGGCATTTGTATTGAAAAGGACAGATAGACAGACCGATGTATTTTTATTATTGAAAGTTATTAGGTTAATACACTTTGGATTTTATTATTTTTTCATGGAACTGTACAGAAATAATTGTCCTTGGAAGGGACTCTAGCCACACTACTCAAAGTACTCTGAAACGGCAACAAGGGGTCTGACTACCTTCGCAGGTAAAGTTGTGATTTTTTAGGGTTTAGTAGTTCAAGTTTCGGAACCCTTATAGTTTCGTCATGTCTTTCCGTCCGCCTGTCTTCGGCTTCGGCTAAACTGTGAGTGCTAGAAACATGAAACTTTGCATGGATGCATTTACTACGTTGACAAAGTGCTAAAAGAACATTTCGAAAAAGTTTATTTTTGGGGTACCTGTCGTACAGACGCAAGAAAAAAAGTAAATCCTGGTCACGTGTAGGGGTGTGACCAGAATTAGTTGTTTTCTATCTTCTACAGGGGTAAACTCAGGGGAGTTTGGGGTAACATTGGATAGGTCTTTTAAAAACATTGAGATGTTGCTAAAACGATTTTTTGATTAAAGGATTCGTTTGCGAGATTTTCAACTTTATAGCGCTCTAAAATTTAGCCGTTTAGATTTCTCGTTAGCTCGAAAAATCTGAAAATATTTGTGATGGTAGTCAAACTATAACGGATTCAATTACTCTGTTAGTTCAGGAGTTATAGAGGTTATTATGTGTGACTACCCTATTCAATGCGTGGCCCGACACGCACTTGGCGTCCTTTTTTGTTTTGTGTGTGACAAAAGCATCATCATCATTTAATAGGTAAGCCTTTTTTCCTACTTAGTTGGGTAAGCTTTTGCATCTTGTTGTCATAGTACAAGCTTTGCCTAGTTTGACACTAAATGGCGGTCTGTCCAATTGGTTTCTTGGTTTATAAATATTCTTTTAAAAAAATGTCTTGTGTTATTGTAGTCTGTAATATTACTTTGTCAAGTCTGATGAGGTCAACAGTCGCCTCCATTCATTCGTTAATAATTAAACGTTCATCGTAATTGTTTTATGCTTTCATAACCTTTAGAACACAGATAACTTACTGAATTAATATTCAGCAGAATTTCAACAGAATTAATGATGAAACAATTAATTTCTTGTAAATTTCGAGTTTCAGTTTTATTGTGTACGACGGCAGACAAATTGAAAATCATTAATAATCGATTCATTCACACATTAATATTCGTACATTATATCACGCTCATAAATATCCTCGACGGGTTAAGAAGATAATGCATTAAACACCTAAAAATTAGTCTTGTTGGTCCCATGCAACCCATTGCGTGGGACCAGTTATAATAGAAAGTCTACATTAAATCACGCTTATAAATATCCCCGCACCCACAAATTGGTCTTGCTGGTCCCGTGCAAGCCATTGCGTGGAACCAGTTATAATTGAGAACCAATAACCATTCTGTAATCCAAACTTGAAATACCAATATTTTGGTGTTTTTAAATGGATTTTTATTTCTCAAAAGTATTCGCTTTGTTTATTTAAATGAAGCACCTCTTGTATGTTAAAATAGCTTCTTGTAAATACGACGGAGTAAGATAAAATTAAATCACACACGTTTCGGTACAATATACTCTTTGTGACGTTTCTGGATTGAACATAAAGGACTCGGGCCATTGTTGATGAAACTTTTGTGTTGATATTTACCTGTATCCCAATTACACTCGTGTCTCGGAGAGTACAAAGCCGTCTGGCCTTGTTGCCAAACGAACATCTATAGCAGTTGTTACGGGTAGTTAGAGCCCTCGAACATCCGACCGGTATAACTACAGAACTATGACATCGCGAATGGGTTATGGAGGTCAGATGGCAGTTGTTTAACAGAAAATGTCTAAGTTTAGTCACTTCGCAGTCAGTTCCTACTGCGACACGCCAACCTTGCTGGCAAATTTCAGAATACGAAAAACCGGAAAATACGCAAGATAATCTGCTTAATTACACCCTTGGGCTTCAGAATTCTACTTTCTATCAATATAGGAAAAAAACTGAAATTTTCACCCAAATGGTGGCGAAAATTAGTTTGGGATAAATACAAGATACAGAACCAGCCGTCAAAATTAGTGGGTCGAAATTAAACGGTAGCACAATACCTATACCAAATTTTACAAAACCAACATACCACAATACCAATTTTTTTTACTTGTTGATCTTATCAGTTAGTAGCTGGAACAAAAGGTGTGTTCTAAACTATTTAAAAAAAAATATCGAACGATGATCTTTAGGGGTTATAACCACAATTATCAGTAAGGTAAAAATGACCCTATCATTATTACAAATTTTGCGCCCTATTTGTGTTATGACTTTTGATTTTGCAGTGTAATCTTCATTTTCTATTTTTACTGCAATGTGAAGAAAACAGGAATTATATCGACCTACTTGTAATAAAAGCGGTCAAGTGCGAACCTTGTCTGTACTCACGCTAACTCACCTTGATATACATTTTAAAATCCAAAAACAAACGAATTCTACTTACTTAGGGTTGACACAAAATATTTGACACATTATACATTTTACATAATACTAGTGGACGCCCACGGCTGCACCCGCTTGACAAATTATATACACAAAAACCTTCTTCGAAAACCAGTCTATCCGTTGGTGAAAAGCCACTGAGACCTCTGAGTCCACTGAGTCCTCAACTGCACGCGAGGCACCTGCTGACTGACGGACGCTGCGGAAACGACAATCTAGCTGCAAATGAGCACGATGGCGATAGTTTAGAGATCCATATAAATTGTTTTAATAAGTACACCTACCTACAATACAGACAATATTTTCTATAATATACCCTCAAAAAAATATAAAAATATTATTAAATACATTCCATTTCGGTTATAATTTTTTTTTTTAATAATTATAGGTACTGCCAGTACAGGTTTTTTTTTCAAATATCCCTGTTTGTTAAAACAGGGTTTTTTTTATGATAAATGATATAAACTTTTAACTGATACGCCTCTAATTTAAAGCTAGGTTTCTTCCTCTAAATTTAAAGCTTTCAACATCTATAAGAAACAATCAAATCCAACATGTCCAATGACCTTTCGACGTCCAAAGTAAACCGTGACAGGAGGAAAATAAATCTAATATGCGCACGCGCCGGCCACCCGTCCTAAAATAACTCCCGCGCACGAGGGATCGTGTTCCCACCAGTTTAAACCAAAGAGTGCCACCGAGCACACTCTTTCTGTGATATATTTCTAGTCTTTAGTGTAAACATACAGCGACAATATGACAAGAAATGCAGTGTTCGTATAACACATACTGATCATTATTACCCCATAACCCCCTTTTGTGTGACTTGGATTACCCCGAAGTGTGTTTTATGTGGCTATAATTAAGCTGTAAGTATCCGCTTTGTTTTTCAGCTAAAGACTCCGGCTTATCTTACATGATGTATTTGAAAAATAAAAAAAACGCTATTTGTGAGTAGTTTAATTAAAAACAAACTTTTACTAAGGTCACTTGTGTTTTTTCCTTTTATGTTGATAACCAGATACAAATTTACACTTTTTTTATTTATATTAAATTAACCGCGTCACTTTTTGTCCATTTTTATTTTTTATTCATAATAATACCTATACCCTGTCACAGTCCAAAATTAAACAAGTAACATGCATGACGCAGCGTTGTAAAATTTTAGCATGCGCTAAAACAACGCACATTTGATGCACGGTTTTGAAATTATAGATGTTGAAAGATAAAAAAAAACTATATAACCTACAAAATAACATCTGTTACTAGAGGAAGAGGTTCAATTTCTTGTTGCCTCTTAGATGAGACTTTCTCAAAAACTTTAAGATTCTTTTGATGCAAAATTACACGTTCGATTACTGCATAGTTTTGAACAGATAGGAGCTCCTACTTTTTAAAATAAACTTAATTATCAAATAGACCCAAACATTTTTTAAGTGTAAATGTTTAAATCATTCGAAACTTACACGCGTTCTACAGTAAATATTAATTGTACAAGTTGGTAATATTGAGATTGTTTTAATTTGTAAAAAAATTGTTGTAATTTATCATTTCTTAAGAGTTAATGATGATGTTGTTTAAAAAGCGCGTGTGCAACTTTTAAATACCACTTAGAATCAAGCGCGTAGGTAAGCTAAAAGTGCTTTTATGCTTACAGCAGAAATATAATGGCCATAGATCGGACTCACGTCATCAAAAACATAAAATCATTGTCATAAAGACGTTTCAAAATAAAGTAATAATAGCGGATGCCTGCGGCTCCCTTTGCATGCCACGCTAAGTAATCATGGTAAAGAGTTTTGATGTATCTTTAACCTCAGAGAAAGGAAAGCTCTTAAAACAAATACATTTTCTTTGTACCTGCAAAAAGAATCATTATTGCTTCGCTCCTATCAGACGTATCGCCATGTTATATAGCCTAAAACCTTCATCTATTGAAGGGCCATTTATTATTCTATTACTATTCGAACTAGTAGGTTCCGAGATGAGTGCGTTCAACCAAACAAACTGTTTAGCTTAATAATATTAGTTTAGAGTTTTGAGTAGCGAATAGTTTACTTAAGTGCCGTCTAATCTCGGAATTTGTTTGTAATCCAATTTATTTAGTTTATAAACTGCTTTACTGTGCAAAGTTCACTAATTATAATTATTATAAGTAAATGTAGCAAAACTCCGCATTTTGATACTTGATCGAGAAATATTACTAGTTTTAATTTTTTTTACCATTTTACCAATTTTATACATATGTTAGTGTAACTCACATGGTACACATATTTTATTTAAAAAAAATGTTTCGAGAGGACTGATTCCTACTCGTAGGAGTTTTGTTAAATATAACGTTAAAATTACACAAAGCAGCTTGTCCTATGATTAGTAATTAATAACTGACATATAATACAAATGTAGAATACACCCAGACTCCGACACAAATATTTGCGAATCACACAAAATATGTCCCAACTAGGAATCGAAGGTGATACTCTGGACTGAAAGCAGATGTAGATATTTATAACCGATCAGGCCACCGAAACAGACAGTAGAGTTTATTAGTATTTGTCAGCATTAAAAAAAAAATTGCTCGGACCGTAGAGATTCTATATCTGATGTAACATTTGTCCTGGCCCATGGCATTTTAGTAATATTACAGAATGGATATGATTTTTTAAAGTGCCCGGTATATGCGGCAATAGGCTTGTCCTCTATCACGTGGGACTAAATTACTGTCAAAATATAGGTGTGTAATACAACACTACCTACCTGCCAACTCGTTTTAAAAATTCCTAAAACGAATTAGGCATTCAACTAATAACTTTCAACTTTATAATATTATTTTAGATTATTAGAAAACTCACTCACACGTTACTCACAAAAGTCTAAATGGAGGAAAGTTACAAACTTGATATTTCCAGAACAAATATTTTCTTGTAATCCCTCAATACCAACAAATTTCTCGGAATTTATCTTTGCCATTTGCTAACCACGAAATGTTCCATTGTGATCATAAAATTTTCTAAACGACTCTCCTATATCACAAACCTGATTGAAGAAATTTTCATCATGCTGTTCATCATTGACTGAATGTATTTTATTTTTCTTCTAGCTACATTTTATGAACCACGGATGCAATCTGATCATCAACTGAGCAGGAAAGTTTACTCCCAGAACCAATTTTATCTTATACCCCAAACGTTTGCCATAGCATAAAACTCGTACGAGTTTTGAACTATGAAGATAGTATTTATGAAAATTTGTCCAATCGTCTTTTTGTGAAGTGCAAACGGCATGTGCTTGCCACGTATTACCTGCCTACCACACATACGTCACTCATAAGTGTCAAACCAAACCACACAGTCAGTTATTGTGACACGACCGTGTCACTTACGTCAATTTTGGTCTTGGTTGCTAAATTGGTCCAAGGGTTTCCCTGTAAGATCTGGAGTTTGTTCAAATCCAGTCTAAGACTAATTTTTTTTTACGATTTTTGTAGAAGAATATTTAAAAAAGGTAACCTAAAAAGGTAATTCTTTTTTTATCTATTCATCCATGTCCATAAATTACCAAAATGAATCACGTAAAGTAATTCACCAAACAATAAACCACCTCCCCCAGTATTCAACAGCGTCAATATAATATTTTATATGATTAGATATATATTTCGCAGTGTTCATTCCAATCTGTCAACACGACGAGATGGAAACCCCCAAATAGGTTATTACTCAGGGCAAAAGAACACGTATTTCAAATCCTTTTATTCACATTTTGTAAGACGTTTTGTTTAATCTTGCTTCATCAAATATTGAATCTCTTGGCTTAAGGTTTTATAAAAGACATAATCAAAGATTTTATATTATGGTTTCTGAAATGAATATATTTCTTAAGTATGAATGAATGTACCTATGTTTGTACTCACAAGAGGTTATGTTCTTTTAAACTTATTGTATTTGTTCTTTGTTAAATGTTACCTAATGAGTAAGACGTAATTGTACCTACACACGCGTGGACAGTTGTTGCGGGATGCTAATAAATCGATAATTTAAATATCTTAGTGGTCTAATAACAAAAATATTTCGATATAGCCACAAAGAAACATAAAAGAAGAACGAATCAAAAATATATATTGACACAGAGCTTACGCGATACAAATAAACAAAGGTCTTTGTATAAACCAAACATTTACGTTGAAAAATGTGAGTCAATCGGTTCAACTTAAAAAAAGCTTGTAAAATAGTAACGTCGTTGACAAAATTGCTAAAATGAGGATTACTTAGAACACCAAATCAAACATTAGACTTATGACCTTTTACAAATGCTCGTTAAGGCTATATGTATTAAGGATATTTTTATTTTATTTATGAAATCGTTGTTGTTGATGTGAGTTGATGATTTCGTTCATTAGGTATTTTATATCAGTAATTGGTGTTTCTTAATATATTTGACTTGCTACTATTGAAAGTATTATTTACACACACGGTGTACCTTTACACTCAAATTTTTAACTTGAGTAACATCTTGTAAAATATGACACTGCATTTTCTAATCTATAATAACTACTTTTATTTAAGTAATTATTATAAAGGGGAAAATTGGTTTGTGGGGAGGTAATCTTGGAAACAGCTGAACCGATTCTGAAAGTTCTTTTACTAATTATGTTGTGGCATTTTTATCCGGAGTTCCAGTGGATAACTGTTCCAAAGTTAGTAATTTAAAAACCGAGGTAGAATATTTACATGTGTATGTATGTATTATGGGAAGTGTATAAAAATTCATTCCGAGGAATTTTCAATTTACACACGTGACGTTCGACTGCTTTACGATAATATACAGTGATGATATCATGTACTAAAACGTTAACATCGCTATTATGACGTAGGTACTGACGCTAATTCCTAACTCTAAATGTAAATTCGCCCACCAGATTCATAAACATGAGGTGGTTGGAAAAATAAAGATCATTTTCATTGATGATAAAATAGAAAATAGTGTTGCAAACCATGTGACAAATCTCCATCAGATATTGGTCCTTATTGTCACAGATTAGCGTAAGCGACACTAGGATAGTTATAAACTTAAGACTAACGGGTCTTTTACGCGATTATTGAGATATATACATACCTCTTTATTACCCGACGTTTCGGCCCTGTTACAACGTCGGGTAATAAAGAGGTATGTATATATCTCAATAATCGCGTTAAAGACCCGTTAGTCTTAAGTCTATAATGTGTACAAAACGCGAAAGTTTAAAGAAGATAAGGATAGTTGAATATTATTTTGTGTAAGTTCATTTTCCTTTCACGGAAATTGTTACTTTCATCTAAGGGTTTTTCTATCTCCGCCGGGCGCCACTGGAAATACCTGCTGCGTGTGAACCAGAGACGCTCGGCAACGGACGTAAGAGCGGTCGCGGAATTAAAAAAATGGGATTTTCTAAAGATATTGTAAGAGATCACAAACTTTGGCCTAGGTTATTAGGTTAGAAATTGTGGTTTTCCAAAAAAAAAATAAGAGACTATTATTCTCTTATTTGTCTATGTTTGTGATTAAAGGGGTCCGTGGCTCAGTAGGTAGTACCAGAGTAGGTTAACAAATTGCAAAGGCTAAGCAACATCTTGTCAGGTTGGTCTGTTTCTCAGAGATCACATTAAGCTGTCTGTCCCGGTTGCAATACAAACATCTACGGGAGTCGTTACGAGTGTTTGGAGCCCTAAAACAAAATTCGACTGGTCTAACTACAGAGCTTCGATATCGCCCATGGGTTGTGGAGGTCAGATGGCAGTCGTTCCCCGGAAAATATCGAAGTTCAGCTGCATCGCAGTTAGACTAGAATTCCAACCCTTACTGGCTTAGATAAAGGGTCGGTGGATGATTGTGATTAAAGCCAAGTACCTAACCAGACACGTAACTCACATTTTTTTTAGTTCTGCGTAAAATTTGTCATCAGTGTAATTGTGTATAATGACTCAGATTTACGTAAGCAAGCCAACTCAGCCATTGACACACATAACTCATTATCTCATCATCTATAATCAAAAATACTACTTAGCAACAATCTTTCTTGTGCAAATTTTAACTTGCTGACTATCACGGTTCATGAGATACAGCCCAAGACAGACGGACGGACGGACGGATGGACAGACAGATAAGTCTCAGTAATAGGGTACCCATTTTACCCTTTGGGTCCTATCCTAAAAATGTTTTTAAGTTATGGTTTTTTTATTTGTACCACTCAACAGTAATATTTTTATTTGTGGCAAAAGCCGCGTCTCTGCCCACTATATTATAAATATATTTTAACTTATCAAATATCTAACACCATAAATAGTAAGTACTCATTGTACAATTTATCTCTTTAATTAAGAGTCTTGCTCTTGTCGGTAGAGTAACCGCCATTGTTCTCATTTATTTACCAAACCTTTCACCTCCTGATACGACACAACTTGTACTTTTTTCTTGTACTTGATCTATAAATATGTTTCATGACCTTCCTCTTACTCGATTTCCCTTTGGTGATGTTTGTATAAACGTATCAAGTGGTACCAAGTTGTCGTTCATTCTTAATACTCATAATATACTATGTACTTGTATATTATATTTTATTTTAATCATATAAAAATATTAATCACCTTTCGGGGTCAAAATTACAAGAAAATTAACTTATTCGCTTTCAATTTAAAGTTTTCATTCAATCTCTAGGTACACTCGAAGGTGCTTAAAATTTTCTCCAAACCAACTCCCGAAATAACTGGTAAACAGTGTTCTTAATCGGCAGCGTTATATTGCGCCTTTTATACATTGGAATAAGATTCATAATCATCTACTATCTGATACCATGTGTACCTATTTGTACCTATTTATAATATCTGCCGGTTCTCGGATAATGCGAACATTAAATTAAACTTTTTGGATAAGGTGTTCACAATAACTGTTGGTTTAGAAAAATGCTCTTAGAAAAGTTAATGATAACAACTGAATGATATTTAGTAATTTGGTATTAAAACAAAATGTTTTCATCGTCTTCTCATAAATAGATTCATTTTCTGTAAAGCCGCAGAATAATCCAAGAATTCAACATCAAAAGTCTCTCTTCCGTTGAATTTTAAAGGCACCTTTTAAGTGAATACGACTTTGATCAATATTGAAGCACTGTATTTGCCGTCCGAACGAATATTAAAGTAATCTTTCGAGTTCGGGATCTGTTTTAAATTTTAAATTCACTTTAACTGCATATTTATTTCATTTCAATGATATATTGATAACATTGAATGTTTCTTTCTTTATCAGGTACATAATCAGCACTAAATAATAATGGAGCAGTTTGAATCGTTACTGACGTGCTGCGTCTGTTTAGACCGGTTCAGGAATCCAAAGCTCTTGCCATGCCAGCACAGCTACTGTATGGAGCCGTGCATGGACGGCCTCGTCGACTACGTCAGGCGACAGGTATTATGCAAGCTTTGTTATATATATATATATATCTCTCTTTTGTTATCTAACTTACCATTCAGGTAGTTACTGTTACAGATGTCAATAAGTGCTTATTTTTATTACAGGTCAAATGTCCAGAATGTCGAGCCGAACATCGGATTCCATATCAAGGAGTACAAGGATTTCCAACAAATGTCACTCTTCAGCGGTTCTTAGAATTACACGCTCAAATAGCTGGAGAACTCCCAGATCCTACCGCCGGACAGGTCATGGAAAGGTGCAATGTATGCTCAGAAAAGGCATACTGTGCACTATGCGCTCACTGTGACAAAAAAGTTTGTGAGGAATGCAAATCGGCACATATGGAGGTCCTACGAAGAGAAATTTCAAGAATTAACAATCAAGTTCGTCGTGGGATTAATAGGTTACAAGATATCCTTGTTGTAGTTGAAAGAAATACATCAAATCTTCAGACTAATTGTGGAGCAGTTGCAGGAGAAGTCGATGAAATACACAAACGATTAGCAAAAGCGCTGAAAGATCGAACTGATTTTTTGAGAAATGAAGTTGATCGCTACTTAGCAACAGAACTTAGAAACCTCACTCATTTAAAAGATAATCTAGAGTTAGAATTAAGTAATATACAAAGCAACTGTGATCTCGCCGATAAATATATGAATGACGATGTTGAATGGGATGACACAGAATTAGTCGACACAAAAGAAATTTTCCTTAAAACTGTCGAGTTCCTTAGAAACTTTGATTACGAAGCTGGTGATTACAATCGTAGAATACGATTTATAATGACACATGATCCTAATCAACTGGTTATGCATGTAGCTAGCTATGGTGAATTGAATATAACTCAACCTAATGCATATGCTGCGGGAATGCAACAGAATCAAGGTTTAACAAGATCAAAGAGTGACCATAGATTAGCCACACAGTTTCGTCAACAAGAAGAAGCTAAAGGCTGGCAAGAAAATGATGAACCAATATTAGGTGGACGTAAATTTGGTGAAAAACGACCACCTCCTCCTGAAAAGCACACAAGAGATCAGTATGGTGCTACTGATGACTACAGTGGATATGAGTCTGAACATAGGCCTGCTAGGTCAAGGTTCCGTTCACGATTCGTCAAAAGTCATTTAGATAATGATTCTGACTCCGAACAACCCAGCCGTACAGTAAAGGCTGAACAAAAGGAGAAAGAAAAAGATAAAGTTACTGATACAGAAGATGCTACTCGAGGACCTTTAAGTGGAATATTCCGTTTGAGTGATTGTCCTCGGGTAATGCAAAGGATGTTAGATGTAGACAGTGGAAAGAAAAAAGAAAAGAAAGAAGCTCCACCACCTCCAAAACCAGTTCAGCCTACACCCCAGCCTCGTCGTCCTCCTCCTGCACAAAGACAAGAAAGTGAAGATGAGATATCACGTCTAAAGAAGCAAAATAAAGGTGCGGCCTCTTCACAAGAACCTGACCGAGCACCTCCTCGTCCAACAGAAGAAGAACGCTCTTCTGTTAATCGTAAACCACCTACGCCAGCTCGGGAGGTGAGTTGGGAAGAAGAAAGAGAATGATCAATAATGCCAGCAGTACAACCTAGAAAGTAGAAAAATCATCGATACTAACAAGATCAATTGCGAGAAACTAACGGCATTCCATAAAATACACTCCACGTTTAACTTATTTATACACACACACAAACACAAAATTAAATATATAGTCCACTTACCGTAATGGTATCCATACCGATTTCCGTGTAATTTCTCAGGCGTCCAGTGATGGTGAATCTGACGATGAATCTGTTGGATCTCTGCAACGTAACCAGCGCAAACCTGCGCCCCAAGTAGCAAAACCAGCAGCGATACCCAGAAGACCTTCTACCTCCGAAGTGCCAACACCACACCGTCCTGCCGCGCGTGCACCTAGCACGGAATCAAGCGCATCTACAGAAAGTTCCGGCTCGGCGGTGAAACACACAGGTGCCATTCTTACCATCGCAGAATTAAAAGCAAAATATGGCATAAGTACACCTTCATCGAAACCGGAACCCCGTTTGTATTTCACAGGAAGCGAGAGAACGACACCAGCGGCCACTAACGGTACTGCAGGCGGTGCGCAACGTGTTCAGAGCCGTTTTATTGGCTCTCAAAGACCAGCGCCAGCGCCTGCACCCGCCGAGCCGGCCCACGAAGACTCCGATACAAGTTCCGAAGAAGAAACCGATTCGTCAGAGGAGAGTGATGAGGAGCCTGTTACGCAAAGAAAGCCCGAGAGCCAGACGATGGCCCGTAGTGATATTGGTCCCCTTCTTGCACGTAGCACAAATGCACGTAATGATTCCGTTGACAATAAGACTAAGGAAACGCCCACTCAGCCACGTTATCGAGCTAGACAGACATCTCAGGCTGAAGAAGAAACAACGCCTAAATACGGTACCGCTTCTAGCGGATCCACCTACAGTAGCCGATATGGAAGTAAGCCAAGGGACACTGAACGAGAGTTAGAAACTCAATCGTCCATTGATGACGAGACAAAATATCCCACAGCTAGATCGAGGTACCTCGCCTTGAAAGAACGTCGTAATCGTCTCGCTAGAAGTAAGAGTAGCCACACTGGTTTCGGTGCAGGAGACGATGATGATCAGGACGATCCGGTATCCCCGACGACAGCGTCCCCCTCCGCGTATCTTGCGGCTCGGTACGGCTCCGGCACTGGTGGTACGGAGTTGTCTCGCAGCCGATCTTCGCATGCACTTAAGTCTAGAGAAAATTCCCCCGAACGGCCTTCCGCTGGAGAGAAAGATGGAGCTGCACTAAGCTCTTGGGCTAGATATCTAAAAAATAAATATGGATCTCGAGGCAAAGACCCAGGCAGTACAACATCAAGCACGTCCCGTCGCTTGTCTCTCGGGCTACCTTTACGTTCGGCAAATGAGCTTGCCAGTTCTGATGACGATTCAAAAAACGCGGCAGGCTCCCCCATCTCCCCTACGGCGGCTACAGCAGCGGTAGCAGGTTAGAACGAAGAGCGTGGCGTGTATATAGAGTTATGCTTAGGTGTGACAGATTTTATGTATTTATTCGTTACATATTTGTTTAATAATTTCTTTTTATAATAGGTTTCGCAGCAGCCGGTTCCTCCCCTAGGAGCCAGTACATGCAGAAACGCCGTTTACAATTCAGTGTGGGGAGCCGGGGGAGCGAACCCGGATGTTTTACTTGGCCTCGTGGTATCGCTGTAGGCCCAGATAATACAATGGTCGTAGCTGACTCTTCTAACCATAGAGTTCAGGTAATAATTAAAAATATCGGTATTTTTAATACCTATTTGTATTACGAGTATATTTTGAAAAACTTTGTATAAAAATGAAAATAGATTTGTTGATGTTTTACAACATAAGCTGAGCTTCCTATACACAGCCGAAGAACTCGAAATTTCAGATCGAATTGTACGCTAGCTTAAGATTTTAGTTTTTGAGATTTAGATTGTAAATTATTTAAAAAAGTTTAGTATACCCGTTGTTGCAGCAAACTTATCTAATTTAATGTTTGTTGATAATTTTTTAAATCTAAAGTAGTTACTTACTACCAAATACATACCATAAAATATTCTGTAAAAATGCAAACAAATCGTTAACTTAATATTCTTGCATTGCATCATTATAGAAAATAACCTTTTTAGGTCTTCGATTCAAATGGAATATTCATGAAAGAATTCGGTCAGTACGGTAGCGGCGAGGGTGAATTTGACTGTCTCGCTGGCGTAGCCGTCAACCGCATTGGACAATACATCATTGCAGATCGATACAATCATCGTATACAAGTAAGTTTTTCATACACACAAGAATACACCTTGAAATCTGGGAATGTTTGTAACTGAATTTATTTAAAAAATAGAATAACTGAAAGTCCTTATAATTTATATCATAATACATTCATTTAAAAATACATTTTATTTCCCCGAAGCTGACAGGTTGGGCAGAAGGCAAGAGATATAAGCTATTTCCACTAAGCGTGACTTTGTCAGAGGCTTGTCTGTTGGTCGGCACTTACAGGATGGTAGGGAGATAAAAGTAAAAAAAACAATATTGAATGGAATCAGGCGTTACCTGGCGAAAGTCCATGAGAAAACAAAGGGGTAAGATGTTGAATTTTTATATAATTGCACTAATTTCGCTAAATAAAAGACATTATAAACGTATATGTTTCACCTACTCACGAGGCATTCTCAAGACTGTCTCAAAGAGCACTCTCTCAGCCTGCTGTTCTCTTTGAGACAGTCTCGTCGACGTTTATAATGTCTTCTATTTAGCGAAATTAGTGCAATTATATAAATATTCAACATCTTACCCATTTGTTTAAAAAAAAAACTATAGTTAAATTAGTAAACCAAACTAAAACTTATGAATACAGACACCATTTTTTAAACCAAAGAGAACACAGAAACATCAAGAATCTGAAATTCAAAAGGCTTCATTATAAATGCACTATACAAAATAATATGGACATTTTAAGCACGTTGAAGTTTAAAAGGAAAATGCCAGAAGTTTGTATTCATTGTGAAATATAGTTATTTGTAACCGATAGAAGTATTTGTTTACATATTTACGTATGTATTTAGCCAACCCGATGTTCCTATGGCAACTGGGACCAACAGCTCACTGAGGCACGGAGGGATCTCAGTGTCTTGAAAATTGGTCACCCCTAAGGCCTACCAGTTTAGTGTTTTCTACACCTCTTTGCTATATTGGATCTATAATTATCCCTCTGCCTAACTCGTAACGACATAAGCGTGATAAATGTATATGTACAAGTATTATGTTACTCAAATTCCCGCAGCGGTGAGGCGCGGTGGCAAAATATTTTCTTGAACATTTGCGACGTCACAGTTTCTCAAGTAAAACAGATTTCTCAACTCTGAAATTGTGTTTTGTAAACTTATTTCCGTTATAATACACCTTTCCTTGAATAAGTATTTCATTTCTGTACAAGTTATTAACTGCTCTACAAATTTTGATTTCCTTCATTCCAAATTCAATTAAATTTAAAGTTAAATCGTTTATAACTTTAACAATTTATGTTACGTATTAACTTGGTGGTTCCTATTCAATTGGTCGCTATTCGAATCTAATGTTTATTTTAATGTGAAAAATATCCTTCGCGTTGTTGCTGACTGGGAAGGTCCACAGAATGAAAGCTGCGTTGCCACGTTGGACAGCGATAATCATTCTTTAGGAGATAACCAGCTTTCTGGCCTTGAGAAGCATCTATCAACGGGATAATTTATAATTCTGTTTCGATAAGAGTAATAGTCTTGTGAACATTTTTGTCATAGAAACTTCAATTATGTCAAACAAAATGCTTATATATGTGTCAATCTTCATTCGTCCGCATTCTATTGTTTTAAGTGCATCTAATAGAGTTTTCGTTGCACGTAAAAATAAATTAATGTTATGTTTATTAAGTTTTTAATGCGAATCAAATTTTATTCAATCAGCAATACAAATACAGCCTGCTGGGTTTACCAACGGGGTAAACCGAAACATTTAATACGCCCTAATTTCGCCACTTTCGAAAGGCGAGTCTATTGCCGTATAAAGGCTTGATTCCATATATTATTTGTGATAAAAAAAACTCTTGTTCTCAGGTATTTGACCCTCAAGGACGATTCCTAAGAGCGTTCGGCAGTCAAGGTACAGGGGACGGCAAGTTCAACTACCCTTGGGGAATTACAACAGATGCTCTAGGATTTATATATGTCTGTGACAAGGAAAACCACAGAGTACAGGTACGTAAGTTTACTAACTTTTTTATCTCTTGCGTGTTATTTCTGTGGTTGGCTTTTTTTGGGATTTACCACCAAAACTATTGGTTGATTCGGTTGTCCACTAAGTTCATTTCATTTTTATTTAATATTTAATTTTAGACAGACATACTTACATCACTCCTATATCCCCGAAGAGGTAGGCAGAGGTGCATTACATACCCACACTTAGCCAGTAATTTTGGTGGTCCCCACGTATCTAATCTAAAACTCCAAAATTCAGGCCATAATGTTACATACCACTGAAAATATTTTCAAATTGCGCGTTTATTTAATTGAAATGTGCTGATTTAGCTTTTCTGTGTTCTTTTCCAATTCATGAATTTTCTTCTTCAACTAGGTATTCCAATCTGATGGCACATTTGTTGGAAAGTTTGGTTCGTTCGGCTCCAAGCTTGGTCAGCTCGAGCACCCTCACTACATAGCAGTCTCGAGCACCAACAGGGTCTTAGTCTCCGACTCCAATAACCATAGAATCCAGGTGTTTGATGTCAATGGGAGAAGTCTCTCGTCGTTTGGAGAAGAAGGTTCTGAAGATGGACAGTTTAAGTTCCCAAGGTAAGTAAATTATTTGTTCTTTAGTGAAAAAAGTATTTGTTCTTTCCCACGACACCTAACTTGATACATAATATTACTTTCACGACAGCTGAAAAAAATTGATGAAAGTTGGTAAAGATAGATTTGAATTTGGATATTATTGATGACATCAAAAACAAAGAGGCGCCGGAATCCGTCGGATTATAGGTATTCTATTTTTCAAATAATGTTTTGCCACGACTCCAAGATTTTGTTTTTTAAATGCCCTCCTTATCCCTCATTGGTTCTTCGTAAGGATAACTAGATGCCTTCCATCATGGTTGGCCAGATGGTTTCCAGCAAAATATGAAGAACACAGACATATTTATTGCAAAAGTGTGTTTTTGTACACACTTTTGCAATAAATATGTCTGTGGTATAAAAATTATACCTATTCTTTACTACAATAAAAAAATCTCCGTCTATGGTTTTAGAATCTATGCTGCAAACACAAAAAAAACTTGAGAAAAACTCTCACATCACTAAACATCCAGCAATAAAAGCCGGAGACCTTCATTAAAGCCAATATTTTAGCCTGTGCAGACGTACCTTGACCGAAATGTCCGCCTCAATAATAAAATATGACCCAAATACGTGGCCACCTTCTCGAGTTATACAACTTTTGAGAACAGATTGACGTAAATGGGCTCCGCAGGAAACATGTGTTTGAGCTAAATTCTATATTTAAATTATTTTGTATGTGCCCGTAATTAGTAGGTCCATCTATTTTTGAATTCAAATAATTTCTGTTGTTTCATTAGATTGATTCTATTTTTAAATCTTTTGTAGTAGTAAAGTATGAGAGTTCATTTTTTTGTTTTTGGTTTTAACACGGTTTTCGAACGGAATTTTCTGGCATTGATACATAGAAAATGTCTTGAAAGGATACATAAGCCCATTACGCGAGAAAAGGAAACAACCCACCTTCCACCAAAAACGAACTAATGTTGTACTGCAATTTTAAAATTATCGGTTGCATTGGGTACGTAGACCTACCTATAAGAAAACTGAAATAAATGACTCACAATCTGAAACCATCAGATACTTATTATTGATGTCATTTTGTAACGTTTCGACCGATATGATTCAAATTGTTGCAAAATCTTGGAGTTACATAGTTAGGTTATATTTATTCCTAGAAAAATATACCACCTGAGCAACACCGGATCGAAAGGGAAGTTACTTATTAATGTTTTTTTTTTTCCAGGGGTGTAGCAGTAGACGACCAAGGTTACATCGTGGTGGCTGACTCCGGCAACAATCGTATACAGATTTTCCATCCTGACGGGAACTTCTTGAGGGCCTTCGGGTCTTGGGGCTCTGGAGATGGAGAGTTTAAGGGTCTAGAAGGCATCGCTGTCATGTCTGGTGGAAATATTATTGTGTGCGATCGAGAAAACCATAGAGTACAGGTGTTTTAAGGTATGTTGAATATTTTTTTAATCTTTGAAAACCTTTTTTTAAACATTTCTTTTAAAATAGACTACCTCGGTGGCACAATGGTACTATGTACTGTATGACTGCCACGCTCGAGGTCTCGGGTTCGATTCCCGGGTCTGGTGGATAATGTATAATTCTCTTTAGAATTTTACCTAGATAATTATCCCAGAGTCTGGAACTTGTGCCCGGTAAATGGCAATAGGCTCGCCCCCTATTACATGGGACCTAACATAGCTGGCGAGATGTGGGTGTGTTTGCACACCTCTGCCTACCCCTTCCGGGAAAAAGGCGTGATGCTATGTTATGTTATGTTCTTTTAAAATATGACTGCCTCGGTATCGCCATCGGTCACTGCAGTGTTGGACTTTATATAGGTACTGCTCTGTATAGTGCTGTCTGTCTGTTTGCGATATCCTCATAGAGTGGGTCTTGAATAAGGATGTTTTCTATTTTTGTATCCCGGGAATGTGTTTCTGCGAAAATTGAGAACCTTAAAACTAAAACATTTATTTTATATTTTCAGATTTTACACTCATAAATACAGCTTCAGAAAACCTCCGACGGCAACATACTTCTATTATTACAATATATTGTATAATATTTTTGTCATTTCATTTATCAATTCAGAATTAATATTAATAAATAAACGCGCTTTATGCAAACTGTAAGTTTTAATTTAAAAAAAGAACATTAAAAAATGACAAAAAATACTTGACAAAGCTTATAGACGACCGTATTTGATTTTTAACATTTATAAAAATAATTTCTTTGATATGAAATGAATAGCAGTATGTACTACTATTTTAAAAACTAATTTCCATTATTGGTCAGTTCATACAAAGACCTCTCAATGATCGTTATCTTTAGAGATAGATGTCCTATCCCTGACATCAACTGATTTCCCAAAGGCCTTGGATTCAATGAGCCGGAAAATAAAGTTTCTTGACGGCGAGTTATTGAATTCCAGTGCGTCATAAAATTAAAGGTATGTAAGAAAAAAATTGTCATGAAAATCACAAGGGTTGTAAGTCGAAATCAAAATTCATTTTTCTGGAACTAAAATAAATAAAAACCGGCCAAGTGTGATTCGTACTCACGCGCGAACCGTTCCGTACCATCCACAAAAACAGCAAAAAATATCACGTTTGTATGGAAGCCCCCTTAAATATTGATTATATTCTGTTTTGTAGTATTTATTGTTATAGAGGCAACAGAAATTCATTATATGTGAAAATTTCAACTATCTAACTATTACGGTTTATGAGATACAGCCTGGTGACAGAAGGACGGACAGCGTACCCTTAGTAATAGGGTTCCGTTTTGCCCTTTGGCTACGGAACCCTAAAAATGAAACACTTTAGAAAAGTTTTTATGTTTGGTTTTTAAACACAATCTGTTTTGTTAAATTACATTAGCATGCGAATGTACAATTTTAAAAACTCGTGTTAAATTACATTAGCATGCGAATGTACAATTTTAAAAACTCGTTACGTTATAAAAATATTTACTTAAAAACCCCCAACGTATGTATCTTCTTCATTATTTTCATATTTCTCTTTGTCTCTACTAAATGGTCTATTACATTACAAAAATAATACAATATTTAGATAGAAATTATAAAACAGAAAAACTGAAATGTCATCGGCAGTAATCGAACCCGCGACCTTTCCCTTTAGAAAACCTTAAGGCTTACCTTATAAGCGCGATCTAGAAATTATAAAATGAAGCAAATATTAGATGATGTAGGTATTGGTCATCGTAGTTCAGTGATCAAAGCATTTCCCATATTAGTGAAAGGCCATGGGTTCGAGTCCAGCCGTTGACATTACAGTTTTCTGCTCATAGCTTTGAAATACAGAAATATAAAAATAGGTAGTGCATTAGAAAAAGCCACTACTTCGATAGCATTACAGGTCGCGAGGGATACGCGGAGCTTTGCATTTGTGTGAGTGCAGTGAACGTGAACTTATAAGTGACCTCATTTACACACACATATGTGTTGTACACACAGCTACAAAAAGAGTTTTTACTCTACTTTTCGTGGTCACTCACACAAATGCAAAGCTCCGCTTACGCCTCGCGACCTTTACCGAAAATTTCTTTATTATGACGATAACTGTCCGAACATCCGATTTTAATAAAACAAAACAAAAGCGATGTTAGTTAGACTAGTTCATTTATTAATAAATACCTAGCATTTAATATAAAATCCCGTTAAACTGAATAAAAATATATTTATGTTATTGAACTCACGTGTACTAAAATAACGTCTTTAAAATAAGTCCTTTTAAAAATATCTTATTTTTAAAAACAATACATAGGTACAATACATATTTCGAAAAATAATAGTGATAACGTTTTCTAGAAGACTTCATTGAACGATTGGTGTCTACACGAGATCTTGGTGGCCAAAGCAATTCCCTTTAGGCAAATACTCAAAGACGTGTTCTTCTTAATTATTGATAATATTATATATCCGTTCAAAGATAATCTCGCGATTAATAATTCTAAAAGAAACAAATATAGTTTTTAATATAAAGTATTATTTAGTAAGTTTTTAATAAAAGTGTCACTAGTCATTTAAAATAATTTCATTATACATCAGACTTTGGAGTTTACATGCACATTTTTTTACATTTCATTTCATTTTAGTACCTATAGTACAGAATAGGGAATAGTACTCACATACTTATAGTAAGTAGGTTATTGACCCCTTGGTTAACAAGAGTTAAGAAGCAACTAATAAACAAACAGAAGCTTTTGCTTTTGATAAATACCTACATTTTATTAAATACTCAAGAAGAAACAAAACTTAAATTCAGTCAATATAATAAGAACATTGTATTGAGTATGTAACTTAAATAAAATGTATTTATTATTACTTATTATACGAAGGCTGATACACAATCGTATAACTAAATTTATAGTATAAAATATATAAAAAAGTAATAAAAAAGTATATCGCACTGTAGCTGTAAATAGCTTTCTTGGGACATGAATACTTACGAGATGAGAGATAAGCAAAATAAGAAATTGACTGCAGAAAAAATCTCGTGATAGTGATATAAGACGCAATTTTGCAATTTTTGGAAAAGTTTTTGTTGAGGTATACAGTCAAATTATTACCAAAATTATGCTGATATGGTTAAAAAATATTATTATTTTCATTCTACTGAAGCGACAATAAATTTTAAAACTATAAAAATGACAGTTTTTATTATGATTAACTGCAACTTTTTATCTTTGTCTTTTAACTATTTTTGAAAAAGTGTTGCAGTCATTAAAAACATAACTAAATATTATTATTATTAATTTTTTTTTAAGATTGACTGTTACATTACAAATCATTTGTACTACGAGTATGTTTAAATAAAATAAAATGTAATTAACATGCACAGCTTTGCTTCTGTATTTAACATTTAATAAATAAATTGTGAATGTAATATATATACTTAATTATTTTTATGACTGTAATAAGTATAAAAAACGATTTTGTTGAAAAAAAAAGTCTGGTTTTTGAAGATTAAATAAAAATAATTTGTTACTTATAATGTTGTTTTATTTTGCGTGTGACTTGCTAAGCTTTTTATGTGTATGGTTATGAAAATTATACAGGGTCCCCACTGAGGTCTAAGAGGACCAAAAATTGGTGGACATGCCGATCAACAGATGAGGCTTAACATAAAATTTCTTGTAAGGGGCAACTAACTCGCCTCCTATTATACTTACTGGCGAAAAGTGGGCATAATTAAACCGTCGGTCTACCATTTAGTAGACGTGATTTGGATTATTCTTGCCAGATCCAAGTAGGGATCTGCATCTCTCAGAATTCGGCTCGTGTAACCTAATAAGGTTGGAATAACTCGGGACTCCAGGATCAATTCCTGAAGCTCTGCATAACATGCGGGGTCAGCTGGCGTTCCTGGAAGAGATCGGTATGCTCGAGTGAGAGAGTCCCACCCACACTCAAAACTCAAGCACTAGACGTGGACTTAAGGAGATCAGCCAAGTACAAGAGGTTGGAACAGGCCATAAGGAGGAGGTGGGTTTGATCTTGCCAGATCCTCTTCTGTCAGTCCGCTGGTGCACCGCGTGTATTACAGAAAATACAATTAGAACATTAGTCCTACGTAAGTAATACCGAGCGAGCGATGCATTTTAATTTTGAGACTGGAAAATTTTGCTTTCATCAGGCCTACCAACTACATTTTTTCTATGATCTTCACGAAACTTGGCACAAGTAGTACTGGTTATGTTAATCCCCCCCAAATGGGGGGAAAACCCTAAATAATGCTTTTAATATTCGCGAGGTCTACTGTTCGACTATTAAGTATAGAAAGAATGTTATGTTATGTTATGAAGTTATTTATATATTGTACACTATATCGTATATATCTCTCTCCATCCAAAGGTTGCCTGGAAGAGATCGCTTATTAGAGATCGCTTATTAGCGATAAGGCTGCCCTTTGTACATTAGTTTTAAGGCATGTATGTTATACGTTACTATTTATTGCTTGTTAACGATGTACAATAAAGAGTATTTATCTTATCTTATCTTATATATTTTTTACTGTCGCATCACAGCCTGATAGATAACAGATATCATAGGCGACCGCTAGTTACCTATAATATCTACTAACATTAAGTATAGAGGTTTGACTGCACGTACTTTTATAAATAAAACTTAAATACTCTTTGTTTAAAAAAAACTAGTTATCCCAGCGAACTTTGTATCGCCTCAAATATATTAAAAAAAAAAATTTACATAAAAAAAAAATATATATATTTTATGTAAATTGAAAAACACGACGGACAGACAGACAGACAAATTGTCGTATTAAATATATAGATACACGTCAAAAATTAACACAACAGCCGAATTCAAATTACCGAAATGGGACCATATAATTGTCGGAATGGGACCAAATTGAAATGGGACCACTTGGAAAGTAATAGCTTTAAATGAAAAAAAAATCAAAATCGGTTAACCCAGTCCAAAGGTTATGAGGTAACAAACATACAAATCATGACCAGAAGAATACCAAACGCTCAAAATAGACGTAATGCTGTGCAACAATATTCGATGCGAATAAAAATATTACAGAGATATCCATTAATCATGGGATTTATATTATTATTGTGTTTCTTTTCCCGGACATCACTACCGTTTCATGCTCGACTGTGTATAAAATTGTGTTAATGATCTGACATGAGAAATAGGCTACTGTTAGTGAATTATGTTAATGTACGCCTCATTTAGTCAGACTAACATACATACATTATAGCATAATATTGTTGGGGATGTTAACTACCGCGTTGCTGCAGTGGTATGAGTGTGCAATAGCCGAATTTGAGGTAGAGGTTTGATTCCGGTTCGAATCAAATATTTGTGTAATCCACAAATATTTCTTCCGGAGGTTGGGTGTTTTCTTTGTAAACCTAATATTTATGTATGTATTTAGAAATATAAGTATGTTTATCACTCGTCTAGATCGTTTTCTCACACGTAGAGTCAGATTATAGGTAGGTATAGGAATAGTGTTCTGAAGAGCTCTTCAACCTGATCCCACCCTCTCCCTTCCGATCCCGAACAACGCGTGCCGGGTATAGATGTCACTCTGACATTGTGTGACCGAGCATTTTAAACGTTCGTTTCTCTGCCGAATGATGGTGGCCCGGAACGCCCTGTCTGCGCACGTGTTTCCTCCCACATATAACCCTGGGTTCTTTAAGCGAAGCGTGAAGCGGCACATTACTGGGTCGTCAAGTTGAGGGCCACTCTCTATAGTATTTCTGTGTACTATGAGAGTCACCCACAATCGACAGGGCAGCGTCAATTTGTCGACCTAAATATTAAAAGAAAAAAAAGTAGGTTTGTATGTAACAACAGTCTTGGTTGTTAAAATTTCAGTTCGGTTACACAATGGCAACAGGTTTTGAATAATTATTGTAGTAATGCCAAGTAACAGCAACAGGCTTTCCACCTAGTAGACCAACAAAGCTACTGGAAAAACTAGGCGTGCGTAATGCACCTCTGCTTTCCCCTCGGCGATGTAGGCGTGATTATGTGTATGTAAAATAGAAGTTACAATACTTATAATCGGGAATAAACTAAATAAGTACCAAATACCTCTTTTATTTGCAAGCACAGCAGCATGTGTTTTTAGTTATCACAACATTCAAACACAATCATGCCAAACTAAATAAACATTTCGTCGCAAGTGCTTTTCACAAAAGTATTAGAATATAACTGTTATTGCAAATACGTGTTGACTGCTAATATCAACAGAAGGGTGGCGTTGGCGTACCCACCAGCGGAATACGGAATCATGTATGCATAGTTTTCAACGTTATAACATCGGAATATTTCAAAAAACATCACACCTAAATCCCCAGATAGGTAGGAAAGAGGTGCACCAATGGAAGTGGGTGGAGTGGAGGTGCAAAAGACAAAGTTTGGGTGTGTATGCATAACACATAGTCATGACACAATAGAAAATTCATATCCTTATCAAATTCAAACCCAAATTATAGTAGCCAGGACAGAATAATGTAGACGAATATCTTAATGATAAAAATGCATGGTCACCCTAATCTGCTGCTGTTAGCCACTCGTAGAATAAAAATTGTAACACAATGTAAACAAAACATTATTGAAAAATAAAATGGATAATCTACCTGAGTTTCTTGCTGGTATCTTCTCAGGAGAACCAACTTACCGAACCAGCGAAAGAATCATTTTCAAATGGTTATTTATGTAATTAATTTAGTATTTTTATACTATTGCTTGACATACTCGTAACATTGTAAAAATTTGACATGCTCTTTATGTGCCTAAACTGAATAAATGAAATTGATTTTTTGATTGAGAAGCTATCATCCACCGAGCCTTTTCTCAACGCGGTATGGGTCACCTTTCCAGTCTAACTGCGATTCGTCTGATTTTCGATATTTTCCGTGAAGCGACTGCCATCTAACCTCCACAACCCATGGGCGATATCGAAGTTCTGTAGTTAGACCGGTCGGATTTTTGATTTGGGGCTCTAACTACCCTTAAGGACTACCGCAGATGTTTGTATAACAACTGGGACCGACGGCTTAACATTTTCTCCGAGTCACGGAGGAGTCATAATGTCTTAAGAAATGGTCACCCATCCTAAGACCGGTTTAACTGCTTCGGTGGCATAGTCTGTACCCGCTTGCGACGCCTGAGTGTCAGGTTCGATTCCCGGTCGGGACAAACTTTGTGTGATGACATATGCGTTTTGTACCGAAGTCTGGATGTTTCCTATGTATAAATATATATATATATATATACAAAAAAATGCATATAAGTATTTATATCAGTTTATCCAGACCTGCTCATATCACAAGCTCTGCTTAGTTTGAGACTAGATGGCGTTGTGTGAATTGTCCTAACATATTTCACTAGACCACGAGCCCCTTCGTACAGAAGTTATATACCTACCACTAAATAAAATATCTGCACATCAAATTCACATAACAAGTTACACCTCTCACCCGTTGGGGTAAGCAGAGACTAAAAAAGTGTCCTACCTTAATTAACAGTTACTTGTTAGTACCCTCACACATTTTAGTAGGTAGGTACTTAATTATTCCCACATTTCAAGTAATTTTGCTAAGCAATTACTCATGCTCATTAATTGCCGCGCCTAAAGCGATAATGCCTTAATTGTTCTGAATGTAAACAGTCTAATTTGAGTGATTATCAGTTAGTGTGTTCGCGTGGTTAAGTAATATTACCTCGTAAGGGACGTTTATCTCTTGAGGTTACCATAAATCAGGAGTGGTGTTAATTTGAGTATGTAAATATAATGTTTGACTTCTCTTTACACCCAAGAAATTACGACCGAAGGGATAGACAGGACTTAACACGCCCATATTTCGGATTCCACGTGATTAGGGGGTGTATCATTTCCGTGTCCGATAATGCATGGTGATGCATAAAGCACTGCGTACAGGTGATGAGGCAGTAAAGTGGGTCAAGAAAGTGGTTTACTAGTTTTGATTCATATTATAGGGGCTTACCATCATCTCCAGGGTCTCAGAGTCATCGTCACCTGCACGCGATGTAACTGCTGGCAAACGGACGAGGCTCTGCCAAATACACTCAATCCCCAGAAGCGGCAATAGGCTCGCCACCTGAACGTGGGATTAACGAAGTGACTGTCGAAATGTGGGCATAATCTACCGCTTCGGGGATAAAGACGTGATTTGTTTGTGTGTTCGTGTGTTCGCTTTCACTGTCTGTCTGTAACATCTGTATGCTTCCTTAGATCTTTAAAACTGCTTAATGGATTTTGATGCGGTTTTCACCAATGGATAGAGAGGTTCTTGAGGAAGGTTTTAATATGCGGGCGAAGCCAAGAGCGTTCGCTAGTTTATTATAAAACTATTTGAAATAGTTTAGCGATTGTGGGTGACTCTCACAGTATACAGGAATACTATGGAGAGTAGCCCTCAACTTGAAGACCCAGTGATGTGCCTCTTCACGCTTCGCTTAAAGAACCCAGGGTTATACTCGTATGTTGTAGGAAACACGTGCGCAGGCATGGCGTTCCAAGCCACTATCGTTCGTCAGAGAAACGAACGTTTAAAACGTTCGGTTCTTGCGAAGACGGTTTCCACGGTATGAGAGTGACATCTCTGCCCGGCACGCGTTCGGAAGGGAGAGGGTGGGATCAGGTTGAAGAGCTCTTCAGAACACTCACCGTGGTAAATACGGTAGAACGCGGCCAAGCAAGCGATTGTTCGGCGCTGAGATAGCGACTCAAGGCTTCCCGTTACCTCCGGACAGTCTATAATGCGACAAGCGCGTCGCTGCATAGCGTCCAGCAAGTCCAGATTTTTATATTCTGCGGCCCAAGGCCGCTGCCGCTCTCACGTCCGTTGCCGAGCGTCTCTGGTTCGCACGCAGAAGGTATTAGTTCCAGTGACGGTGGACTTTGACCACCTGTGTGGCCTCTTCGGGGGTTTGGTCGGGTTGAGAATCCCGCGTCGTTGGGAAGTTCCATAATCTGAATAAAAAGTTACTTATAAAAAGTTAGTTGACACAAATACAGTCATGTAACGCATGTCAGGTAATAGAGCAACATAATTACTGAAATAATTATCCGAATCGGCTCAGAGATCTCATATAGTAAACTACACTACTATTCTCCTCATAAAAATATGTTTCTGGTAATGAGTAGCTATACATAGCAGGTGTGAAAATCACTCGGTGGCTTTTAGTGTGATTGCTCACGTGAAGACGTTGTGCACTCTTGTTCACAGCAAGAGTGCATCCATTTGAGCACCAAAGTTAAAAAACCTCTTTGATGGCTGACAGTAATAAAAATCAGCCAAGTGCGAGTTGGACTCGCGCACTAAGGGTCCCGTACTAAAACGGCAAAATATTCACGTTTGTTATATGGGAGCCCCTTAAATATTTCTTAATATAATTATTCTGTTTTTTTAGATTTTTTTATAGCGGTAACAGAAATACGTCATCTGTGGAAATTTTCGAACTATCACGGTTGATGAGATACAGCTTGGAGACAGACAGATGGATGGACGGACGAACAAACAGTGAAGTCTCAGTAATAGTAAACCTAAAAAGTATAAATAAATAAATAAATAAAATAAATATGTTAGGACAATTCACACAACGCCATCTAGTCTCAAACTAAGCAGAGCTTGTGATATGAGTACTAGATAAACTGATATAATAAATACTTATCTACATTTCTTTTTTTGTAAATACATACATATTATACATGGGAAACACCCAGACTTCGGTACAAACGTATGTGTCATCACACAAAGTTTGTCCCGATCGGGAATCGAACCCGAGACTCCAGTGTCGAAAGCGTATGCCCACGCCACCGAGTCAGTATAGATTCGGATTTATGAATTTACTTTATAATACATACTTAATACATATAGTTATTTATACTAATTAATAAAAATAGGATATTGTACAATTTGAGTCATATAAATAGCTCGTTCCGGACCGAACCTTGCGAAAATATGCCCAGAACGCTAACCGCATTAACGCACTGGATGGGGATGACCAATGTTTGTGCCAGATAAACCCTGGAGAGAGATTCACCAGTATTTTATGCAACCTTCGCCCTATTTCTCTTACGGCTATGACTTATTGTATGCCCAAACTGCCCATCGTCACAAAAGAAACCGAACCCACGAAGTAACGTGACTCTAACATCGCGTAATTTTGCCGCTTGCTAAATGCTGCGCGTCATCAGCAGCAACCGATAGCCGATGCCTCATAATCATAACTCTGTCATTCATTCTTTAATAATAATTTAGTACAAATATTAATATAAATTATAGACTAATACGAGTAGCCTAACCTATTATTATTACGAAAAACTCGGCTTTCTAACTGCGATATTTTCTTCAATATTTTCCGTGGAGCGACTGCCAAGCTTTGTAGACCAGTCGGCTACTAATTTTATTACCTGTTACGACTGCTATAAATCATGTTTCTTTGACAATAGGGACCTCCGAGGCACGGATAAACATACATACTGACATATTATACTATATTTCTAACTACACAGTAGGTACTAAATATAATTGCATTGAAAAGTACCTACCCAAACTCCGAAAGAAACATTTGCGGATCACACAAATATTTGATTCGTTCCAAAATCGAACCTGGGACCTCAAGGACAGCAGCCGCATACTTTTACCTCTAATATATGATACAATTGGTAATAATTTAATGAATAATTAATGGTAATTAATGGTAAATAATTAATGGTAATAATACAATTGGTGTAGTAAGTGCCTCGGGGGCGCCTTAGGCACTTACTACACCAATTGTATTATCAACTTACAACTACTAGTATAATACTGAGTATTTGGACAATTATACGTAAACGGCAATGAAATTAAATAATATTTATGTCAAAACAATTATGTATGAAGCTTTCACACTTTGCGGCGTTATGAGTTTTTTATTATAAATGTTGAAGCGACGGTCTTTCCTGATAATTCCCAATTATTATATCTACCTAACTTAAATTTAATTATATTGTTTTAGCGTTAAATGTTAAGGTTTTATAATTATATATCCCTCAGAAGCTGCGTCCTTACAAAAGCAGTATCTACGCCCAGGCCCACAACGAGGTCCCAGCGCTGACTCACCCAGGCTGAGCATTCCACCAATGTGTGGAATGTAGTGTCTACGCCGGAAGCCTCGCAGTGTTGACACGCGGGTGTGACCTCACGATGCATGCGAAACGGATACTCACCGAAGTTTCCGTGCCCGGTGATGATCTGTGTCGCACGATACGTGAGGCCACCGTGCTGTCTCTGCAGCCACTCCTCCATGATCGGTCTTACCGCCGCGATGATCGTGGTTCCCCACTTTGGTTGCTGAAGTCGCACCTTCCATGTCTCCATGAGATCCTGGCGGAGTTGGGACCGCTGACCTTCAATTTCTCGAGACGCAGACCTGTGGTCCCGCTCCAGCGCCTTCTTGTGCCATTGGAACAATGACGCAAGGTCTCTCGCTTCCAGGTTCCATGGAGGGGTCGCGGCTAGGAGACATGCAGCCTCTAGGGAGATCGTGCGGTACCCTCTTATTGTGCTGACGGCCAAGGTCCTCAACGTTCTGTGTGGCTACGGCACCTGCAGGCGGTACTTATCTGCCTATCAATAGACGAAGCTTTAACTAGCGTAAGTTACTGGTAAGTACAGTTCGCGAGGTGTAAGCTGAGCTTTGCATTTGTGTGAGTGTACGCACGTGAACGTATAATGTGGCTTGTTTTACACACACGTATTGTACACACAGCTTTTTTACTCTACTTTTCGTAGGAGGGTACGAGGAATAATTTACCACCAAATTTTACCAGTAACTGTTGCTACCACGTAATAGGAGACGAGCATAGAGCCGTTTCAGGCACTTCGGGCACTTCCCGGAGACACGTTCGTCTGTTATGAGGCTCGCCACCCATGACGTGGGGGTTAACGAAGTGACTGGCGAAACATAGGCGTAACAAGTTCCCTTGTTTACCCCTTAGTCTATAGATATGTGTTTTGTGTCTGTCTGCTACCAAAGATTAATAGGGCCATAAAAATTGCGGTTGAGGTTTGGGGTTATTTAAACTTATTAACGAAACTCAAGCCAATCTCAACGCAAGTTTTTTTTTTAATTATTCCACGTCTGGTCATCTGGTGGGATTCCGCTTATTTTGATTCTCCAGTTAGGTTCATTCTCATATTGCTATTTAACCTTTCTTTTATTTTTAAAAACTATTTAGGCACAGTACCACAGAATAGGGAATAGTACTTACATACATAACTTGCACTCCGACGATAATTAAAGCACATTTTTTTGTTTAATTCGAACGTTAGGGTTTTCAGGAAAGTCCCAGCATAATTTGACCAATAATTATGACGTTAATGCCTCAATATCAACTCTATGGTCAATGCCGTATCACAAACAAGAGACAACCCTTACTGACTTACAACTTCAAGTTGTAGCTGACGTCACGTATTTTTTGCGATTGTTAGGCGAGTGAAATAGCCCTGACTGTACATTGCAAGTATATAATAGGTATTAGGAATAACTTTCACGGTGTATTAGTTGCAGCATTTTGCAACTATTACTCACTATAGTCTTTTTTAAGGAAAAATGATATATTTTGTCAAATTCAGAATAAAATAACGGTACCAAGTATAATTTTATTCAAAGGCCCGTAAAGTATAATACTTGTAACGTTTCAGTTACGTTTTCAACGATATAATGTAGTGACAATTGTACAAAATTTTCATCGTGTTCCTTTATTTAATATCACATTAATAATGAAAGCAATCTGCCATTTCATACATTTCACGTATGAACTAATAACGGTATTATAAATAAAATTATTTTTGTATTTCAAAGCAATGAGTTTGCTTAAACTATTCTTAAAATATTAAGAAAGAAATTATAAATAGATCACAAAAATTGATGTCATCGGCGGGACTCGAACCCACGGCCTTTCCCTAAGAGGGGGACTGCTCTGACCAACTGAGCTACGATGACCACTACCGACAACATCGAATTTTTACTACATATCATATTCATAATTTCTACATCGCGCTATTAAGGTTAGCGTTGGATCCACCTACCGCAGTTCTACCGAACTGACGGTACCAGTGTATCGTGTTACAACGATATTTAAACACTGAATTTTTAGATGAATCCTTACCAAATCCATATATTTTTGTATTTCAAAGCAATGAGTTTGCTTAAACTATTCTTAAAATATTAAGAAAGAAATTATAAATAGATCACAAAAACTGATGTCATCGGCGGGACTCGATCCCACGGCCTTTCCCTAACAGGGGGACTGCTCTGACCAACTGAGCTACGATGACCACTACCGACGACATCGAATTTTTGCTTCATATCATATTCATAATTTCTACATCGCGCTATTAAGGTTAGCGTTGGATCCACCTACCGCAGTTCTACCGAACTCATAAAATTATTATTACAAGAATCATCATCATCATTCACCGAGCCTTTTCCCAACTCAGTTGGGGTCGGCTTTCCAGTCTAACTGCGATTCGGCTGAACTTCGATATTTTCCGTGAAGCGACTGCCATCTGACCTTCACAACCCATGGGCGATATCGAAGTTCTGTAGTTAGACCGGTCGGATTTTTGATTTAGGGCTCCAACTACCCCTAACGACTGCCATAGATGTTAGTATGACAACCGGGACCGACGGCTTAACGGATACAAGAATAAGGACCACAAATAAAAGAGTTGAAAATCTTGTATTTTAATACTTACCGTTTCAAAAAACTTAGGTACGTGCCGGCGGATTTCTCGCGCAGCGGATAAGCATCGCCATACAGCGCGGGAATGCCGCCGCCATGATGGGCACCCTACCGCGGGGCCCAAACTTTTTTCATTTTTTTTTAAATAGTAATAATTAAATTTAGTATTAATTTCATTTTCTATTATACCTAGTGTCTAATTTAGTTATAAGATTTTTATGAATGTAAATATTAATGGTAAATAAATGTCTCAAAAAAACTCGTCAAACATGTCACAAAAACTGACTTCCAGTTACCGGAAGGGAACTAAATAATTGTCGGACACACACACACACACACACACACACACACATATCACGCCTATATCCCCGAAGGGGTAGGCAGAGGTGCACCCACAACTTGCCAGTATTTTTAGTCCCACGTAATAGGGGGCAAGCCTATTGCCGTCACCGGGCACATTTATAATGGGTTATGTCCAAAATGGCCGAATGAATCTAATAAAAAGTAGTAGTTATATTGTAATTTTGAAAAAAAAATTAAACTCGTTGCCTTGCGATGAAATGCTGATGAAAGGCAACAAAATCTTACGTGCCAGCCGCTATGGCACAGCCAATTAAAGTCTATACTATAACATTATTACAGCTTTGCCAATGAAATGTTATAGGTAAAGGTTAGACACAATAAATAGGTACGCTAAAGCAGTGTTACTGTTCTGTGGCTTAGCGTACCTACCAACAACTACCTACTGTAAACAAAACTTATATTTACCAATTAATTTATATAAAATAGTGTTAACTTAGGTACTAAAATTAAAAACAATTAGTATTGTTTTTAATTTTAGTACCTAAATGTACACAAAAATGTATTTACTGTATACTGTTTTCGCAAACATTTCCGGCAACCCTAGTGAATTTTGCCATACTACACACAAAAAAAAAATAAAAAAAAAAAAATATATTAGGACAATGCACACAACGCCATCTAGTCTCAAACTAAGCAGAGCTTGTGATATGAGTACTAGATAAACTGATATAAATACTTATATACATTTTTTTTTTGTAAATACATACATATTATACATAGGAAACATCCAGACTTCGGTACAAACGCATATGTCATCACACAAAGTTTGTCCCGACCGGGAATCGAACCCGAGACTCCTAAAAATACAGTGGAATTAAGAACCTCCTCCTTGGTTGAAGGTCAGTTAAAAAATAGATGGTATGCTATCCTTATTATAAGCAACTGATGGCTAATAATTACACCTCGTTTTACCCTAGGCCAATTTATACCAAACTCGGTACCAAATTCATCATCCATAAACCCTTATCGGAAAAGTCGTTTTATCAGACGAACAGTCGAGTGTACACTCACTGCTCTTGAGAGAAAATAAAATATATGAAAAGAGACCCACGTTTGGATTCATTCCAAAAATATCTTTGCCAAATCTAAAATTATCAGCATTGTCAAGTGCATACTGTATCTTAAAGCTTGACATTCACGTTGCGATTATTATCCTTTACTTACTACTTTAGAAATTGTTTTATTCTAATCCACAGAATATACCACAGATAAAAGGATACTTTTACTGTAATAATTACTTACAACAGTTTATTATGAACTTATTTTTTTAAGGTACCGTACCTAAAGGGTAATAAGGGAACCCTATTACTGAGACTTTGCTGTGACAGTTAGAAGTTGAAGTTTTTACAGATGATGTATTTCTGTTGCCTCTATAACAACAAATACTAAAAAACAGAGTATAATAAATACGGGGACTCCCAAACAAAAATCGTGATTGATTTGCCGTCTTGGTACGGAACCCTTTGTGTTTGAGTTCAACTCACACTGGGCCGGTTTTCATGGTTCACTGTCGGCACAATATCAAAAGTCTTTCCGGACGACAAACGGGTGCTGCCCTCTTTCGCATTGATACACCCCTTTTGTAACATTCTGTATATTCAATCCACAATTTTATTACACATATTGAACAAAAAGTAATAAAATATACTTCTAGATTTTTATTCTTCTCTACTGACTTATTTCGTCTCACAGCATAATCAGATATTAATTACATTATTACTCTTCACCCTTAACAAATTAAGCTTTCTTGAATAGGTCGCCTTAGGTATGTCGTTTAGTAGTGAATGTTCTCCATCGGCTGAAAATGACACTACAAGATTTTATTAAACTATTTATTTTACCTGAATAATGTTCTTATATTTTATTTAAAGTTAAATCTAGGCTTATTACTGTTTCGACGCATACGGGTCTTACGAAGACTGTACAGTAATAAAGTTTCATTTATTCAAATTACATGATCCACTTTTGTTAGTACGATACTGAGAGCTTAGCATTGTGTTAAAGTTCACAGGTTGAGCAAACTTTGATTCAAATCGCCGTTCGATTGTCTCGCTAAAACCCGGGAACGGCTGGACTTATTTCTCTAATTTTTATCTGGTAAGATTTGTGGATGTTCAAGGAAGTTTAAACGATGACAACTATTCTAAGGTGACACGAAGTTCACCGGGACAGCTAGTTAATTATTAACACAAACAGCTGCAGCCTGAAAAAACAACAACAGTGAGCAGCTTTTCTTTACTCTCTACTAACAGTTTTACTGACTGATAATGGGTAACTTGAGCTATTTTTATCCCGGGGATCTTCCCGCGGGAATTGAAAGCCATAAACCTATTTCAAGCGGGTAAAGCCGAGGGCGCCTGCTAGTTAGAAATAAATAATTTTTAATCCCTATACCTCAATTTTGATTTTTTAGGGTATATAATGGAGTTGGTCTCACGTAATAGGCGAGCCTACTGGCATTTGGCAGCTGATAAGAGGGCAACTGGCCCTACTACGACCTTACGAAACTATCTAGCCTCCAGTCTATCCGCAATCAGTTTTTAGGTCTTAAAGAACTGTAAAAACAATAAAAGAAGGGGCCAAAGGTTGGTCAAGAATTCCCTGCATTATTCATAGACGGCCGCTCCTCACTTTGCTAAATGAAATAAATTACCATTGATAGTATTCTACTGGAATACGTGACGTTTTAAACTTTCAATTTTGTAAGGAGCTTTGAAGAAAGCTACAACGCTGAACTACCTAAAGCTTCTCTCGTTTGACAGCAGGCACTGGCAGGAATACCCAAGGTGCCCGCTAAATGGCAATATACTCGCTTCCTATTTAGTGGAATCAACACTGTGATAGGGAAAGCCGAGTTTTTGTATTGTGTACATATATATTCTATTTTCGGGTTTGTTAGATACTTTTATTGTAGCATCCATAAATATTATAAAAAAAATACAAATACATTCATAGTTAAATTATTAGGTAGGTACTCGACAAGAATAATAATGATCCAACTTTTATAGTTACCTTTAAAGTTCTCTAAATTGGAGGCTGAATTTGCGAAGTTTTCAAAGACATTTTCTACTCTTTCATCATTGCAAAAACTACGAATTCTTTGACGAAAGTTAAATTTCAAGGCAGTCCCCGTCCGATGCGAATTGTGTTACTACTTTTTAGTAAAGCTGGAAGAATTTCAACACGGTTGATTAGAAGCGTTCATTCTGACGGATGAGAATGAAGGATATGGTACCATTAATGGTACTGGTGAACAGATTCGTACGATGGTACTAATGAAACAACTTTGTATCATTTGTACCATCAGTGGTACTACTGACACATCGGTGATAACGTTGGCGAAAAGCCCGAATAATGTTTTTTAATGTACGCGAGGTCAACTGTTGGACCTACATAATAATATGGGTGACCACTACTTAGTACCTACTTACAATATCGGTGAGAATTCTATTTGACCGAAACGAGCGCTTCCGTCAGTTATGTAATTTCGTAGTCAGTCTTATGTAAATTAATCTCATGAATCTTAATCAAATACAGTCCTGTTTCTGTCATGTTATTAATTTATTGCAATTTGAGAATGTGTTCACGTCAACCCAAACATTGACCTTCTTGTCACCTGCGTTAAATGTAGGTTTGACTTGACGACAGACTTATGGTTATACATAGGTAATGAATGGGTTAAATTGATTTAAATTTCAAACCAAGAGACTTTTATTTGCAGATACAGAAGGTACTTATATTTTACAGTAGTTAATGTAAAAATTCTTGGCGCCTTTGCTGACTGGGAAAGTTCCCAAAATACTGGCTGCATTGCCATCTTTTTTTTTGAACATATTCACACAACGTCGTCTAGCCCAAACTAAGCTATAAGTTTGGGCTATGGGATGAATGGCTATACTAAGTTTCTGAGCCAGAAAATAATCAACCTCATAAATAATAGGTTTAGGATGGTTCCGATGATATTTAAATTCCCAAGACAACCTAACAAGTTTTCTTTATGCATTTAGTAAAAAGTAATTAATTTGCAATTACAAACAAGCACTTAAATTTTATTTCTTTATGTAGATTCTATACTTCTTATTGCCTCCTTAAAGCTAATAGTGAAAAATTTTTCGTGACCCTTTTCAACAATATTGGCTATTAGCACGAAGTTTATGCATATGGGAACCCTGATCCCCTTGACATAGGCCGCGATATATCTAACCCGAAGTGTAAAGATTTATCATGGGATAAAAATAAATGGAGCGTTACTTGTCCTTTAAATTCTTTGCCACTTTGAATTTAATTTATTTGAAGGATAGATGACTTGTGAAAAGGAGTAATTTATGATTCTTACAAAAAAACGAGCTCGATTCTGGAAAGCTATCGCCAGAGTCATATTTATACCTAATTTAAAAAGATTGACAGCGAACATTATTGCCACCAAGTTGCAGATGTTTTGAAAGAAAACCAGGGAACGTACCCGTAAAGCTCTTATGAAAGTTGAGAAAGCGAAATAAGAAGTACAAAGTTATGACAATTGTAGAAGGTGGCAATCCCTATTACGATAGGGAAAGGGTCTGATTTTATGTATGTGTAAGTTAAGCTAATATTTTAAATAATAATTTGTAGGAGGTTAGGGTGTCCAGAGTAGAAATCAAAGGCGTCTGTTAGCTTGCTTGACCATATATCTGGTTTATTGTTATATATAATGATACAAACTTATATGTATACATACAATGTTACAACCCTATTTGAGGTGGAAGAGGACTGCGGGGCTATCGCTCCTCACCTCCCTACGCTGCGTGAGGATCTAAAGAGGGACTGCGGGGCTATCTCCTCTAAAGACCTCAATACTTAGCTGAACCTTCGGACTGCGGGGCTATCGCTCAGGTTAGCTTCTACCAGACTACTGAGTGGACTGCGGGGCTATCTCACTCAGCGTCTCCTAACGGTCGAATGACAACTTGATCGTTGCGCGTGCGGTTTAAATAGGCGGGCACGTCCCTCCATCTTGCTGTTAAGAAGGTGGTGATGGTTGTAGAATGAAACAGATAGTTGCTGTGCGAGCGGGAAGGTATTCGACTCCACGCGTAATACTAAGATAATCTGCTACAAATTTAAAAATATCCATTGATAAAATAAGAAAATATCAACCAATTTTGAAATAAAAGCTTCACCGACGTCTATTAGGAACCAACGAACTATGCACTAAAATATAAAAGGCATAAAATACCATTTGAATTGAACACGATTTTCTTTGCAGGGTGATAATATTACAGATAGCAAAAAAATCAAGATTTTGGTACTATTGGGTTTAATACTAAATATGTTTTTGTCAGATTTATTTGTCCCTATGTATTTTGTAAAATTTATGGCCGAGTATTTGAAATGCTGTATCATTCTAATGGTGAAAGAGTTTTGAAAATCAGTCCAGTACTATTTGAGCTTGTATTCACTTTAAACAAAAATTTCCTCTGCAATAATATTCGTGCAGATGAGCACTTGATCCTACAGATCTAATTGTCTTAATAACTCCGGAAAGTCTGTACACCAAATAGCTTAAAAAATTACGACGTGTCAAGAACTTTAATATATAAAATAACTGGTTTTTTTAAGTAGGATACACTTATTTTTTTTAAACATCTATCTGGCTCAAACCTCATACAAGAATGGGCATTCTCCTATAATAACTGCAGTTTTAGTCAAAAAATAATAAACAAGACTTCCGCTGCTGGTAGTACATGCAAAGTACAATCAGCAACGTTTCAGAATAAAAGAATCAATATCATTATCGCGGGTTTTTGTGCGCAAAGCCGTCGAATACAATAAATTTGCGGTGAATCTCGTGCGCCGTTATTTAGAGTGAATGCCTTTACACTCCTGAGTTACTCGCATTACTGACAGTGGTTAAGACCGTATGTAGTGTATAAGAGGGTATAAAAGACACACAGACAAACATAAATCACGCCTATATCTGAGCGAGAGCACTGAGCTGATTATTTTTATTATTTTTCCAGTCTAAATGTGAAGCGGTTGAACATCGAAATTTTCCTGACTGCCATTTGACCTAAACAACCCATTGGCGATATCGGAATCCCGGCTATCTTCGTGTCACCTCTTAACGTTTAAACCTTCTCTGAACTTCTAAGAATATTTAAAGACCAAAGTTAGCCAAATCTGATTTGGCTAATATTTATAATGTAAATATTTTTAGAACCTATATAATTATGTATATTGTAATTCTTATTGTAAATAAATTTCAATCTAATATTTATATTGGCGAATAGATAAAGAAGATTATTAGTGGGTAGGATGTATGATAATAAATTATTTTTAAGTACTGTGTTACTTTTAAGTTCTACATAAATCTTCTTTTGGAGGTTGCTTTAAAACTACTTTGCTTTTAAACTTTTGGGTGCAAAGGGGCCCTTCTTACATCTATCGGGCTCCAGCGACCTCACCTGCTAGTGGCGCACCTGCTGATTAACGGACGAGGTTCGTATATCACGGTACCCATGTGGTGACTTCGGCCCCTACGTGGATACCAGGTGGTACAACAGTGTTGGTCCGGGGGGGTACCACCGTGCAGCTGTGCTAAAGCCCCCCAAGTAACCCAGCCCAGGCTGGGTTGCGTTAGGGGTTCAGCAGCTGCACTGCCGGGCCCAGGGCCATGTATGGTGCGGCAGGCAGGGGTCCAGTGGGGGCGAAGCGGAGTCTAGTGTGGGTGGTGTGGGTCGATTCGCCGGCCAGGGAGACCCTTAGCAACGGCGTTGCCGCGGCCACCCGCAACATAATATGAACGCACCCGGTACCCTGTGTAGGTCCCACCTCAAATACCGCCTAAATTATCCCTCCCACAAAACTGATTTTTATTCCTATTCCTATTCCGTTCATGCGGTAAGGCTGTGGAACTCTTTCCCCCCGGACATACAAAGCTGTAGAACTCTTACTCTATTAAAACACTCTTACACACTCTTACACAAACTCTTACTCTATTTAAAAATAAAGTGAAAGCAGCTCTCCTCTTTATCTTAGTTATATATCGGGTAATAATATTATCTATTATCTATTTATTATGTATAATGCGCCTTTAGTTTATGTAAGTTTATTTTTATTGCACTGCACACACGTTGCCTTATCATATTTACATCTCCTCTCTGGCCTGCTGGAAGAGATTCCTTAAGGAATAAGTAGCGCCCTTGTACTATCTGCTCACTGTTCTGTTTGTATTCTTCTTATTGTTTGTATTTCTCTGTGTGTTGTACATAAATAAATAAATAAATAGTCATGGGGCCCGCCTGGGACCAACCACACCAGGAGGCTGCCCCACATGTTGCGCATAATCCTGATGTGGGGTCGCCGCTCCGGGTGAACCGGTGTGGGGTAGCGGCGGCCTTGCATCAGGGGGCTTTGGGAGCCCTTCCGTCCGGCGGGTCGGCTCCGACCTAGCCACACGGTTCTAGACGAAGCTAGCCTCTGCACTTTGTCACTTACTGCCGCACCAAATGACGCCCTGTCTTCACGCTTCCCTATATCTCATCATGACAGTGCAACAAAGTTATAAACGGTACACAGCGGCCTCTAGAAACCCCACAAAGTCGATTCCTTTTGAGGTGGAGTTCACGAATATCCGCGGACTCCATGCGAACCTCGATACCGTCCACCATCACCTAGAGACGGCACGGCCTTCTGTGATGTTCCTTACGGAGACACAGATACGCCGCCCTGACGACACGTCTTACCTCAGTTACCCGGGTTATGTCATTGAGGAACAATTCCGCGACAAAGCCGGAGTGTGCGTGTTCGTTAGGGCGGATGTCTGCTGCCGCCGGTTGCGCTGTCTAGAGAACCCCTCCTACTCCGTCCTTTGGCTGCACGTGCTGAACAAATGACTCGACGGCTATGGCACTACTCGTCGGCAGACTGGGACGGTCTCCGCGATTACTTTGCGTCCGTCCCGTGGAGCCAACGCTGCTCTGTAGGGAAGGCGCCTTCGGATAGCGCTGCTGCCGTTGCTGGCGAGATCAGTCTAGGGATAGAATATTATATCCCTTTCACTGATGTCGCCAGCATCCGCAAAGCTCGCCCCTGGGTCGGGCGTGAATGTGCCGAGGCTGTCCAGAAAAAAACAGTCGGCGTATCGCGCCTGGGTCAGGGCTCGGGCGGCACGTGACCCGAATGTGAACCGCCTCAAAGCAGCGTACAATAGGGCCACTAGCTCCAGCAAGAGGGCCTTCAAGAGAGCGGATGCCCAGCGCGTCGCGCGGCTTGGTCAGAAGATCACATCCCACCCCACGGGCAGCCGTGGATACTGGCAACTGGCCAAAGCCGTACAGTCAAATTTTTGCCAACCCTCGCTGCCACCACTGCGTTTTCCTGATGGATCACTGGGTCACAAAGCCCAAGAGAAGGCGGATATGCTCGCAGACCTCTTTGCGGCTAATTCCCGCGTCGATGACCGTGGCCTGCAGCCCCCCGCTATTGCCAACTGTGGCCACACTATGCCTGATATTGCTATCAGGCAATGTGATGTACGGGCAGTGCTGCGGTCGCTCGACACGCGGAAAGCCAGTGGCCCTGACGGCATTCCGGCGGTGGTGTTACGAAAATGTGCTGCTGAGTTGTCTCCAGTACTAACGCGTCTGTACCGCCTGTCATACTCTACAGGGCTCGTGCCGGAGGTCTGGAAAGAGGCGAACGTACAACCGATCCCCAAGAAAGGGGATCGCTCCGATCCAGGCAACTATCGACCCATAGCTGTCACCTCAGTCATTTGCAAGGTGCTTGAGCTCCTTATCAATAAGCAGCTCATGCGATACCTGGAGGATCACTCGCTAATCAATGATCGGCAATATGGCTTCAGGCCAAAACGATCAACGGGTGACCTCCTGGCATTCGTCACGCATGTATGGGGTGGGGCTATGGAAAAGTACGGCGAGTCCTTGGCTATTAGCCTGGACATCGCCAAAGCTTTCGATAGGGTCTGGCATGCTTCGCTCCTTTCCAAGCTTCCGGCATATGGTCTACCTCCTCAACTGTGCAGCTGGATTGCCAGCTTTTTAAACGAGCGCCGAGTGCGGGTCCTCTGCGATGGCCAGGCTTCTCGCTTCTTGCAAGTGAATGCCGGGGTACCGCAGGGGTCCGTACTATCTATCACCAACTCTCTTTCTTCTGCATATCAATGATATGCTATCCCTCGGGAACATTCATTGCTATGCAGATGACAGCACACTGCACGGGAGTTACTCGGTTCGTCCGACGGCGGGGCGATCTGAGATTGAGGAGGAGAGATGACGACTCGTGGCTGATCTCGACCGTAACCTCGACAGTATCTCCCAACGGGGTGCCGAGAACTTGGTCGAGTTCAATGCCCGCAAAACACAGGCGTGTGCATTTACAGCGAAAAAATCCCCTTTCCTTCCCCTACCCACTCTTCAGAATGCAACATTACCAATGAAGGATAATCTAGACATCCTTGGCATAGACGTACGTCGAGAGCTCAATAACACTAAATACATTGCGAGATGTATTGGGCTAGCTTCGCGGAAACTAGGAATACTGAACAAGGTAAAGCGATTCTTTACACCGCACCAGAGGTGTCTGCTGTACAAAACGCAGATTAGACCCTGCGTCGAATACTGCTCTCACCTCTGGGACGGCTCCGCGAAGTATTTGCTGGACGCACTCGACGCTATGCAGCGACGCGCTGTTCGCATTATAGATTGTCCGGAGGTAACGGGAAGCTTTGAGCCGCTAGCCCAGCGCCGAACAATTGCTTCCTTGGCCGCGTTCTACCGTATTTACCACGGTGAGTGTTCTGAAGAGCTCTTCAATCTGATCCCACCCTCTCCCTTCCGATCCCGAACAACGCGTGTTCCTCCAACATATAACCCTGGGTTCTTTAAGCGAAGCGTGAAGAGGCACATTAGTGGGTCGTCAAGTTGAGGGTCACTCTCTATAGTATTCCTGTGTGCTATGAGAGTTGCCCACAATCGCGAGACGTCGCAACAGCTTACCATCAGGCAGGTGGCGTCAATTTGTCGACCTAAATATAAAAAAAAAAAAAAAAAAAAAAAAAAACTAAGGTAATTTTGTGAAAGGATTAAATGCAAAGACATTACTGGTAGTATTTTATCTGTTCACAGCTACGATTTGGTGGTTTTATCAGATAAAATATTGCTCACATTAAAACCACAATTGATAAATGGTTAAGCCATTGGATAAGGTTAATTGTATGTTTATTGTCGACAAAATTAATGTAGGTAGATCAAAATATTATTTATTTAAAACAATGATTGTAGTTACTTGATTCTTAGGGGTTCCGTACTCAAAGAGTAAAACGGAACCCTATTACTAAGGTTCATCCGTCTGTCCATCCGTTTTTCCGTCCGTCTGTTACCGGGCTGTGTCCAATGAACCGAAATAGTTGGACAGTTGAAATTTTCACTTATGATGTATTTCTGTTGCTTCCATAACGACAGATACTAAAAAACAGCATAAAACAAATAGTCAAGGGGGATCCCATGCAACAAACGTGATTTTTTGCCGTTTTTTCTAGATAATAGTACGGAAGCCTTCATGCTCCAGTCTGAGTCGCACTTAGAAGGTTTTTTATTTGGCAATGCGGAGTAACGAAACAGCCATTTTGAGTAAATTGTAGAACTTGACTTTCTAATACAACTTTTTTACTGAATTTCTTTTCCATTTTATCATAACACAGTATAAAACAAAGTCACCGCCGTTCCCTATGCATGCTTACATCTGTAAAACTACACAACGGATTTTAATGCGGTTTTACCAATAGATAGAGTGGTTCTCGAATGAGGTTTAACCCTACAAGGCTCAATTTTTTTTTTGGGTCTGATATTTTTTACGGGATGTTGTTAATGTTCAAAAACTAGGGAAAATTTAATAAAAAAAATTAATAGCTAATATTTTACTAGAAAATCAATTTTTAATTTTGGTTCCATACGTGGTACAGTGTGCCTTAGCGCTACTCTTTTGGTAATGCATATGAATATTTGAACATGTTTTAAAACTAGTTTAAAATATGTATAAGGGTGTATATGTGTGTTTATGAAGGTGTGAATGTGTAAAATAAATCAATTACAAATTTGACAAAATAAATTTGTATGTATAGCTGGAACTTTCTATAACAATATTTTTCTTGATGACTTTAGTTCAGCTGTGCATTTTTAACAGAATATGAAGGTTTCCCTTTGCAGGTGGGATATTCACACCGCTGCTTTTTTTTCACCCTAAACAGCAAAATAACAATTCCATCACTTCTGACATCAACAGGAGGCGGTAGGAACGCTGTTAGTGGGCTTCTTTTTCTTGATTTCAATTTCATCAGGTAAACTTGAAGGTCTGCCTCTACTCTTAGTAATCGATCGTTATAGTTATTTCTATGTTGAATTTGAGGTCCCGTAGTTTGAGTGGAATTTATAGAAACTTCACTCAAGGTAGCGAGGTCCCGTCCTCATCACCTTATCATGTGTAGATCCTCTCTACTGAACTCTTCTATACAGTAACCAGCTATTTGTAAAGAGAACATCAAGAAGATGACAGAATACCCTCAAATAAAATTTTCTTGGTCCTTATTTTATTTTACTTTTACCTAGACTCGAGTCCAGCAAGTACACACCATCTATAATAATATGCTGATTATACGTTGGACAACAACTAGGGAACAATCTACTCGTGTATATTTACAGTTATAAGACAACAGGTTTGTTATCATACCATATAACTGTAACGATATCAGCTCCATCAAAATCAGCCACTTGTTTTTTAGAGTAGGTATTTGAAGTTTTTTTCCTAAACGGTCTTTGTTAGCAGTTCCTAACGATTGTATCACCTCTTGGCCAAATATGATGTCAGTTCTGGAGATATCTAATTCACGCCTGATGATCTGGGCTGAGGAGAAGATTCGTGAACATCCACTATAACTGGAGACAAATTTCCATGTCGCTAATAGATTCTGCGAAATGGTTGAGGGTAGACTGGATTTCCGAAATATCATCATCGCTTGCAGCTTCTGAATGATCTTCCTCGTCCTCACAACCTAAAGGTATACCAAGATAATCTTGAATGTGATAGTTATCTCATAATCAGCGTGACATAGTCTGTTAAAAAAAATAATTCGTAAGCACAGTTCAGGGATGTATTCATACAAAAAACAGACAGCTAAAGCTCACGGTACCATATGTGGAACACAGATAAAAATACGATTTTACAAAATAAATATTAGTAATTAAAAAAAATCTACTCATCTCTTACAGTAAACACTTATTACATATCACAATATTTTTATCCGCTTCAATACCCCTCCGTTAGTATATTTTATGATTTTTTGAAACTCTACAAAAAATTAATTTGTACATTTTATCTCAAATTTCGCACTTTGTTGACAGCATTTGTTGGAAGCATAGAAGTGGTTGTCCCGTATATGGCACTGGGTGCCTTGTAGGGTTAAGTTGTATAATTCATCGAGCTAGCGGACGCTTGCTTCTTATAAACTAACATTCACGTCACTGCTTTTAACGCATCAATGTTTATTAGTAATTTAAACCCAAGTAGAATGCATTGAGGGGTCCTATTAGTACACCAAGATGGCCTCACATCTATTGAATCTAAATAAACGGCACTTTCATTTACGCTATTTTAAAATAGTTTTACCTATTATTAATCTCCGACGCTAAGAGGATTCATTCACCCACAAACTTTATTGCGCATCTGATGTCTTAATTTTTTATTAGTAAATTTCAGTACATAACATAGGTAGTTATACCTTTCTGTAATCAGATACATGTTGTACCTACCTGTTTGTTTTTTGTAAACCTACTTTCATAATGATATTATTATGTTAAATGTACTATACGTAGATTTAAGCACTTTACATTTTCAATTTTAGTAACTACCTCTTGTGTTTTTGTAACAATCTGCACAGAAAACCTTGTCTCAACGTTTTGGATTTAGATAATTATTCCGTTTTCGCACCCAAACTTCCTCGAAACCACAAATTTTATAAAAATTAAAAACTATTTATCCCGGCAGACTTCGTACCGCCTCAAATAAGAGCCGAGTTTCAGCGAGACATACACACAAAGATGAATACCGGCCGTACGTATTGCTGAGATTGAAATTTAGGTGAGGATTTCATGATGATTTTATTGATTCTCTATAACAATCGGCAATAGCCCCCTTTTACCTGAGACTAACCAAATTACTGGTATATGTGGGTATTATGTACCTCTGAATACCCTCTAGAGATTGTAGGCGTGATTATAATGTTATGTTACAAAGGAACCACATTTATAAAATAATTAAATTTAGAAAAGGTCGATTTTCGAATTCCCTTTCACCCTCAAGGGACATAAATATTGCTTGAAAGGATCACCGTCCGTTTTCTGCCACTCTTGAACTAAATTAGCCCACTTTTCATAGATTTATGATCACCATGAGAGAGAGAGGAATGATAATAAACCGCCCTTATAATCACGGCCAGCGTGCATGAAAATAGTAATGAAAGTGGAGGAAGCGAAGGAGGTATTCATAGCAGGTGGAATTCCATAGTCTCTGCCTACCCCAATGAGAAATTGGCGTGACAGTATGTATGTCTGTATGTATATAATCACACGTCTCTATCCCTGTAGTCCGAGACGCCCAGGACCTTAATTGGTTGTGCCATAGCGGCTGGCACGTAAAATTTTGTTGCCTTTCATCAACAGTTCATATCAAGGCAACGGGTTCCAATTTGTTTTCAAAATTACAATTTAGCTGCTACTTTTTATTAAATCCATTCGGCCAGTTTGGCCATAATCCATTATAAATATGCCCGGTGACGGCAATAGGCTCGCCCCCTATTACGTGGGACTAAAAATACTGGCAAATTGTGGGTGGGTAAAGCACCGCTGCCTACCCCTTTGGGGATATAGGCGTGATATGTGTGTGTGTCTTTAACCCTGAGTGTGTAAGTAGAGGTGCAAGGGGTACATACCCACATTTCGGCAGTGGGTTTTGTTTGTCCCAAGGAATATGGCACTATGGCGTATTGACTGATTTGGGTGCTAAGGTGCTCATTGATATGTTCAGCCTCTGTCTACCCCTTCGGGGCTAATGACGAGGTTTTGTGTAAATTGAAAATTTTGCGTCGCAGTGCCAAGTGCCAGCGTAGGTACCTACTTGCTGTAAAAAGATCGACAAATATTTTAATCTTAGTGTGGGCCTTTTCTATATTACGAGTATATGGTTTCTTTTATTTGATCAGGATAAAAAAACCTTATTAACATCGCTAAGTCCCAAGTCATCGCTACCTAAAAATGGTGCTGAGTTCTCATAACAGACTTCCAGCTAAGTTTGAGACTAATTATTATTGTGATGCATGAATCGCAAAAACTATATTCTTGGACCAGACCATTGACATTGACTTGTTCAGCCAACTAACGAAGACCCGAGACTTTGAAACATGCAATTATATCAATGTGCGACTTAACTGCATCAGCCCAAGTTTATTATTTATAGGATTCATATTGTAAAATGGTTTTATCAAAGTTATAAACTTCATTCCTTACTTAGAAAAATATATTCTTTTCATTGTTTAAGATTAGATGGTTATATTTTGCACATCCGTCGTCATCATAATAAATTCCCACTTGAACTGATGCTCTTATTAACTGTTATAATGATAGTAAGTGAAACCAAACAGTAGTTAAATCTTGTTTGTAACTTTAACAGTTAGTTCAGAATAGTTAGCCGCTATTAATTGACTTCGCTAATTTAGTTAGATAGGTTAATTGACAGTGTCTTGAGGGTGTTGGATATTCAACTTAGAAGTAAGGTGGGTCTAGGATTATAAGTAATATGTACTATATTAGTGATGGAACCATGATTTTCTGGGTAGTTCCAGTTTCAGATCAAATTACTCTTGTTTTGACGCATAGGTCTTTATGACATTTGGTATGATGTTCAGTAATTTTGACGGACTAAGTGAGTACGATGTTTATAAAATAATAAAGACAAAAAGGGGTTTCTCACGGGGGACGTCACTCGTGGTAGACTCAGGACCTTTTACGAGTGACCGGGACGGCCTACGTGAACGTTTAGAAGAGTGGCTCATGGCAAAATTTTACCGATAAGGTTAACACATTGGAAAGGTTATACAACACTAGCCAGGTTTCTTATCAGCTGACGGTCCCGATTGCCACACAAACATCTATGGCAGTGGTATGTGTAGCAGACCACCAAGTGCCGTCAATCGACAGTATAAATAATCTATGATAGTCGTTACTGGTAGTAAAAGTTCTAAAAATCCGACTAGGCTACCTACAGAACTTCAATATCACCAACGCGATTATGGAGGTCAGATGGCAGTCGCTTCACGGAAAATATCGAAGTTTAGACCGGGAATCGCAGTTAGACTGGGAAGCCGATTCTAGGTTGGGAAAAGGCTCAGTGTATGATGAGATAAAAATCATGTAAATTACAAAAAAAATACTAATGTTGCGTCAACACGCAATATTTATTAGTCTCGTAACAAAATTACCTGTCCCGTATATATTCATAAATTTACCTCGCACCTGTTATCTACGGCAATATTCATAAAAGACTAAACATTTTTACAGGTAAACAGTAAGGCGACCGTGTAATTAAATTAAAAAAAAACGTCAACATGCATTAGACTAGAAAATTGCCATACGTCTTACTCATGCAATTAAAAGTATGCCAACTGCGGTGTCTGCGGTGAGACGCGACAAAGTGTAATATGGGATGTACACTGTCTTGTATTTTGGTAAAATTTAATTAAAATACTGATATATATTTGAAGACACATACACTACCTAATACCGACGGCTTCACCCGCGGATTAGTTTATTAGTTAATACACATTCCCGTTCATTCATTCCTGAGCTAAAAGTAGCCTAGGTTACTTATACAATTGGTCTCGTAAAAGTCGATCCAGTAATTTCAGAGATTAGCAGAACAAAGATTATTTTTATGTAAAAACCGTACATATATCCTTTCATTTGCAATTACAAACAGATAATTCAATTTCATTTTTAGATGGATGGAATGGATGAAAAAATAAATGTATAGAGTTCGTTAGGTTATGATGAAAACTGGGAGGATCAGAAGCGTGTTTATTTCCTGGCTCAAAGAAATATTAATATCACCATCCAACTTTGCAACCCAACTAACATTCTGGGAACCTTAACCAGTCCGGTGTATTGTAAAAAAAAATTGTAAACAATTTATAAATTTTTGTTTATGTAGGTATAAATTATATTTATAAATAAATTACTACCTCGGTGGCACAATGGTATTATGTACGGTCTGCCACGCTCGAGGTCTCGGGTTCGATTCCCGGGTCTGGTGGATAATGTATAATTCTCTTTAGAATTTTACCCAGATAATTATCCCAGAGTCTGGAACTTGTGCCCGGTAAATGGCAATAGGCTCGCCCCCTATTACATGGGACCTAACATAACTGGCGAGATGTGGGTGTGTTTGCACACCTCTGCCTACCCCTTCGGGGAAAAAGGCGTGATGCTATGTTATGTTATGTTTATAAATAAATTACTTATTAAGAAGTTTTCAAAGGCTTGGTACCATGCGCCCTTCAAAATAAAATAAAAAAACAAATTTTCATACATCTATTACCAGGAGCTCCAAGGAGTTTTATATTAAATCAATACATAAAGATACACCGAGACCACAATTGTTGCTCTATTAACATTTTCCTTCCTTACAGCTCCAAAACATTCTCTGTATACAAATTACAATGTTTTATGTGCTCTCCCCTTAATAAGAAGCGAAGATGTGTCACAAGTATTTAATAACACACGTGAGATAGCAAAACTAGACGTGAACGGGCCTCATAATATAATTGGAGCGTGTGGTTAACCTTATGCTAAAGATATCTACATAACAAAATATTGGATGGAACCAGGCGTTACTTGGCGAAAATCCATGACAAAGCAATGGTAAGTAAAATATTTTTAAAAAATGTTTCAAACGAAGCATTATTAAGAATGTCTCAGAGAGAATAGAAAGAACAGTCTTGATAATGCTTCGTTTAGAGGCGAAACAATTGTCGACGTTTTGTTGTCTTTATAATCCTGCGATTAAAACATTTAAAATAAGTTTGAAACATTTTTTAAAAATATTTTACTTACCATTGATCTACATAACAAGCAGCAGTGTGCGCAGTCTGTATGTAAACAATATGTGTGAACTGGGCTTAGAGTGTGCCATCAAGGACATAACGCGGGAGCAAGTGTATGGAGATATAGTGACTCGGACCTGTATAGATCACGCGTGGGTTCGAACCCGAGCCGCAGTATCAGCTTATGTTTTGTCGTACGAAATCTCAGATCATTATCTGATCGGTGTGTGCTTACCCTGTGCGAGGACTAATTACACAAAGGATAGGACTAGTATTACGGTGATTAGTGATAAAATAGTCGCAGAAAAGTTATCAGAGGTGACATGGGATCATCTAATGAACTGTAAGTGTCCGTTAATTTTGAATGACGAAATGTGTTTAATCTTTTCTAAAATCTATAGTGAAGCCAAAGTGCAAATTAATTTAAATAAAAAAAGACAGTGTAAGCCATGGGTAACCGCGGCACTCAGGAAAATGGTGGCTAGTAGAGATAAATTATTTAGGCAATGGAAATGTAATCCTAAGGATATGAACTTGCGATTACAGTATAACAGTTTTAGAAATAAGGTCAATAGGTGTATTAATAAAGCTAAAAACGACTATCGAAAACAGGAGATTCTTAAATGTGAAAAAAGTTTGGTCTAAGATTAATGAATGGACCGGGCAAACAAAAAACAACATTGACCGAGTTATCTTAAAGCACTTGGGCAGAACGGATAGTTCTGTAAATATTTGCAACAATTTTTCTGACTGCTTTACCCAAGAAGTGTTGAATATAAAGCAAGCTAACTACCGGCCTATAGCAATTCTGTCTGTTATAAACAAAATTGTAGAAAAATATATAGTCAATCAACTGAGTACGTTCTTAGAAAAACATAATATTTTAGCGGACACCCAGCAAGGTTTCCGAAGGGGGCGTAGTACGGCTACGGCGCTGGGGCTGTTCGCTGATGACGTCAATGAGGGTTTGAACCAGCGGAAGCAGGTGGTAGTAGTATATATAGACTTCCGGAAAGCTTTTGACACCTTGGAACACCACCAGCTGCTTCAGGCTATGGAGGAGTGTGGGGTCGCAGGGCCATTAAATAGATGGTTTGCTGCCTACCTCGAAGGTAGAACACTACGAACCCTGGTTGACAGCGTCTGCGGGCAGCCTGGGAGTGTCACATGCGGCGTGCCGACCGGCTCGGTGTTTGGCCCAGTTGGCTATATTATGCATGTAAACATTATGTCGAATGTAGTGTTAAATAGCCGTGTCTATATGTATGCCGACGATACTTGTTTAGTATATATGGATAGAGATATGACTGTTATAGAAAGTAAATTACAGGAGGACATCACAAACATTATCAAGTGGGCGCATGATAACGGTATTGTAATTAATTTAAGTAAAACTAAATGTATGCACATTTGTTCGCCTTATGTAAAATATCCGATCCGAGCGCCGCGGATAGTCGGACATAGTTATGACTGTTTACATGGCTCGGTGCCGACGCACGCGGCTTGCGCGTGCCCCAGCATCGAGGTAGTCAGAGAGTATAGGTACCTAGGGCTTCCTGTAGACTCGGCCTTCTCGTGGAACACGCATATTACAACGCTAAAAGATAAGCTAAGGGCAGTGCTGGTGAAATTGTACCACCTTAGGTTTGTTCTGGATAGAGGGACTATGTATGCCGTCTACTACGCACTTGTTGATGCAGTGCTTTCCTATTCGCTGACTGTTTATGGGCGTACGTTCAAGTCATACTTGGATCAAATTAAATCACTGCAAATCAGGTTTATGAAATTGTTAGTAGATGATAATACAAAACGCCGATATAAAAGTACTGGTTACGAACAGTTATTCATTGAATGTAAAATGCTTCCTGTGTACGAATACATAAGGCTTATTTTAGCAACGGAACAATATTGTAGTGACGAGTTTAAGACGTATAAGGCACGCCCGGTGAGAACAAACACTAACCTGTTAGAAAAACCTATTTGTCATAATTACTTCGGGGAAAGAAGGAGATGCTTTTTGGTTCCGCACATCTTTAATAGTTTGCCATCAGAAAGTTTAACGAAAAATGTCACAAAAAAAGTGTTTAAAAATAAAACTAGAAACTTTCTTTTGACTTGTATAAGCAAGTAAAATAAAATAAATGTAAGGTACAAAAGTAGATAGTATAAGTACAACACTCATAATATGCACTCATAATATGCATGCTCGGTTTCTGAATGTGTCTTAGCATGCGTATATTTATATTTTTGCTACATACTGTGACTATATTATTATTAAATAATGGTATCTAACTGTAAAATTTTATAATATTATAAAACGGGACTTGCATCTGCCAACAAACTGCTATGCAGTTTGGCGGAGGTAAAGATAAATTGTACTATGTGTATTTTTTTTTCATGAATAAACGATTTCTATTCTATTCTATTCTATTCAATATTAAATAAAGGAAAACAATTTTTATTGGACTGCAGAGATTACTGATACTCGAAAATATTTGGGCGGGGCGTGTGGTTGACATTATGCTAAGGATTACCACATATTAACCCTAGATAGATAACCATATTATATTATACATTAGAAATAACCATGCGTCACTTCGACTCCCATGTATATACTGGCTTATATCAATTAATATAATATAATTATAATGTTTTATAATGAGTAGGGTGGCATTGTAAATTATTTTAAGTAACAAATAAATCGCATAACTAAAATAATAACATAACTATATTTTATATTTTTATAAAATTAACTTTTATTAAATCTTAGTATTAGTCTAAAAGAAAATATAAAAAAAAACATAAATGGCTTATGGTATGAGCTCGATTTGCGACCATGCGTCACTTTGACTCACGGTTGGTGGATATTTACGAAAATAAAACACTTAACAATACTATACGAGTATGTGTTCCACCTAGGGCCCGGCCATGGGTTTCTGCAGCGGCAATGCCGGCGGCGGCAGCGAAATTTCACGCATTTAATTTGCATGTTACGGGACACTCGCATTCGCCGCCGCGACTATTAAGCCTAGTTCGCACTGCTTTAGTAATTTAGTAGAGTAGCGTGTAATTTAGTGGCTAAACTACTCGCTACTACACAGCAATCGTTCGCAATACGGTTTAGTACAGTACACAAGTGAGTGGTGTTGTGCAAGATGAACGGGCTGCAACGCAATAGAGTGAATAAACTGATTAAGCTAATCGTAATGGCTATTTTAGAAGAAGTAGATGAGGAAATTTGTCTGATTAAGAAAAAGAAGTTATGGGTACGAAAATGGATCGATGGAAGAGATAAACTAGGAGCTACTAATTGTCTTCTGAAGGAACTAGCATTGGAAGATCCCAAAGAATACTTCGATAGTTTGAGAATGTCTTTTGAATGAAATTTTGCGGCCACTAATGAACTCGACTAATATCAACAGGTTCGGACTTGTTTAGTCGGTGAACCAGTGAGCACGGATGCGTGGTGGGAGGCGCTACTCGCCCAAAAAAATAGAGTAAAATGGATCGACTCGACTAAATCATTTACTAAATTACTCGACAAATTTTTTGTAGTTCGCACATATTTAGCTACTAAATTAATCGCTACTCTTCTAAATTACTAGCCTAATGCGAACTAGGCTTTAAGGATGTCCGCGAGTGAAATGTCAATATCATAAACTAAACTCATTTGATTACGTCACTATTCACCGTTCGCCGTTGACCGTGGCATGGCTAGTACATTGCTATACTTTTGTTTCATTCGCAAGACGCTTTGGCCACCAATTCGCGCGAAATTTCGCGGTGGCAGATGTCCCGTGGCAGGGCTGATAATGAAGTGGGTAAAGCGTACAGTTGCGACAACCAGGCATAAGTTGTAAAAAAATTAAGGATTCGATTTCACGTAGGTTATTTATTTAGGGTTAAACAAAGGAAAAAGTTTTTTTTCAAGACTGCAGAGACTTTTTTTTAATATTTGGTTTGCCAAATTGACGCCACCCGCCTGGTGGTAAGTCGTGACGACGTCTAGCGATTGTGGGTCACTCTCACAGCACACTACTATAGAGAGCGGCCCTCAACTTGACGACCTACTGATGTGCCTTTTCACGCTCCGCTTAAAGAACCCAGGATTATATGTGGGAGGAAACACGTGCACAGGCAGGGCGTTCCAGGCCACTATCGTTCGGCAGAGAAACGAACGCTTAAAACGCTCGGTTCTCGCGAACATGCTATCCACTGTGTGGGAGTGGCATCTCTGCCCGCCACGCGTTGTTCGGGATCGGAAGGAAGAGGGTGGGATCAGATCGAAGATCTCTTCAGAACACTCGCCGTGGTAAATACGGTAGAATGCGGCCAAGGTAGCTATTGTTCGGCGTTGAGCTAGCGGCTCAAGGCTTCCCGTTACCTCCGGAAAATCTATAATACGGAATACGGATTACTGAGACTGCCTTTGGGATTTAGGTTCAGATTGCATTATGAAGTTATTATTAGTTTTAGCTGACTTCTAAAAAAGGAAGGGTTTTTTTATGTTTGTTCCCTCCAAATACGACTAATTCCGTCAGTTATTTGGTCAGTTAGAAGTCGGTGTTAATGTTTTTTTGTACAAAATGTTCTACAAGTTATAACGTTTAGGTATTCACATAATATCCTGGTTCATTTACACTTCTTCTGACAAGAGTTACTCCGTATCGTAATGATGGATTATCCTCTGGATCGAATACGATCATATTATTGCGATTAGGTTTTGTCATTTGCTAGTGTCGAATGTGTGATAGCATCTAAAAACAGTCTTTGAATATAATAATGTTGAGGAAAGTTTTAAATTCGTAAATGTAATCTTTGAATTGTAGGTGTAAATCCGTCCTATCGTCCTTTGCTGGGCGAATTGACCCATTGCTGGCTGTCTTTAGCCACATATCTAGCCTCTGTTGGAGGTTAGGTCAGGTATTATCCCGCACCTTTAGGGTCGGGTTTTATCCCGCGTCGGCAAGTGAATGCGTGCGTGGGGTGAAGCGCCACAACAAGCATCCCTTCTGGCGTGCTTCAGTAAGAACAGTGGGTGGCTAGCCAGCCGTCCTCAGGCCTTGATCATGGAAGTCGGACGTCTTGCGAGTCTACAGTTGTCTACATGCTGTAGACTTCGGAAATCAGCGGGGAGGGTGCGCTCCTTCTCGTTCCAACCACGAAGGAATCTTTCATCCAGGCCAAATAATATGCTTCATTTTTGAGATTTGCATTTACTTCTAAAATAAAGTAAAATACTCTCTATAACTTCAGCAAAGATTGTCACGGTTATCTCATAAAGTTGGCATGAATTTAAATTTTCAATATTTGTTTAGTGACTTGGACGCTCTGTGTAAAACAGGTACGAATTCAGAGACTCCAGAGAAAGGACTTTCATCTTGTCTTTAACTTTCATTAAGATTTTTCCATAAAATTTCTATTAAAATGATTGAATAATATTCTAGGAGCTCGTGGGGCTCGTGGTCTAGTGGTAACACATTGCAAAGGTTAAGCAACTCCGGCCGGTCTTAGGATGGGTGATCATTTCTTAAGACACAGAGCTTCATGCCTCGGAGAGCACGTTAAGCCGTTGGTCCCGGTTGTCATACGAATGTCTATGGCAGTCGTTAGGGGTAGTTGAAGCCCTAAATCAAAAATCCTACTGGTCGAACTACAGAACTTCGATATCGACCATGGGTTGTGGAGGTCAGATGGCAGTCGCTTCATGGAAAATATCGAAGTTCAGCCGAATCGCAGTTAGACTGGAAAACCGACCCCAACTGAGTTGTGAAAAAGCTCGGTGAACGATGACTTACTTACGGACGGTTTAAAATACCTCAGCAACTAATTGTGACTCCCCATCGGTAATTATGCCTTTATGACATAATTTAATTCAATCTTAATCAGAAATAACTATGTATCAATCAAAGCAACTATTTGTTATGTCGACTATATTCTGAATGATGATGATGGTTGAATAATATTAATAATTATGTTAATCAACTGAAAATGGCAAAGCCGTAGGTATCAGCTAGTGTTAGAATAAATACATGCCATGAGTAATCCCATAGCACAAATCTATCTACTCTCTCTAATCTATCTATCTATCATTAAAACTCGAAAACCCAAACCAGAAAATCCGGCTTACTTACGACTTATCCTTTTTAATATGTCTACAAAATTACGTCCCCATTTACCTAGTTTACTCTGTTGTTCCTTGTTTAATCCTAGCTAACAAATACAATTTCCTAGCAACTTTCTTGACGACACAATCCAACCCTGGCTCAATTTAAAGTATACTTTGCGGTGTTTCACTTTAGTTTTCAATGAGAATAATGAACTATGCGATTCTCGGCACGGGTGACTGCAGTCTAAAAACTACGTTGTCTGATTGTTGATGCGGTACGCTTATACAATTGAATGCGAAGTTTTCAATAGCTTTTTTTTGTGAATGCAAAAGTTTTGAAAAAAGTAGTACTGAAATTTTCGGATACTGGATTATAGCACAAATTATGGACAATTGGACAATTATCTGAGTACAAGCTCTATTGAGTTTTAGTTTGTGGTATTTGTCGAGTAAAAATTCAACACGAAAAAAAATACAAGGATCTTGCGCACTCCAAAAACTTCTTTTTCGCAAAACATTTTCAAAACACTCAATACGCACATATTTATAACGTTTGCGTATAATACAAATATTCTTACATCCAGCCTTTGGAGCAAACTTGAAATATCTACTGCTTTGGCCGATAACACCACCGAATTCTGATTACGAGGAACAACGTCATACGGGATCGTTGCGATGTGTCAGAAGATGTAGTGACTAAGATAGAAAGAGGAATGCTTAGATGGTTTGGGCATGTAGAAAAAAAGGGTGTAAGGAGATTGACGGATCAGATATATAAGGCGGGATTTAAGATCTCAAACACGGATTTTAATAAAAAAATATATTTATTTGAAAATGGACAGAGCTTCTTTAGCCTTGCTGACGAAGCTGATGTGAGGGGTTTGGTTGACTCGGGCGTGGATTGGAAGGCTGGTAAGGGTCGACAAAATCGGAGATGTTTTGACAAAAGGCCATGTCCAAAGTACCCGTAACCGTAGAGCTTGCATGAACATCGTTATGAAAGTGAAAGAAGCCAAAGAAGTATGCCAGGATCGTAACAAGTGGAATTCCATATATATATATTGGTTGCTGTCAGCGTAACCAATAAATTTTGTATTATGATGACTGTGATTTTTAAATAAAAACTGTCTTTCGTTTCTAATCGATCTATAAGCGATATCCTATAAGCTCCTGACCCGTATTTATGACCAGTTTTACAACCTCACTTAAAACTTGTATCTAACGATAAGAAATGATTACTTATTTTATTTCCTTCTTTGATACAAGGGTTTCTTCTATTCTGAGTGCTTACATAATGATAGTAGATTTATGATCTTTAACACTTAAAAATACACTTACTTACTTTCAAAAAGCAGCAGGGTGCTAAGGGGCTTTACCAAGGTCCAAGTCATTATTCTCATCTGCTTGTGGTACACTTGCTAACAAACGAACGAGGATCTGGCTAGTGTACTCAGTCCCTGGAGATGGCAATAGGCTCACTGCCTATAAGGTAGCTAGCCCCTGCGCTTTGTCACTTACTGCTGCACCAAATGTCGCCCTGTCTTCACGCTTCTTCTTCTTCAAAATCTACAATGGCAGTGTAACAAAGAAAAAATAAACGTTACACAGCGGCCCTAGGAAACCCCACAATTTCACTTTTCGAGGTGGAGTTCACTAACGTCCGTGGACTCCATGCGAACCTCGATGCCGTCCACCATCACCTTGACGTCTCACGGCCCGCTGTGATGTTCCTCACGGAGACACAAATACGCCGCCCTGACGACACGTCTTACCTGTGTTACCCCGGCTATGTCATCGAGGAACAATTTCGAGACAAAGCCGGGGTGTGCGTGTTCGTTAGGGCGGATGTTTGCTGCCGCCGGTTGCGCTGCCTAGAGAACCCCTCCAATTCCGTCCTTTGGCTGCACGTAGACCATGGCTCTATGAGCCAGATCTACGTGTGCGTCTACCGATCCCACACAGGGGATTCTGAGACAACAAAGCTCTTCCAGTACCTCAGCGAGACGGCTGATGAAGCGCAGGTGCGGTTCCCGAACGCTGACCTAGTGTTTCTGGGGGACTTCAATGGCCATCACATTGAATGGCTGGGGTCCCTCAAGACTGATCATGCGGGTAGAGCCGCCCATGCGTTCGCTTTCTCCAACGGTCTGACCCAGATGGTATGCGGGATCACCCGGATACCAGACAGGTCAGATCACGCGCTCGCTCTGCTGGATCTACTGCTGACGAGTCGCCCAGCCCAGTACAGTGTTTCGGTAGGAGCCCCACTGGGTAGTTTCGACCACTGTGTTGTTCACGCTGGCATGAAGGTGTCACCTCCTGCACGTCCTGTACAAACGTCACGACGACTATGGCACTACTCGTCAGCGGATTGGGACGGTCTACGCGATTATTATGCGTCCGTCCCCTGGAGCCAGCGCTGCTTTGTAGGAAAGGCTCCTACGGATAGTGCTTCTGCGATTGCTGGCGAGATCAGTTTAGGGATGGATTATAACATCCCTTTCACTGATGTCGCCAGTATCCGCAGAGCCCGTCCCTGGTTTGGCCACCGCTGCGTTACCCAGATGGAACACTGGCTCACAAAGCCCAAGAGAAAGCGGATATACTCGCAGACGTGATGTACGGGCAGTGCTGCGGTCACTCGACACGCGGAAAGCCAGTGGCCCTGACGGCATTCCGGGGGTGGTGCTACGAAAATGTGCAGCTGAGTTGTCTCCAGTATTAACGCGTCTGTACCGCCTGTCATACTCTTCAGGGCTCGTGCCGGAGGTTTGGAAGGAGGCGAACGTACAACCGATCTCCAAAAAAGGGGATCGATCCGATCCAGGCAACTATCGATCCATAGCTGTCACCTCAGTCATTTGCAAGGTGCTTGAGCTCCTTATAAATAAGCAGCTCATGCAATACCTAGAGGATCACTCGCTAATCAATGATCGACAATACAGCTTCAGGCCAAAACGATCAACGGGTGATCTTCTGGCATTCGTAACGCATGTCTGGGGTGGGGCTATGGAAAGGCACGGCGAGTCCTTGGCTATTAGCCTGGACATTGCCAAAGCCTTCGATAGGGTCTGGCATGCTTCGCTCCTTTCCAAGCTTCCGGCATATGGTCTACCTCCTCAACTGTGCAGCTGGATTGCCAGCTTTTTAAACGAGTGCAGAGTGCGGGTCCTCTGCGATGGCCAGGCTTCTCGCTTTTTGCAAGTGAATGCCGGGTTACCGCAGGGGTCCGTACTATCACCAACTCTCTTTCTTCTGCATATCAATGATATGCTATCCCTCGGGAACATTCATTGCTATGCAGATGACAGCACACTGCACGGGAGTTACTCGGTTCGTCCGACGGCTGGGCGATCTGAGATTGAGGAGGAGAGACGACGACTCGTGGCTGATCTCGACCGTAACCTCGATAGTATCTCTCAATGGGGTACCGAGAACCTGGTCGAGTTCAATGCCCGCAAAACACAGGCGTGTGCATTTACTGCGAAGAAATCCCCTTTCCTTCCCCTACCCTCTCTTCAGAATGCATTATTACCAATGAAGGACAACCTTGATATCCTTGGCATAGACGTTCGTCGAGAGCTCAATAATAAAAACTACATCGAAAGATGTATAGGGCTAGCTTCGCGGAAACTAGGAATACTGAATAAGGTAAAGAGATTCTTTACACCGGACCGGAGGTGTCTGCTGTACAAGACGCAGATTAGACCCTGCGTCGAATACTGCTCTCACCTCTGGGACGGCTCCGCGAAGTATCTGCTGGACGCTCTCGACGCTATGCAGCGACGGGCTATCCGTATTATAGATTGTCCGGAGGTAACGGGAAGCCTTGAGCCGCTAGTTCAGCGCCGAACAATAGCTTCCTTGGCCGCATTCTACCGTATTTACCACGGCGAGTGTTCTGAAGAGCTCTTCAATCTGATCCCACCCTCTTCCTTCCGATCCCGAACGACTCGTGCCGGGCAGAGATGCCACTCCCACACAGTGGATAGCATGTTCGCGAGAACCGAACGTTTTAAACGTTCGTTTCTCTGCCGAACGATAGTGGCCTGGAACGCCCTGCCTGTGCACGCCTCCCACATATAATCCTGGGTTCTTTAAGCGGAGCGTGAAGAGGCACATCAGCAGGTCGTCAAGTTGAGGGCCATTCTCTATAGTATTACGTACTGTGAGAGTGGCCCACAATCGCTAGACGTCGTCACGACTTACCACCAGGCGGGCGGCGTCAATTTGGCGAACCAAACATAAAAAAAAAAAAAAAGGTAGGAGTTAAACCCCTTAGAGAATGGAAACGTGATTTGTAAATAAGTAAATAATAAATAACTATTTAGAGCCTTCTTTCTATTCAGTCAATGTAAAAAAGTTGTTTTCAAACACCAAGTTTCGTTAAAAAACAGTTTGGAAACTCTAGTTTTCAGTTTCAAAACTAGAACGTGGCCGGTGTTGTGGACTATAATTAGCTTAGCTTAATTCACTTGTGCCCACAATTTCAGCCTTTAGTGTTGGTTGGCTAAACGCCAGTACAACAGCCCAAGCAAAGATACGATAAAATAGATAAATTTAAACTTGTGTGTAACAGTGTCATCATAAATTATTCCTTGAACTATTATTACACATTCACAAAATTGCGTCTTTGCCCCAACGGGACAGGTATACTCGTAGCTGCCGACAAATTTTGTCATTCACTTTTATAAGTTGGTGAGTGAATCCTTCTAAGTTGCTTCTGTAAGAACGGTGGGTTCCTAGCACGCCGTCCTCAGACCCCGATCATGGAGGTCGATGGTCTTGGACGTAGATGAGACGCGCTGGCCGCCGACTTCGGAACTCGGCGGGGAGGGTACGCTCCCTCTATAACCTGCCCACAGAACGACACAGACAAGTTTACGGGCACCTAGAATATATTTCTCTATCTGGCTATAATCTCGTCTATTACCCCTCGTACAGGTTAGGAGACATAAATATGGCCTTGGAGATATTGATAGAATAATCAAAGTAAAAATATGAACTAAGCTTCAATAGGTACAACTATATTTCATAAATAATACAAATTATTTTAGTCACAAGGCAGTATTTGGTATGTGAATCTTGCTTGACAAATTTCCTCACATCATTGGACCCAGATTGGGTAGAGGTTGAACTGACTTGCTAAATTATTCATCGTGTCACTTGGGCCTACTGTATCTATCATAATTTTCGTGCGCTGATGTCTCCTGCCATAAATAATAAAACAGGAAAGGTAAAATAAGAAACTGTACAAAAAAGAATATATTCTTGTATTTTAAAGCAATGAGTTTGCTTAAACTAGTAGTATTACGATAGAAAATATTATCGGCCCACGGCCTTTCCCTTACAGGGGAATGCTCTGACCACTGAGCTACGATTACCAATACCAACAACATTAAATTCTTCTGTACAAAAAAGAACTTCACACCTCAGACTTCACACATATTACATAACGATGTCAATATCCCCAAGAGTGTAGGCATTGGCGAATTAGATACCCACTTTTTGCCAGTATTTATATTGTAAGTAGTAATAAAGCTACGACATCGAGCGACAATCTATGACAACATCTATAAGTATTTATTTATTTTTACACCTTTTTCCTTTAGGTACGTGGCTCCATTGTTCATAGATCACTTTGTCAATGTCAAGGTAATGCTTGATATTTCCCGCACAGAAGAACTGGTTTATCCGAACTAGTTGGCGGTGTGGGACAAGGAAACGTTGTACGGTATTGTAAATTGAGCGTCGGGACCTGGCTTTTTGACCAGTGGCAGAGGTAACCTAAGAAGCTACCAACCACGCGCTCGCCAAAACCCAAATCCATTCATCCTCTAAATGAAAAGGTATTCAAATCATTACAAATAGGTAAGTACAACTTTTTTAGCAGAGACAACGGCGAGCTTTCATGTTGCTCGAGAGCCTTGTCCGTTAATCAGCAGGTGCACTATTCACCGTAATACAGATAAGATAGTTCGAGTTCTTATATTAGTGTAACCTCTAATGCATCCATTAATTTATTATAATCATCAGTTTATGAGTAGTTTATTATAATACCAACAGTGTTCTATGTATAGTTTGGTTTATCTGCTAGACCGTGTCATTATCAAACTATGAGTCTTTCATATAGTTTGATAATGACACGGTCTAGCAGATAAACCTATAAACTATATGATAGACTCATAGTTTGACAATAACAAAGTTACGATTGTTGGTAAACTAAACGCGATAATAAAACTTATTTTAGGGTTTAACTTTGTAAGCGTTAAAGTTATTCTCTAGAGAAATTAAAATCTGAAATGTTTTACCTGTAAGTGTAATCTCTGGCAAACATGGTATGTTGAGAAGTGGCAATAGGCTCCTCATCTATTCGATGACTTTAGCATTAGTCATTATCTATCTGCCCTTCATTATCATTAGCCCAACCCCGTTGGGCACGGCTTTCCATTCTAACTAAAATGTGGCTGAACTTCAATATTTTAGGAAGAGCGACCGCCATTTGAACTCCACAACCCACGGGCGATATCGAAATTCTGTAGGTAGACCAATCGAACTTTGTTTTAGGGCTCTGAATACCTGTCCGATTGCCATAGATGTTCGTATGACAAGCGGGACAATACTTAGGTCTATATTTGTAAATACATAGTTAGGCACGTAATATACGTAGAAAATGCCCAAACACCGAAACAATTAACATTGGTAGATCACACAAATGTTTGAATTGACCCAGGAATCAAACCCGGGTCCCCAGTTACATCCCTGCTATTAGTATATACACACACATATCACACCTATATCCCGTAGGGGTACGCAGAGGTGCATTACACACCCTCAATTTGGCAGTATTTTTAGTCCCACGTAATAGGGGGCAAGCCTATTGCCGTCACCGGGCAGATTTATAATGGGTTATGTCCAAAATAACCGAATTAATTTAATAAAAAGTAGCAGCTACATTGTGATTTTGATAAAAATTGAAACCCGTTGCCTTGCGATGAAATGTTGATGAAAGGCAACAAAATCTTACGTGCCAGCCGCTATGGCACAGCCAATTACAGTCCTGGGCGTCTCGGACGATTAGAATATACTAGCATATATATAATACTTCAAATACATAACATTGTATATAATTATTATGCGATTTTCCCGAAGAGGTAAAGAGGGACATTTTTTGAGCGAAGCGAGCCGAAGTCGAGCGGAGCTCTCAACGGGTGACTCAAATTATTTTTCAAATGATTTATGTTAAGTTGTTTCTCGGCGAATACTCGGCCGATTTCGGATTTTCTTGCACTCATCAATAGCTTACAGAATTACCCAGGTTATTACGATGCCAGAATTTTGAATTTAAACTCGCTTCGCTCAAATATATGCTGCAGCGTAACGGTACGTTTCGCGACTGCGGCGACCTATTATATACATATTTTTTTTATACACTCACTTTTCGCTATATTAACTTGTGTTGATAACACCTGTTCTGTTAATATGATGTTAGTGTCTTGGTTTCAAATTTTATATTGATATCGATTTAATAATAATACAATATCACTTTATCGGTTCGTTTAAGGACTTTACCAATTACCATTAAGTAATAAAAGCAATAAAACCATTTTATGACTCTATAAAGCTGCCTCCAAGTGCCCTTATTAACTAGGAAACCCTGGAATAATGAGATTCAAGTCAAGTACCTACCAGATTTATAGTTTTAGATGATATTTATGTATCTTGCAATAACCCTGGGATAATTATGACGTTTTTTTATCTGAATTACTAGTTGATCACCCTGGCTCTGCCCGCTAAGTTTTCTAGTTCGAAGTCCATTGCGGAATTTATTAATATTTGACATTTCCATTTACATTTATTCAGTTTAAGTTAACTGTACCTAGGAATTTATTATTACTTAAGTCACAAATTTTAAAAGGTAGATCCAAGAGCTCCAAATTATTATTATGTAGTACCCTACCATTTGACGAATGGGATAATAAAACACGAGAACCACTCTTCCATTGGTGAAAACCGCATACAAATCCGTTGCGTAGTTTTAAAGATCTACGCATACATATAGAACGGCGACTTTGTTTTTTACCTATGAGTCACAGTTCCCGCACAATGCAGTCTGAGTGCGTATGCGGCGCACGGTTTTTACAACGCTTTTATTAGCTTCACTTGTATGTATCTATGTATGTTTGTAACCGACTCTTTTAGGTTCAATTTTGCCCTACTTTGAACGATCAGATTTAATTCAAACTTTGCATACCTGTCAAAGACCGATGACAATGCAATAATTCGATTGAAAATTTAAAAAAAAATGTATGTTTCTTTGTAACCGACTCTTTTGGGTTCGATTTTGCCCTACTTTGAACGATCAGATTTAATTCAAACTTTGCACACCTGTCAAAGACCGGTGACAATGCAATAATTCGATTGAAAATAAAAAAAAATGAAAATAAAAACTAAAAAATGAAAAATAAATAATAGTTTAAAAAAACTAAAAAACACGCTTTTATAGAGAATCCAACTAAAAAGTATAAAATAAAATGTGTTTAATAAACTTTTTCTTTCTTTCAAAATCGTTTCAGTAGCTTTGTAGCCTACTTATTCGGTTTATACAAACAATCATATATCTTTACTGTTTTTAACATTAGTATAGATAAAAAAAAAATATTTCCAATACTACCTGCTGAAACTCCGCCCGCTCACGCAGAGTAACTTATTATGACGATGACTTATTCTGGGCTGCGCAAATATGACCATGTATACGAATCTCGTTCCCGGTTCCCATGGAAACATAATTATTACCAGGATATAAAGTAGCCTATGTTACTCAAGGATAATGTACTCGTAGCTACATATTAGTGAAAAAATTTTCAAAATCGGATCAGTGGTTACGGAGCATATTCGCTTTAAACAAACAATAAAATCTTTCCTCTAATAGAAATAACAACACCTGACTGGACTGATCTCTGTAATCTCTGCAGTTCAGATCTCTAGATAGTAAAATTGCACATAAAGTTCGTTCTAAGGCCAAAGCGATTCACAATGTCAATTCCATTGCACATAACGAACTTCATAAAGTAGGAAATAGCGTTTCTTAACAGTTCTTTCATTGGTTACTCAGAACTAATAGAATTTGTTGCCTTCACTTATATAGATGTTAATAAGATTAACTAGCGGAGTTTGATGTGAAAGTCTACGTTGTTAATATCCTGTTGAGATTACTTCTTCTTTCTATACAAGTAAGAACTAAGTCGAACTGTAAGTTAGGTTTCGAATAAGATGGAGAAAGTTTTGAATAAGTTGTAAGTTTATGAAAACATTTTCAAATTACGTTGCAAAACTTTCTTTTTTATATTTTTATTTGCTTTAAAGACAGAATTTTGAATTTAAGGAGTGCTAAGTAAAACACAGATATTTTTTTTGCGATAAATATTTTATAACTATATCACGCGGGCAGAGCCGCGGTGATCAGCTAGTATTTTTTATCAGAGATATGTTTTAGGTATGTATTTAAATATTTTATTTCTAGGTTATTAAAGTGACACCGCCCGTGCTTGTCTGGTGGAAAGCTAAGGTGTATCTAGTAATATTATTATAGCTTTCTGGGAATATTTTCTTAAAAGTAAAATTTAAGAGCTGTTTGAAAAGGTATGGTTAAGTAAACCAAATACAAATGTCATTAAAATGTTAGTGTAATACCAACTGCTGTTATTTAAGACTTGTAGTAAAGTTAATACATCTGTCTTGTCCCTAAGCCTTGTCCTTAACAAACAATAGTCACTCCTTGCAACCATAAATGCCGTAAATACCACATAATGGATTTAGTAGTATTTACGGGTTGCCGTAAACTACTGTTCGTTAAGTTTTAGTGAGAATCTGTAAAATGTACCTATACCCAATAACTGCTGACGTAGTCGGGTAAAAAGTCTGGAAAGTGGCAATAGGATTGTCCATTACGAGACCTACAACGTAACTGGCGAAATGTAGGTGTAAGACATGATTCCGCGGTCAAGTGCGTGTCGCGCCACGCATAGAATAGAGTTCCGTAGTCCTGAACAAACAAAATCCATTATTGTTTTCCTTGAAAGTTCATAATACCATCACACTACCATCATAAATATTTTAAGATTTTTCGAGCAAGCCGTTTAGATTTAAGGGGGGGGGGGGCTCTGTTTTACCAAAAAAATAGCTATAAAGTTGAATATCTCGCAAACGAATACTTTAATCAAAAATAGCCCAGTTACACAATTGACTGCGAAAGTAAATCACTGCAACTCTGCGAAGGGGGCGTTATTTTAGGCTGAGGTCAGTAAACTTCTGTTCACAGGCTGAGGTTCTCTTTAGGGAGAAATTTATCCACGGTTAAGCGGATAAATCTAAAGTTTTGTACACGAAGCAGCTCAATTACTGAGCTTAAGCGAAAGTGCTAAGTGATCTCGTACGGTCGATAAAGTACTTACTGAGTCTCCGAAGGACTTCAAAACTTTAGTAGTTTATGTTGCGCTGTACTACTTAACTGGTAAAGCATTCTAATCGTGTAGTAAACTCTTCAGACTTCTCACTTCAACTAAGTACAAACATACATACCTCTACCTTTTCCGTTGAGGTAGCGGAGACTACAAATTTCCACTTGGTATAATTTTGGACCACCCTTTTTACTTTTTAAACTTTTATAAGTATGTTCATACCAGTTACGGAAATATATAAATAACCTGGATTTTTGCTATCAAGTTCGTAGCAAAAACTGTCGTCAGTTTAGTGATATTAATAAAACTAAATTGGTCTATTTTAGCCACTTTACAATGCCATATCTTACGGTATTCTGCTTTGACAGATTTTCTGCCTGACTATGGCAGGTGGCAGAAGCCTCTGTCAAGGGGATGCTATCCTGCATCTTTGGGGGTTTACCTCGCATCGGTGAGTGCCGGTGTGCATGAGCTAAGACCCCACAGCACGCAACCCTTATAGTCTGCATTTTTAAGGACGGTGGGTTACGAGTCCATCCGTCACTTTCGACATTCACTTAAATTTACTTTTTCAGAGGAACACAATTAAATGAATATTTTGAGAATAGAAAAATTTAAAAACATTTGTGTTTTGGTATTCATTACTTTATTTTGGCTCTAACTTACAGTGCCTACTAATAAATTACAAATTAAAACTATCTTATAGACTACAACACTTGAGATGTCATTGACAAGAGTCTCTTATACATAATTACATGATAGAAAAGTGATACTTTTCATCTAGCCATTGACGACATAAGTAAAGAATAATCTCTCAAATGGCCATCGTGAGTGCTACTCATAACCATCTTCTTAGGAACCACAACCGTCAGTACTGGGACATAGAAGTAGGGTTGTTCTGTGGTGGTTTCAGTGGTTGGGATATCTTGTGCTGGCTTGGTCAGAGCAGAGGATGTGGACGGTGCTGGTTCACTTGGCAGTTGGTGGAAGTACTTCACTTGGGTTTCAAACAACCAAGGATTTCCCTGTAACAAGAGAAAATTTAAATTAGTACCTTTATAATGAGACATTCAGAAACTATGTCATATAGTTTGAAAATAAACGGAGCTTGTGATGTACGAACTAGATATCTAACTGATAAAAATACTTATATTTGTAAATCGCATAACACCTGTTTGAGGTGACCTGGGTATCGATCCAACGACCTCTGTGGTTGCAGTATGACAAAACTCAACTGACAACGCAATCGAGGCTTTCACATACATTAAAACATTTAGTAATATAAATTTTGTATAAGTTTAATAATAAATAATCACTTACAATTGCGTAGCCAGATTCTTCACCAGTTTGACGTTCCATTTTACAATGAGTTTAGTTTAGAAGTAGTACTTGACTTGTTCTAGATATCAGTAGTAGGCTGACACTGAGGAATACCATTGACTTGTCTCATATTTATATTAAACTAAGAATCATTACCAAGTAATGAGGTTCATGAAAAAATCTGCGTTTAATATCCGATGCGTTTAATATCCGATGCTTAATTATTAACTAATCGGTACTTATTAAGATTATTCGAAAAAGAAATTTAAGTATTCAGTGGGCTCGTTAAAGTACTTAGATATTATTTATAAAACCTGTCTGTTATTAAGGACCTATTAGTGGTTAACGATGGCTATAGTAAACTTTTTTTTTTACATGATCAAGATTCTGATATCTTTGGGTCAATCAACATCAAATCAAAATTTTCATTCATGTAAAACACAGAGTAACTTGTATTAACGTCGCTAAATAAAGCGTATACGCTTTACTCGCAGATTTGCAAGGCAATAGGTAAATATACTGAGAAAAGAATCTAAAAAGTCGCATTCACTGAGGTCAAAATGTATACTATTCCCTATTCTGTTTCAATGGCTTAGATTCCCTGACTTCTTATGTCCACAGTTCGCCAGTGACGGATGGTCATACATTATAGGGCATGAGCTTATGGCCGTTATCAGGAATTATTCCCAACGGATTTTATGAAACGGACCCCAGATACTTCGAGTAGGTATATCTGCTACAGCCTGTTACGAGTAGTGCCGCGTGCATTTGTTGGTGACCGTGAAGAAAATTTTGATATGGCTCCTCCTTAGCACATAATTATTGTCAATACGGAAATGGCAATAATTAAAAAAAAACACCATAATTAACCACAAATCGTTCTTAATAGGCGTCTTTATAAACTATATCTAAGTACTTTAAGAAGACCACTGAATACTAATATTTCGTTTTCAAATAATTTTAATAAGTACCTACCGATTAGTTAATAATTATTTGTAATCGATATTTCACGCAGATTTTTTAATTAACCTCATTACTTGTTAATTATCCTTGGTTTAATATAAATATGAGACTACTCAATAGTAGTCCTCAATCTAAGATAACTACTGATCTCGAACACGTCAAGTACTATTCCTAAACTAATCTCCTAATAAAATGGAACGTCAAACTGGTAAAGAATCTGGCTACGCAATTGTAAGTGTTCCTTTATAATTATATCTTCCATCTTTAATACTTACTAATACGGCCGGTGTCTGAATTGAGAATTTGAATTTGAGCATTTGAGCATTGAGTACGCCAAATGTCAAAATTCAGAAACAAATTTTGACATTTGCTCAACGGATACATAACTTCAATTAAAAATTCTCAATTCAGAATCCGGCCGTAAATGTTCTAGTCAATTCTTGTATATGTGAATGCTTCGGTCGCGTTGTCAGTTGAGCTTTGTCAAACTGCTACCACGGAGGTCGTAGGGTTCGATTCCCAAGTCGCCTAAAATAGGTGTATGATTTATAAATATAAGTATTTGTTTGAATCTTGTACTTCTTAAATCACAAGCTTCGTTTATTTTCCGACTAGATGACGTAGTTTATAAATGTCGTATAATAAAGGTATGTAGTAATTTCAATTTTCTGTTGTTACAGGGCAATCCTTGGTTGTTTGAAACCCAAGTGAAGTATTTCCACCAACTGCCAAGTGAGCCAGCACCGTCTACATCCTCTGCCCCGATCAAGCCAGCACAAAATATCCCAACCACTGAAACCACCACAGAACAACCCTACTTCTATGTCCCAGTGCTGCCGGTTGTGGTTCCTAAGAAGATGGTTATGAGTAGCACTCACGATGGCCATTTGAGAGATTATTTTTTACTTATGTCATTAATGGCTAGATGAAAGTATTATCTATATGTAAAATGTATTGCCATTCACATAGGTTGTAATGTTAGTGATCATTATGATTTTCAAAATAAGATATTTGATTAAAATAAAATTTAATGAATACCAATACATACATTTCTTTCGATTCTTCTAATCCCAAAATGTTTACTGTCGTCCTCTTACAACAAAGTTCAGAGATGGTTGAAAGTGAAGCCGACGTGGCATACCATCATGAAATTTTTCAGGTTCTTCACACCAGCCGGTTAGATTTTAGAGGAAGGGAACGCCCAGTTTTTGCAAAAACATGCTCTTCAAACCTAAATATCTCGTAAGCGGATCCATAAATCAAAAAATCATGTTAGCAATGTGTGAATGCCGGGGTACCGCAGGGGTCCGTACTATCGCCAACTCTCTTTCTTCTGCATATCAATGATATGCTATCCCTCGGGAACATTCATTGCTATGCAGATGACAGCAGGGCACATTACTGGGTCGTGAAGTTGAGGGTCACTCTCCATAGTATTCCTGTGTACTATGAGAGTCGCCCACAATCGCCAGACGTCGCCACAGCTTACCATCAGGCGGGTGGCGTCAATTTGTCGACCTAAATATAAAAAAAAAAGAAAAGAAAAAAGAATTTAATTCGCTAAATTGCATTAGCAAGAAAAAACAAATAATCAAAATATTCCTTATTCGACAAAATTTAAGAAGGTCCGAAAAATACCCATACGTTCATCCGGTTTGGGTCAACTACAATGTAGGTATGGCACACCGAGTCTAAATCTAATGAATCCGGATGTTTTCATGTATGGGTCTAAAGCTCGTAATAAGTCCCTGTTACCTTCGTTAAATATGCCCTTTATGTGTTCCAATATTATTATTATTTATTAGTTTCAGCTAATGCTAAAATAAGGGGTAGATGTTTTTTTATTGAACTGAAAACGTTATTAAGAACCTTAAACCTTAGCCTTAGTTTTAAGTTCCTTAATGACTTACATTCTAGGTGTCTGAGGTCATTGGAGAATTTACTGTTGCAAATACCAGTGCATTCCACAAAATTCTATGATAGCTCTTTTACTGTTGAAGCAGCACGTTTGTGGAATGCACTGTCACTGCAGGTGAAACGCGCACAGTGTAATGTGGTGTACAATTAAGAAATTTATGTTATGTTATGTTAAAAGCTTTTAAATTTTGTTATAAAAAAAGGTCTTTGATTCTTTGAAAAAAATTCTCTCAGTTAGTAGTAGTATTCCCAATTCTGTGGTACTAGTGAGTAATTTATTCATATTATCAGTTTTCTATTTTCATAAATCAAATATTTAGAGTTTATTGGCTAAAGATAACATCTTGTCTATGCTGAAAAATATGAAATATATTATTTACTTTCGATAAGACACAAATTTTCTACAACATTTTGGTATCGTAATTTTAGCTTGAACCTGAAAAAGTTTTTGATCATCTCTTTGATATACAGGACTTAAATAGTGCTAATATTAAAGTTTCTTTTCTCGTTTCGGCTGAGTCTCCGAAGGACTTTAAAACTTTAGTAGTTTCGGTTGCGCTGTACTACTTAACTGGTAAAGCATTCTAATCGTGTAGTAAACTCTTCAGACTTATCACTTTTACTAAGTACAAACATACATACCTCTACAGTCATGCTTCTTTTCCGTTGTGGTAGCAGAGACTACAGATTTCCACTTGGTATAATTTTGGACCACCCTTTTTGCTTTCTCAACTTTCATAAGTTGTTCATATACGGGTACGGTTCTTCAATTACGGGTATTTAAAAATAACCTGGATTTTTGCTGTCAAGTAAGGTAGTTTAGTGATATCAATATAACTAAATTGGTCTATTTTAGCCACTTTACAATGCCATATATTACGGTATTCTGCTTTGACAGATTTTCTGCCTGACTTTGGCAGGTGGCAGCGGCATCTGTCAAGGGGATGCTATCCTGCATCTTTGGTGATTTATCTCGCGTCGGTGAGTGCCGGTGTGCATGAGCTAAGACCCCACAGCACGCAACCCTTATACTCTACATTTTTAAGGACGGTGGGTTACGAGTCCATCCGACACTTTCGACATTCACTTGAATTTACTTTTTCAGAGGAACACAATTAAATGAATATTTTGAGAATAGAAAAATTGAAAAACATTTGTGTTTTGGTATTCATTACTTTATTTTGGCTCTGACTTACAGTACCTACTAATAAATTACAAATTAAAACTATTTTATAGACTACAACATTTGAGATGTCATTGACAAGTCTCTTATACTTGTACATGATTACATGATAGAAAGGTGATACTTTTCATCTAGCCATTGACGACATAAGTAAAGAATAATCTCTCAAATGGCCATCGTGAGTGCTACTCATAACCATCTTCTTAGGAACCACAACCGGCAGCACTGGGACATAGAAGTAGGGTTGTTCTGTGGTGGTTTCAAACCCAAGTGAAGTATTTCCACCAACTGCCAAGTGAGCCAGCACCGTCTACATCCTCTGCCCTGATCAAGCCAGCACAAAATATCCCAACCACTGAAACCACCACAGAACAACCCTACTTCTATGTCCCATTGCTGCCGGTTGTGGTTCCTAAGAAGATGGTTATGAGTAGCACTCACGATGGCCATTTGAGAGATTATTCTTTATTTATGTCATTAATGGCTAGATGAAAGTATCATCTATATGTAAAATGTATAAGTATTGCCATTAACATAGGTTGTAATGTTAGTGATCAATATGATTTTCAATATAAGATATTTGATTAAAATAAAATTTAATGAATACCAAAACATACATTTCTTTCAAATTTTTTAATCCCCAAATGTTTACTGTCGTCCTCTTACAACAAAGGTCAGAGGTGGTTGAAAGTGAAGCCGACATGGCATACCATCATGAAATTTTTCAGGTTCTTCACGCCAGCCGGTTAGATTTTAGAGGAAGGGAACGCCCAGTTTTTGCAAAAACATGCTCTTCAAAGCTAAATATCTCGTAAGCGGATCCATAAATCAAAAAAAAATATTAGCAATCTCTCAATGTTTTTAAAAGACCTATCTAATGATACCTCACGCGATGGGGTAGACGCGAGAAAATAATATCATCACTACTTTAAATTTAGGGGAGGTAATCCAAAAAATCGTTTCATTTTTAATTTTATATTACCATTTTGTCGGCGTAGTAAATAATATATATATTCATGCAAAGTTTCATGTTTCTATCACTAACCGTTTGGAAGGAAAGCCGAGGACAGACGGACGGACATGACGAAACTATAAGGGTTCCGAGACTCTTACTATGAAACCCTAAAAATGGGTCTAAACCTAAATCGCACTCCCAAGAAAATGCAAATAATCAAAATATTCCTTATCCGACAAAATTTAAGAACGTCCGAAAAATACCCATCCGCTCATCCGGTTTGCGTCAACTATAATGTATTCGTAGGTATGGCACATCGAGTTTACATCTAATGAATCCGGATGTTCATGTTCGGGTCTAAAGCTCATAATAAGTCCACTAAGTTAGCTGTCCCACTTTAAATATGCCCTTTATGTGTTCCAATATTATTATTTTTCGTTTTAATTATTAGTTTCAGCTAATGCTAAATAAGAATAGATTATTTTTAGAATTACAATAAATATAAGCATCGATTAAGCGTTTAGAAATGTTAATAAAAACAGCGCGTGCTCGGACCCCATTAACCCAGTGTTTCAACCCCAAACGGCTCAAATACGTAATCCCCTGCACACAGGTTTAATATTTTTTTAATGTTCAACGTAAAATCTTTTAAATTTTGTTATAGAAAAAATCCTTAAAAATATTGCCAATCATTTCTATCAGTTAGTATTCCCTATTCTGTGGTAGAAGTGAGTAATTTATTCATATTATCAGTTATATTTTTTCATGAATCAAATATTTAGAATTTATTGGCAAAAGATAACATCTTGTCTATGCTGAAAAATATGAAATATATTCTTTACTTTCGATAAGACACAAATTTTCTACAACATTTTGGTATCGTAATTTTAGCTTGAACCTGAAAAAGTTTTTGATATTTCTTTGATATACATAACTTAATAGAGCTAATATTAAAGGTTCTTTTCTCGTTTCTTCGTCGTTATTGTCACGTTTCTTATAAATTATAAGTTTAATTTGTGAAAGTTCACAAACATTATTATTATCAGCAACTGTTTACCGCTATTGTTTTCTTATTCCCAATTCCCACGGGTAAATATTACCAGGGTTAAAAGTAGGCTATAGCACTCACGGATAATGTAGCTACTTACATATTAATGAAAAAAAAATTATAATCGGTTCAGTAGTTTCGTAGCGTATTCATACAAACAAACAAATAATCAAATCTTCTTTTTAATATAAGTAAAATGAGAACTACTAACATTATTTTATTTTATTATATTAAATTTAAGAAGAAAGGGAATTACATTTCACGTTTTACTTTAAAAATAAGTCATCGTCTACCTGCCCTTATCCCAATTATTTGGGGTCGGCGCAACAAGTCTTTCTAATCCACACATCTCTGTCAGAAGTCATTTAAAAATAAGTATAGGTAAGTAACTTGTTAGTTGAAATAACTATAAAAAAATATACACGTCAAAAATTGACCCGAACCGACGGAACCGACTTCAAATTACCGAAATGGGACCAAATAATTGTCGGAATGGGACCAAATTGAAATTCAAAAAAGCTAATACTTAAGAAGTAGTAGCTTTTTTTGTTGAGTTGAGAATCTGTTCCTTTTTTTGAAGTCCTTTTTTAGGTTGAAAATAGCTTACAATAATAAACTAGCTGATCGCCGCAGCTCCGCCCGCGTGATTTAGTTTACTCGTTCCCGTGAGAACACATTACCGGGATAAAAAGTTAAAAGCTTATGTTACTCAGGGTTAATATAGCTTTCCAATGGTGTCAGAATTTTTGAAAATGACACAGTAGTTTTTGAGTTTATTCATTACAAACATACACACAAAAATACAAATCTTTCCTCTTTATAATAGTAGTATAGAAGTATAGATGTAGATATATTAAACCTTATGTAGTATAAAACCTCCTAAAAGTCTTTAAAGGGACTATCGGTATAATTAAGAGATACGTTTCTATAATAATTACAAACAACACAAATCAGTCGTATAATATCTTTCACAGCACGCACAATTTTAATGGCTGCTTATTTTGTAAGTATGTTGGTTCACGATTTCGATTAAACCTATTACAGCTTACCCTGCCGTTAATACGTGATCATCCCTTGTAATTAAATGAAATAAGATCATTTTATTACTTATTATTCCATTTATTCAACTGTTGTTTAACTTAATTTTTTTATAATATTTCTATAAAAAAAGATACATAAAGATATTGTAAAATTTGTAGACCAGACAACACCAGTAGCGGAGCAAGGCGCAAACCACCGCCGGCGGTAGAGGTCACAGAATGAGAAAAATTATTATCACTAAAATAAAATACAGACTTTATATAAGTTAGGTACAATAACATTATATATATTATATATTCGAAAGATTCGCGGTAGTTTTCACTATACTTGTATAAATGTCACCTAAAGACGTTACAGCTGTGATCTGGGCAGCTTAGTTGATCAGAGTATTTTATAGTTTTTTTCTGGTACAGGTACAACTATATCTGTACGTCCTGAAAATATACTCCATATTGATAATAAGTAGATAAATAAATAATTCATTTTAGTCAGATTCGTCATCCAACGTAGTCACACAGCCAGCATTCTGGGATTGGGCGTTTTCACATTCCACGTATTTGCATTACTACATTATTTGTCACGATAATTTACCTTCTTACTATAAAGCTGTTACTTACGATATCGTGTGTCGTTATCGTGCAATGTAAAAACGCCCATTCTCAGTCGGCAATATCGCGAAGGGTTTTTTACACGAGAACTTATCTTGTTGTCAACAAATAAAGTAACTTTAAAATCTTACCTAAAGTTAGACCAGAAATTGTATTTTTTTTTATCTAAGCGTTACTTATATAGTTACGATCGGGTACGATTATATATTCCCCAGCTTTACCAACAACAGAAGTTAAGTCAAGCCTAAGAACCATTTGGGTAGTTCAGTGACTTAGTTTACATCAAATTTGTATTCACCTTAAACTGTCACTTAGTGCTTGCTAGAGCCTATTACCTATTCTGTGCTAGGCCTCTTGAAAGGCGTAAATTTACCTACAATTTTATATTTTCAACGTTTTTAACTGCTACTTCAGTTTTATTGGTCATAATAATATTATACTACAAAGCTTGCCTAGATAAATAGGATATCAAACATTTAAACACCATTGGATAACTCATGGTTCTCCAGGAAAGTTTATAGTACCAGTATAGTACTAGTATAGTATTCTTATATCTGTGATAGTACCTATATAATTTGTAAAGCGGGTAAAGCCGCGAGCGTCCTCTAGTAATGTATATTTTTTTAAGGATGCAATGTTATTACCGTTTCTGAAGCATGCATTTGATTCTGTGAAGGGACTTAAGATTACATCAACGGGTGTACCAGTAGGTACGCAAGCGAACCCAACGGCCTCCCCGCTATCGCCCGCGAAGTGGAGTCATTAGTATTTATTAAATAACTATTCATTTTTATTTTATATGGATAAGACATTTCATGAATGAAATACTCGTATACAAGGAACAGGTAATTTAAATAAAGAAAAACCTAAACAAACTACAAACTGTACTATCTAAAACTAAAATAAAATATGTAAAGCAGGGAGACTTAGGCAGAGTGCCCATATGTAACACAGGCAGCATTCCCGCGATGAATTGCCAATGAGAGTCTTTGCGCGAAAAAGCTGCCTGCGCTGGGATCACCAGTCTCTTCTCTCAGACGCTTGCTGAGTTTCGTGAAGAACTGATGCGTACCATACTATTAATTTTAATAATAATATATTTATTTATTTATTGGTGAAAACCGCATCAAAATCCGTTGCTTAATTTTAAAGATCTAGGCATTACTTATGTATGCTTAGATCTTTAAACGGGACGGACAGACTTTGTTTTGTTATATTACTAGTGCACGGCTTCGTTCGCTTGACAAATCATAAACAAAAACTTTACTCGAGAACCAGTCTACTCTGATGATGATTATTGTATACGAGTATGAAATGCAGTTCATGCTTAATGTACAATGGTAATATGTCTGTCTTTATGTGAACCTTCACTAATGAATTCTAACCCTTAGTTACCCACTGTTTAGTGGAATCCCGCAACTCAGTCCTGCGGTTTAGTATTCCCACATCCATTTCCTACAAGATTCTCGAGGCCTAAACTGAGCTTTGCATTTGTGTGATCACGAAAAGTAGAGTAAACATGCTGTGTGTACAACACATATTGTGTGTGTAAAACAAGTCACATTATACGGTCACGTAAGTGCACTCACACATGCAAAGCTCAGTTTACGCATCGCGAACTATTCTACCGTAAAGTTGGCGTTTAATACGGCTCTACCTACCCCTTAGGAGCCACGTGCGTAATTATATTACATAAATATAGTACCTATTCCATGTATTCAGTTCTGCCCTCGCCCGCCGTATTATGGGCTGGTGCGTGGAGGAGGGTGTGGAGACGCACTCGGACCACCGATACATCCGGTTCGAGGTCGTCCCCCCACCTAACCTTCCACAGCCGGTACCGAATCCCCCGGAACCGCGTTGGGCGCTCAAGAGTTTAGACCGGGAGGCTCTCCTGGAGGCATCCATCGTGCAGGCCTGGATTCCAGCGCCGGACAGACCTGTTGACGTGGATGCCGAGGCAGAGTGGTTCAGGAGAGCCATGTCGCAAATCTGCGATGCGGCGATGCCTAGGGTTACACCCGGCCCGGCCAGGAAGCAGGTGTACTGGTGGTCGTCGGAGATTGCACAGCTGCGTGCAGCATGCGTCTCCGCCCGCCGCCAGTACACCAGGTTTCGCCGGAGGCATCGTCGACCAGACGACGCGGCAGCCCGGGAGGCGGAGCTATATGCGTCCTACAGAGAGGCTAAGGGCACCCTCCAGAAAGCGATCACGCGGGCTAAGACGACAGCACGCGAGGAGCTCCTGGAGACCCTGGAGCGGAACCCATGGGGGCGCCCGTACCTGCAGGTCAGAGGTAAACTCCGACCGAGGGCGCTCCCACTGACCCAGAGTCTCCAGCCGGATCGGCTGGAGGGGGTCTTGGACTCTCTGTTTCCGACGAGCGCGGAGGAGCACATCCCTCCGAGCATGGCTCCGTCTCAGACGCCCAATGCGGATAGCAGCGAAAACGACGTACCCGAAGTCAGAGAGGGTGAGTTAGGAGCGGTGGTGCTTCGGCTCAGTCGCCGGAAAACTACCGCCCCTGGACCCGACGGCATTCCGGGCCGTGTATGGGTCCTGGCCCTCGAGGAACTCGGGCCTCGACTGAGGGGGCTCTTCAGCGCATGCCTCGAAAGGGGCCAGTTTCCCAAGGTGTGGAGGACGGGGAAACTGGTCCTGATCCGGAAAGCGGGGCGGCCGGTGGACTCACCGTCCGGTTACCGGCCGATCGTGCTGCTCGACGAGGTGTGTAAGCTCTTTGAGCGAATTATCGCGGAACGCCTCGTCGAGCATCTCACGCGTGTGGGCCCAGACCTGGCGGATAACCAGTATGGTTTCCGTCGGGGATGGTCCACCGTGAGCGCGATCATGCGCGTGAAGACCCTAGCGGAGGAAGGAGTCTCGCGGGGCGAGGTGGTGTTGGCGGTGTCTCTTGACATCGCCAACGCCTTTAACACCCTACCCTGGAGTTGCGTTAGGGAGGCACTGGTATATCACAAAGTGCCTCTCTACCTCCGTCGTATTGTCGGGGCATATTTATCCGAGAGGGCTATAACTTACCCTAGCTGGCTCGGGCCAGCTCGGCGAGATGTATCGTGTGGTGTTCCACAGGGGTCGGTCCTAGGACCTCTCCTGTGGAACATCGGATACGACTGGGTGTTGCGGGGTGCGTTGCCTGAGGGCGTCAGCGTAACTTGTTACGCCGACGATACCCTCGTCACGGCGCGGGGAGCAACGCACCAGGAGGCAACACTCAAGGTCACGACTGGGGTTGCTGTAGTCGTGGGTCGGATACGGCGGCTGGGACTGGACGTGGTACTGAATAAGTCCGAGGCTCTGTGTTTTCACGGACCTCGGCGCGGGCCACCTCCAGGATCGAGCATAAATGTAGGGAGCGTTAGCATCGGCATCGAGCCTTCCATGAAGTATCTGGGACTCGTACTCGATGGCCGGTGGAACTTCGGACCACATTTCCGAAGTTTGGTCCCCAAAGTGACGGGGGCAGCAGCCGCGCTTTCGCGACTGATGCCTAACTTAAAGGGACCCAACGCTTCCTGCAGGAGACTGTACCTGGGGATCGTGCGGAGTATGGCCGTATACGGGGCTCCCGTATGGGCGGCGAGACTGACGGCCAACAACGCTGCTATATTGCACAGATCGTTGAGGACCTTGGCCGTCAGGACAATAAGAGGGTACCGCACGATCTCTCTAGAGGCTGCATGTCTCCTAGCCGCGACCCCTCCATGGGACCTGGAAGCGAGAGCCCTTGCGTCATTGTTTCAATGGCACAAGGAGGCGCTGGAGCGGGACCACAGGCCTGCGTCTCGAGAAATCGAGGCCCAGCGGTCCCATCTCCGCCAGGATCTCATGGAGACATGGAAGGTGCGACTTGAGCAACCTAAGTGGGGAACCACCACCATCGCGGCGGTGAGACCGATCATGGAGGACTGGCTGCAGAGGCAGCACGGTGGCCTCACGTACCGTGCGACACAGATCATCACCGGGCACGGAAACTTTGGTGGGTATCTGTTTCGCATGCATCGTGAGGTCACACCCGCGTGTCAACACTGCGAGGCTTCCGGCGAAGACACGGCATTCCACACGTTGGTGGAATGCTCAGCGTGGGCAAGTCAGCGCCGGGACCTCGTTGTGGGCCTGGGCGTGGATACTCTCTCACTGGAGACCATGCTACGAGCCATGGTCTCTAGCGAGAGCCAGTGGAACGCGGCCGTTTCCTTCTGCGAGCAGGTTATGCTCGTGAAGGAGACGGCTGGAAGGGCGAGGGAGCGTATCCTCCCCGCTGAGTTCCGAAGTCTGCGGCGAGGGCGCCGCATACGTGATTACGCCCAGGACAATCGACCTCCATGATCGGGGCCTGAGGACGATGGATTAGCAACCCACCGTCCCTACAGAAGCAGGCTAGAAGGGCTGCGTGATGTGGGGCTTCACCCCATGCACGCCTTCACTCACCGACGCGGGATAAAACCCGACCCTAGAGATGCGGGGTAACACCCGACCACCACGCAGTGGCCACTCAAGTGACCAGGGTCCGCCGGGTGCCACTGGGAATTCTTTCAGTATCTACCGGAGGCACTCGGCAATGGACGTAGGTGCGGCCGCAGCCACAAGCCGCGGATTAAAAAAAAAAAAAAAAAAAAAAAATGTATTCAGTTCAGGATGAATTGAACAATCAATCAATTTTATCATTGATTCATAATAGATTGTCATGAATTATGTTGTTGCACGAAGTCCTTTGTTATCTGTTAAATTTATTTGCCATACTAACACTCATAAATTTTCGAAGTAGAATGTATAAGGGTACGTAACAAAGGGTATATAACAAGGGGTACTAATACATAATGATGAAAGAGAATTATTTATTATAAAGAATTACAATATCGTTTAAAAAATCCTACGCGTGATTGCCGACTGGGAAGGTTCCCAGAATGCTCGCTATGTTGCCACGTTGGATGGCGATACTTATTCTTTGGGCCAGAAAATAACCAGCCATCTGGTAATGATAAGCATCGATTAAGCGTTTAGCAATGTTCCTATAAAAGCGGCGAGAGCTCGGACACCATGACCCCTGTGTCTCAACCCCAAACGATTCAAATATGTAGGTATTCACCTGCTAGGTTAGCATATTTACGCAGTTTGAGGCCTTCAGGCGATGCAGCAGCAGCTTAAATAGAGTAATATCTTTCATTTTAAATCATGTCAAAAATTTACACAATTCGGACTTATTGGTCAAATTATGCTGGTATATATTTTACTTTACTGGACAGCCCTAACGTTCGAATAATGTTCTCTGTAAACAAAAGAATGTGCTTTAATTAACCCTCGATCACTCGCGCGGTTTTTAGCCTCGTGAGCACTCGCGGGGTGTTGTGGCCACCCCATACTTAAAGTGGATTTATCTAAAACGGGACAAAATAATTGTCGGAAGGGGTTGACATTGAAATAAATAGGACTATTTAGAAAATAGTAGCTTTCAATTCAATATCAGTTCGCCCAGTCTAAAGATATGAGGTAACAAACAACGAAAAAACATACAGTCAAATTAAGCTATTTAGTGTAAATTATCTTCAAATCCGATAGAAAGACTTCTCGATTTCTCGAGACGCAGGCCTATAGTCCCGCTCCAGCGCCTCATGGCCTTCCAATGGCGCAAGGGCTCCCGTTTCCAGGTCCCTTTGAGGGGTCCCGGCTAAGAGACATGCAGCCTCTCCGGAGATCGTGCGGTACCCTCGTATGGTTTTGACCGCCATGGTTCGCAGTGGTATGTTTAACAGAGTCACGTTCACCTTGACCGCCAATCTATCCGCCATACGGGAGCCCCGTATAGGGCCATACTCCGCACGATCCTGCACGAGGTACAGTCTCTTGCAGGAAGCATTGGATCCCTTTAGGTTGGGCATCAGTCGCGAAAGCGCGACTGATGCCTGCGTCACCTTGGGGACCAAACTTTTGGAGTCCCAAGTTCCATCGGCTATCAAGTACGATCGATAGAAAGACCAACATAATTTTGATTTAACAACATTGAATTGCACAAAAATGTGTTAGTATGTGAATTTTCAAACCGTTTTCTTAAATATTAAAATATAATGAAATTACATTAGTACCTATTGTTTCCTGACGGGCTAGACAGAGGCAGAAGCCAGTAATTTTGTTATCCCATGTAATATGTGACGACTTGACGAGCGACCTAATTGCCGCTTACTGGAAAGTTTTACACTATCAGAGGCTCGTTTGTTGATCGATAGGTACTCCACGCGTACTTGTAATAAGTAACTTAGTAGAATATTTCTGTGAGTCGTTAACTAAATACTCTCGTTAGCAATATAATTATTAAGTAATAGGTAATCTATAAGCTAAGTATCAGAACTCTTAAATGCTCCTTACTAATTATTATTTTATTATAAAAGTACGGCTATTTGGAATGACTTCTACCAGTTAGCAGCTAGCAGTCTTGCTAATACTACACAGCGATATAAATTTTATAGCTCTCATTTCATAATGCCTTGCTTGAATTGTGGACACGCATTAAACTACTGTCGCGGTTGTAAATATGTAAGTATTGTTTATATTAGGCTTTCAACATATTCGAGGCTCAAGCCATTATCATCTGCATGTGGTACAGCTTTTACAGATGAATGAGTCTCTGGCTATTTAGCCAAGATTCCCAGAAATGTTAAGTTGAAATATGGGCAAATTAAACTTAATATTTTGTTTTGTTTCTTTCATCGCTGACTGTAGATATTCTATTTAGTGGTATTTAGCACCTGCCCTAGCTTGTTCGAATAACTATAGGCCCCCTATTACATGGGACCAAAAAAATAATGGCAAATAGTGAGTGTATTGCACCTCTGACTATCCCTTCGTGCTTACTGGCGTGATGTATGTCTACCTATCTTTTTTTTAATTTCAAACGATCATTCTGTTCATTATAAAAGATACACGAAATATTGAATATTTCGTAACATAGCTTGTTTCGTTATCAGGTCGCTCGTTGGCAGATAACTCAAGAAAAATACTTCAGTTGTCCACCGGACTCACAGCCCATTGCAACAGAGCCAGTCTCTCCAGCCGCAAGCCAGTCAGAAGCTGGTCCATCTACAAGCAAAACCGACCAAAAAAAAAACTTCCGGAACCTGCTAAGATTACGGCAGAGACAAAGATTATTGACCGAGCAAGCGAAGAGTCAACATTGCAGGGCAATACCGGACACAACAGCCACGTTTTGTATACAATGTCCACGAAGCCTGGCAAAAGTTAACCTTAATTTAAAACAATTTTTAATGTTAATAGGATTACTATTCCAGTTTTTTGCCTTCAGAAGTCAGTTGGTGACATAGAAATGTGCGTTTTTATTATTAAAAAAAGTACCAATACTTTGTGTTAGCGAAGTCTAGTGTCGGAACCTAGTGATATTATTTTCCTATTAAATTATATTTTTATAAAAGAAATGTATTTTATTTCACTTTCTAAACCCTAATAGCATTTAAAATCACTCTTTTCGGCCAAAATCAGTTCAATATTGGATTTTTTTTTAAATATTTTAGGACAATTTACTCAAAGCCGCCGTCTAGTCTCAAACTAAGCAGAGCTTATCATACGAGTACTATATAGATAAACTGATATAAATATTTTATACATTTTTTTGGTAAATACATACAGATTACACATAGGAAACATCCAGACTTCGGTACAAATGTATGTGTCGTCACACAAGGTTTGTCCCGATCGGGAATCGAACCCGAGACTCCAGCTAAGAAAGCGCTACCGAACACGCAACCGAAGCAGTCAAAGATTCTCTGGTGATGCTGCAGCAGTTAGATACTTTTCATCAGAGGACTTGACCTCAAGAGAGAGCCTAAGTGCACACCTCAAATCCGTGGATAATAGTTCACATTCGACTACACACACACACACACACAAATAAGTATAGATAATAATGTAGTAATAATGTAATAAAAACCTATTACATAAGTGCCACAATCTACACTCATATATTATTATAAAAGATTTGTGCGATGAAAAGTGATGTGAGAACGGTCTTCCTACAACATAATTGCGAATCTAACACCGAATGTCATCGCTCAGGCGCCAGGGGTCTACTTATCAAACTGTCTATTTAGTGGCTTAAATTGCTAATTCTGGGAAGCAATTATAGTGAATGAAACTATGAATAATGTATAAATGTTATGATGTCATGTCTACAAGTTCAGTACTATGTCGAAAACTCACTCTAATAGTAGTCACTATTCTAATAGTATTATAATACTCGTATTTAGATCAAAACACTGAACAAATTAATAAAGTAACTACCTTTTTTGACATATCCAATATATTTGCAGTCCAAACATAATAACAAGTATTTAGAACTATAAAGTAACAAGTGTGAAGAGGAAACTCGACACAAAACCCTATATCAACTCGTTTGGCCAGCATGGTATATTATGTAGGCTGAATACCTCACTATTTGGAGGAGGCATTATGCCCAGGAGTGAGCGACAAATGGGTTGAGATGATGATCATAGGCTTTCTACTGGAAATCTGTTTTTTTGTGCCCTAGTCTAATCTAGGGTAACCTATTGCAATCTCGAATTTCTATTACCCGAATCTTAAAACCCCGAAAACGGTTGGTAGAACTTTTAAAACACAGATGTAATAAATGACAACTTTTTAAAATTCCCTTTTTAATTTCTCAGATGAATCAATTTCCAGGTGCACTAAAACCAAATTTTCAAAAAGTTTTTTTTTGTTTCCCATATTCTCATAATCGAGATATAGTTATACCAGATTCTGAGAATACGTTTTTTTGTTTTCCATCGTACCATTTTCCAAATAAACTATTGCCAGATTTTCAAAATCTTTTTATTTGGTTCCCATACAATCGTGTTCCAGCTAAACTATTGCAATAAATAATATTATTTTTTGTTTCCCATGCTAAAATTTTCCAGAATTATTACTAAACCACCCTACACTATTAACAAAATTTAATAAGCCTCAATTATTTTGTAGGTCTAAATGATATTATTTATCTATCTAAACCTCTATATAGTTTTCGTCGAACCAGTTTTTTATTTGCCTATTACAGATAGGTTTAAGTGTCAAATTCGACTCACTAGGTTAGGTTAGGTTAGAACTGCGACCACCGCCAGAAACGACTTGCATTAATAGAAAAAAGAGATTGTTTTTAGTAGGTTACCCGGAACTGAACTATTTAGATTAGGTTAATTCATTTCTTCTTTAAACAAAATGGGTAGGTTAGGTTAGGTTAAAACTATGACCACCTACGCACGAGCCGAGCGAGCGATGCGAGAGGTGCCGCGGTAGCGGCCGGCGAGTGCCAGAAACGACTTGCATTAATAGAAAAAGAGATGGTTTTTAGTAGGTTACCCGGAACTGAACTATTTAGATTAGGTTAATTTCTTCTTTAAACAAAATGGGTAGGTTAAAACTGTGACCACCTACGCACGAGCCGAGAGAGCGAAGCGAGCGGTGCCGCGGCAGTGGCCGGCGAGTGCCAGAAACGGCTTGCATTAATAGAAAAAAGAAATTTGTCCCAGGTGAAAGTGACAACTGTGTAATATGACATTTTCATATAAAAAATCTTGATTTTAAAAATTTGGATATTGTTTTTCTGGATATCAATTAAGGGTATTTATTAAATTTGTATTTTAAAAATTGGGCTTTCGTGCATATGGATTACGGTCATCTGGATTTTGTGCATTTAGATTTCGTGTGTCTGGAACTCATTCGTCTGGATTCTAAAACGTCATACAAATGAATAAATGGTCAAATGAAATTCGGAGTTGCGATTATATGGCAAACAAAACTTCGGAATTTTTAAAAACGGGATTATGAAAAAATGTCCCAACGTTTTCGGGATTATGATATTCGGAATATTAAAATTCGGGATTAAGATAGGTAACCCTAATCTAGTCTTGTCTTAATTTTTATGTTCAGCTAGCTCATGTCCGCGGCTTCGAATGCTTTGTATAACGTTCCCAATTCCCACGGGAATACCTTATTTGGGATCAAAATATGCCCCCAGGGATAATGCCGTTTACTTTTAAGTATTATCAATATTTCGAGACCATATAGTCGATAACTTTGGTGTCGTCTATCTGTATGTGTGTATTGTATATTCCAGGCTAGCGGCTACATTTTTTTATCAGATCTCAACGATACCTGGTACAAGTGTTTCTTGATTATTATTTTTATCATCGAAATCCTGGTTTTGATTGGGTTGGAGGAATGGAGAGAAAAACCCGAATCAAATTTTTGTTGTTTGCAAGGTCAATTGTTCGATCATATAGAGGGGACCACTGGAGCCCGTAATATTGCTGTAGATTATACTGTTACTAGGTTTTATTACACACATTTAATTACAATTTTTTAAGGATTAGAACTATAGCAAATGTGAACCGGTTTCCAGGGAATTTAAATAATGCTCATTTATATAGACTCTCTCTCAAAGTTCATACAATCTGCTATTTTTAAAGCATGTTCGTGTAAGAATAGTCTTAAGATGTTCTTCATTCCAATATTGAACTGGTTTTGGTGGAAACAACAGTGAAATTAAAATTTAAGGTTTGAAAAGTAAAAAAATAAAATATATTTTCTAAAATATATAATATGGTAGGTTAAAATAATTTAACAATAAATATAACATCAAAACTGTGCTTACAATTATTATAATCTTTGTTTCCGTCGGGATATACGCGGTATTATTATCGGCAGTAGAGAAACGAATTTCTTTTTGCTGGGGGAGTTTTTTTTTTGGCTGACGTTGCTTGTAGATGAACCTGCTTCCGACTGGCTTGCAGCTGGAGGGACTGGCTCTGTTGCTATCGGCTGCGATACAGGTGGTGGGCAACCAGTGTATTTTCTTTGAGCTATCATCCAACGGGCAACCTAATAACAAAACAGATTATTACAAAAAATTCAAGATATAAAAATACACCTCAAAATTTGAGACAACAACCGATTTCTAATGACCGAAATGGGATCAAATATTTGTCTGAATGGGATTTCATTTAAAAAAAAAAATTAAATCGTTTCACGCAGTCCAGAGAAATATGATAACAAAAAAAACACAGTTGAATTGAGAACATCCTACTTTTTTGGAAGTCGATTGAAAATAGACGATTATTTTATTTAGTTTTGAACTGTTTTGTCTCTTTCACGAAACAACCTCTTTAAATTGCGAGAAAGCAACAACACAATTTATATAAAGCAAAAAGATATAAAACAAACACATAGGTACCTACCTACTCTAACCCAAGTTTTCCTTGACGAGGTAGACAGAGGTTACGCTTACATTTTACCAGTCAATTGATTAGTCTGACTTGGGAAGAGTTTATTATCTTTTCTGGGCACATTGGGAAGTCGAAGCCTAATCCATCTGTAAGCAAATGCACTACGTGCAGGCGAATATATGTGGGTAGCTTCTTAGCCCCATGATTTTAAAAAAGAAACTTACATTTTCACAGTTGCGACACCACATCAGTTTGTCTCCACAATTCACGCAAGACATATCGAATTAAGAACTTCAAACTCTTGTAGATTACTGTACAGTAGTGGCAATACTGCTAGCTGCTAACTGATTGAAATTATTACAAAATATCCTTACTTTTATACTAAAATATTAACAAACAAGGATCATTTAGGAGTTTTGACACTTATCTGATAGATTTATTAAGTAATGCTTAAAGCTTTGTGAGTACGAATAGTTTTATGAATAACGAGAATAGTTAGTTAATGGTTCACTTATGAAATGTTTCACTAAGTTAGATACTTATTTGAACTTCAAGATTTCAGCAAATCTCAACTACACGTAGAATCCCTATCGATTAACGAAGAAGACTATGGATAGTGTATGTTTCCAGTAAGCGGAAATAGATCACACACACATGTCACGCCTATATCCCGAAGAGGTAGGCAAAGGCGCGTTACTCACCCATAATTTGCCAGTATTTTTAGTCCCACGTTATATGGGGCAAGCCTATTGCCGTCACCGGGCACTCTAGAAAGTGGGTTATGTCGTAAATTACCGAATTAATGTAATAAAATAAGCAGCTAAATTATAATTTTGAAAACTAAATTTGATTACCGATGCCTTGCGATGAAATGTTGATGAAATGCCACAAAATCATACGTGCCAGCCGCTGTGGCACAGCAAATTAAAGTCGGACTCTAAAGTCTAAATAACCACGACGAAATAGATCACGTGTCACTTATTACCAACATGGGATCAAAAATATAATGGCCTCTGTCTCTGTCCAACTCTGCGAGACACAGATTGTGTGTTATGTACGGCTGGCCTCAAACACCATAGGCATTATCACAAAACAATAGCTTGTCTTGATCCATCCCGTCGAGGATCCGTCGGGGGAGACCAATGGCACCTACAATGCAGACATATTCAGAAATACGAAAATGAAATGAGAGCATTATGACATCTATGAATACTATTATAACATTTTGTAACTTCGTAAAATATCTCAGTTTAAACTTTTTTTTTAAATAAAACTAAGATTATAGCAGTTACCTTTTTATTCTCCGGGCACGGCTATGTATCTCTGACCATGAGAATTATTAGTGTGTAATTTCATTTTCAATTTGAGGAAAAGGGTTTGCAACATTCAGTACTATTCAACGTTCTTAAAGCGGAATTATTCTTTCTAAATTTCTTCACGTGAAGTTGAGGTTGGCTTAGGCATTTAGTTCAAGTAAGTGACTAACGACCGAATTCTGAAACGTCATTCAAATATTTAGGAGCTGCTTAAATGCTTGAGCAGCACTTAAACTTATTTTTCATACAAAAACGTCACTTTTGAGTGCCGCTTATTTGAGTGACGTTTCAGTATTCGGCGATAAGTAAATCGTTTTTAAATGAACAATTAACTAAATTCTTTCGTAACTCATAAAATTATTCGCAATCTGCAAGCTATGATCATTAGTTAATAAATATATCAGCTAATGTGTAAAATAACTTATTAAGTGCTTATTAATTAATATTTTACTATATAAGTATGGAATTTTTAGAATAACCTCTATCAGTTACCTGCTAACAGTCTTGTCACTACTACACATTTGTCAAGAACAATTGTAAAGTTTATATTCAATATGAATTGCTTGAATTGTGAAGAGGTACTCAACTGCTGTCGCAGTTGTGATAATGTAAGTATTTCCTTTATATTGCGGTGCTTAAGAGGCTAACAACATATCTAAGGCTGAAGTTAATCTCACCTGTACGTGATACACCTGCTTATTTCATAATACAAATTAAATGTCAAGGTACATGTCAAGCTTACCAAATTATTAATAAATATACAAAAATAAACAATTGATATGTCAGAAATAAATTCCTGGTGCAAAGGTGCCCATGATGATGGCAGCATTGCTCTGCTGAATGGCAATGGACAATCTTTGTACCAGGAAAGACTCAGAGTGAGTGTTGCCGTCAGTCCTGCTCAGACCAAGTGGCTCCAGGACGCAGGGCATGTTGACCGATATCAGAGCCCGCCGGTCAATATCATTATGGGCATGGTCCGCGGAAACCTACCCGAGGAACGGTGGCAACTAAGTGCGTGGTGACCAACGGCTTCCACCTTAGAACCGCAGATGCACCAATGATGTTCGCCTATAAATATACAAAATAAAAATTTACAATCGTATTCTTCCTTTTTTGGAAGTTGGGTAAAAATATGTGTTAAGTGAAAGAAACGAAAGAGTTCAAAGCAAAAATATTTTATAAAATTTTTCTTAACAGTATGTTTTGTTATCAGGTCTCCCGTTGGTTGATAGCGCAAGAGAAATACTTCTGTAACCCACCGCCCGATTCGCAACCCATTGCAACAGAACCAGTCCTTCTAGCGGGAAGCCACTCAGAAGCCGGCTCGTCTTTAAGCAATGCCAGCCAAAAAAAAAACTCCAAAAGCAAAAAAAAAAACTTCAGAACCATTTCTCTACAGCCCATACTAATACCGCGTATATCCCGGCGGAGACAAAGATTATAATAATTGTTATCATTGTTTTGATGTTATATTTATTGTTAAATTATTTTAACCTACCATATTATATTTTTTAGAAAATAAACTTTCTTTTTTTATATTTTTTAGAAAATAAACTTCTTATTATTTCACTTTCTAAACCCTACAATTTAAATTCACTGCTGTTTCGGCCCAAACCAGTTCAATATTGGAAATGGCGTTCCTTCTAAGCCGATTTTTACACGGACGTGCTTTTATAATAGCAGTTCGTTTCAACCTTATAGGATTGGATAGAAATGTCAAAATAGTTGAGCAGAGTTTGTTGGATTTAAAGTCTTTGCAAAGAGAACACGGATTGTGCTGGTTGTACTCGTAGATAGAAAATAGTTCCATTTGCTTTTAATACTATTATAAACTAGATACGTAATTTAAAACTTTTAGACTTACTCTTATTTATACTAGATAAAGTATTAAAGGAGAGCAAAGACATGTGTAAATACTTATCATAGGAAGAGAGGTATTTTTTTTTAAATAAATAATTTTGGACATTCTCACACGACGTCATCTAGCCCAAATTAAGCTAATATAGGCTTGTGCTATGGGATCTAGACAACTGATAAAAATACTTATATATTTTTAAATACCTGAGACTACAAGGACGGCAGTCGCATACACATACAACTGCGCCACCGAGGCAGCCTATTCTATGAGGGATATAGACATTATTGTATATACTCGTAGGTATGTAAAAGGTTATTTCTATTCCTACTTCCAAATGTGACCAAAGTCGCTAGTGTCTCAAATGTTGCAAATGAAGCCGTAATAAAGGTATCTGTCTACCTCTTCGTCGATACAGACATTATTTTGTATCTGTGATGTTTTTTGTTATTATTAGGCTATCCATCGGACTTGGATTTTTGCGGAGCAAGTGGCTGGTTGCCTTTTAGGTTACTTCTGACGCTGGGCAAAAATTCAGGCCCCAACGCTCAATTGCAATACCGAACAACATTTCCTTGTCCCGCACCGCAAACTAGTTCAGAGTAACTAGTTCTGTGCGGGAAAAATCAAGCTTGACATTGGCGAAATCTTCGATGAACCTAGATGGTGCCACGTTTTTAAATATAAAAATAAGAAGCTATCTAGCGCCAACAGAAATTTTCAAGCCAGTACTTACCAATTAACAAATGACAATTAAATTTTACATTTAAATTAATTTTCCTCTCATCTTCCATTTTTTAATTTGCGAGCCAACTACGTCCGCTAATTAGATGTCAGGTATGTCGGTCGCAGACTCCGCTCTTGGAGATTAAGAGATAGCGGAGGGACATTATAATACCTCTGCATTTCATTGGAAATTGCATGCCGAATAGTTTGCAAATATTTAATTATACTGACCTGCGCTTGCTTAGTTAAATTGTTGTTTTAATGGTCTAATATATTTAAAATTGAAGTAATTGGGATCATAACTTGACCTATGATTGTTATTGTTTAGCATTTTTATATAGGTATGTAGTATTTGTTATACGTAGGTCACACTATAAGTTTTGCGTAACTTTAAAAAACAACATGTTAAAACCAAAATATTATGTTTATTGCTTTTCAAAATACTCTCCTTCACATTTTAAACATTTTTTCATGCGATCGAACCATTTTTTAAAACAGGAGGACCACAGATCTGAAGGCATGTTTTCTACGTGTTGATTGAACGCTATCACTGCCTATTCGGAGTTGGTAAAAGTGAAACCTCATGAAATCTTTGATTTTGGGGAAAATACAGAAATCACAGGGTGCTAGGTCGGGGCTATGCGCAGGATGGGTGACGAGTTGTACTTTTTTTTGTGGCCGTGTGTGAAGAAGCGTTGTCATGATGTAGGAGAACGCGGCTTTTGGGTCGTCTTTCGCGAACTTTTTCTAACACCCTGGGTAAACAAATGGTAGAATACCACTCGGCATTAACACTCTTTTGATCTTCAAGTGGAATTGTACAGATGTGACCCGTAGCTGAGAAAAAAACGCGATCATTTTTTTACCAACGTTTCTCGCCTGCCTCACTTTTGTTGGCTTGTTCTCATTTTCAAACACCCATTCACACGATTGCTGTTTTTTTTTCGGGTTCAAAACAATAAATCCACGTTTTGTCTCCTGTGACAATGTCATAAACAGCATTAGAATGTCCGTGGTCGTACTTCAGTAGCATCTGTGAGCACCATTCCACGCGAGCCCGCTTCTGCTCCGCTGTCAGTTCATGAGGGATCCAACGACAACAAAGTTTCCGAACTTTCAATTCTTCGTGTAAAATTTTCCGGTTTTGACTCATACCAATCCCCAATAGTCCTCGAATTGTCTCATAGGTAATCCGCGGGTTTTCTTCAATTAACCGCTTAACAGTAGCCACATTATTTTCGTTGACGGCAGTTGAAGGCCGCCCTTCACGAAATTCGTCATGTAAAGAAACTTGACCTCTCTCAAATTCAGCAAACCATCGCCTCACGGTGCTCAAACAAGGTGCTTCTCTCCCAAAAGCATTTTGAAGACGAGCGGCACAGTCTTGCGGAGAGAGAGAACTTTTAAAATCATAAAAAATCATCACTCTAAAATCTTTTCGACTTAATTCCATTTTCGTTGCATACGTAGAACTTTGATGTGTGATAAAAAACATTTGATGATTTCCCGCCAATTGTTTTTTTTTACTACTAAGAAGGTTGCAACGTTTAAAAAAATATAACATTCGAAATTCAAATAGTTCCGATTAGCTACAAGTGCAAAACTTTTAGTGTGCCCCATGTATAACACTTTTGTGATTACTTATTGGTGATTAATTTAAGCGCCAGCGATTTCTGGCAAGAAATTTTAAATGAGTGGCTTTTTTTGTACAGCCTTCTACTTGGCAGCCTGTGGGCGGACTATTTGCAAGCTTCCTATGGGTTTCCGGGATCAATTCAATAATACATTCAGGAGGCTATTGGGGTTACCCTGGCGCTGTAGTGCAACCGGTATGTTTGCCGACGCCCGGGTTGATTGATTTTACACTATAATGCGCAAACGAGCCACATCACTACTGCACCGCGTCAGGGGGAGAACCAATAGTGTCCTGACAATGATAGCCTGTAGGCTTGACTATCGTTATCTAAACCATTGTTCACGCTTGCATTTGATGAAACCCTCTATAACTTAGATTAGCCGCTTTTATGCTATTATTTTTATGCAATGTCAAGCCAGAATCCCATGATGATGATGATTATTATTTGTATTTTTTTTTTTTGACATTTAATAAACTATTAAATTAAATTATTTACATTTTTCTTTAATTTGACATTTAACTTGATTCTATACGGACATTCCATGATAATATCACAGAATAGGGAATACGTGTTTTGTAGAACAGTAAATAAAGTTGATTATAAAATTTAGGTATTATATTTACATACGTCATACAACACAAAATAATAAAATGCTGGTTTAATACCATTAACTGTTATTATATATACATAAATCCACTTTAAGTGTGGGGTGGCCACAACACCCCGCGAGTGCTCACGAGGCTACAAACCGCGCGAGTGATCGAGGGTTGCCTCTATATCAACACTATGGTCAATGCCGTGTCACAAACAAGAGACAACCCTTACTGACTTACAACTTCAAGTTGTGGCTGACGTCACGTATTTTTTGCTATATTATTTAATAATATTGACATTAAATCACTTGCTGTTAATTTATTTCGTTTGTTTTTATTTCAAAACCTAATTTTATTATTCATGTTTCAGAAAAAAAAATATGTGTAAGTTTTATATGGGTAAGTACCCGAAATAAAGATTAATTTGATTTGATTTTATAATTTCTTGCCAGATTCTTACTTCTGTTGTATTGCGAATCTGGCAGTAAACGTTGCATCACAAGGGTCATCATGCATACTATCTGATGCCTGAAACTGCAAAAGTCATGGAACGCTTGTATTACAATAACTTTTTTGAATGGAATCAGGCGTTACCTGGCGAAAGTCCATGATAAAACAATGGGGTAAGATGTTGAATTTTTTTTTTCTGACTGTCTCGTGAGTAGGTGAAACATATGTCGATGTTTATAATGTAGCGAAATTAGTGCAATTACATAAAAAAAAATCAACATCTTACCGCATTGTTTTAATAACTTTTTTCTTGACATCTGATATTAATGAAACAAGACCTTAAGTTGACGTTCATCTATTTATTAAAACTTAGCAGCTTAACGTGTGGACACATGATCTACCTGTACCTACAGAAAAATACCTGTTTTGTGTTTAATAAAAATCTTATGCTCAAACTCAATTTTTGATAACTTTTTTAAATTACATACTTAAATACATAATTTCTACTGTTTTATCATTCATTGACATAAGAAACCAATATCGTCGTGCTCATGAATAATGAAAAATGAGCACGGATTTCTGATTCACATTGAACTTGTATGGACCAAGAGCCCACGACAGCCTGAAGACCGTCTTTTCATAAATTGCTGCAATATTTTTATGAACGACTTCCTAAAAAGAACAGGTTTTCAATTCGACAGGATTTTTTTACGTTTGTTACTCTTCCGACTGGGTGAATCGATTTTATTTTTTTTGGTGTTAGAAATGTTCCGTTTTTAAGCTTTTGTAGTTAATGGCTCAGAACCGTTATAATTTCGTTATTATCAGTCCGTCTGCCCGTCCGTACTCAGCTTTCCTCCCGTTTGGGAGACTAGAGTAAAAATTTAATGATTATAAATATTATGTATTTTTTTTTATTTTGGGACGTGCAAAGTAGCGATGATTTTATTTCTAGCGTGGAGATTTCCCCACAGAGTGGGGTTTCCCCATAGAGTGGGGTGTCTTTGGTGTTAATAAAATTTTGAGTTAAGTATCTTTTTGCGAGATATTCAGCTTGAAAGTAATTTTTTATTTTATTTAAAAAAGATCAGGATAGTCGTCCACCCGCCGTCCTTACAGAAGCAGGCTAAAAGGATTGCGTGCTGCGGGGCCTTTGCCTCACAGCACGCAACCAGATTCACTGGACGTGGGATTTTCTTTCCGACCAAACCCCCGAAGAGGCCACACCGGTGGCCAAAGTTCGCCGGGTGCTACTGGAAACGCCTTCAGTGTCACCAGAGACGCCCGCAGCAATGGACATTCAATTGGTCTCGCGGAATTAAAAAAAAAAGGTTATAGTCCAAGTTAAACTATAAAGGAAAACTATAACTCTGTTTGTTCAGGAGGTATAGAGGTTTTATGGGTGGTTACGGAACCCTATTCCATCCGTGGTCCGATCCGCATTTGGCCGGTTTTTTATAAAGTAACGTCATGGGCTCTTAGACTATTACTTACCTTCCGTCTAGGTAAAAATATTAATATCTTATGAAACGCTTAGCGAGTTTGGCTTCAAAGGACGCTTTTGATATTCGAAAATTCAAGAGACTCAAAGTAAATATTTATTTTATTAAGAATTTGTTACGCTATTTGGTCTTCACAAAATACTATTTACTAAGCAGATTTGAAATGATGTTGACTTTAAACAATTTTCAATCATTTGGGTAGCGTAAAATATTTTATCAATTGTCATGTTGAAAGTTCGTATCGATACACATTTTCTAAAAGATTTTCTGAAAATCTGTATCATAAAGTAACTATTGAAATAAATCTGTATAAATTACTTTTTAAATGATCATAGTACAGTTCGAGAAAATTCTACTTGCAATATAACATTATTTCGATCATACCGCCTTGTTGAGTTTAACCGCCATAATATTGTCGATAACTTAAATGCGTAAACGCATGAGATTGGATAAAGTTGTATATGAAACTGCACATAACTAAGCATAAGAAACTCGTATGATACCATATTATTATGTATGAAGAAATTGGCCAAGGTTCATTTCTTTAAAACCCCCCGGTATATATATGGTCCCCGTACCCTATAGCTTTTACCAGGCACCTTATGCAACAGTTAGCCATTACTGATTTATCATCTTATATATTCTGTTTTTTTTTTCCATTATGATGTAACTTAATGATTCCCTCATAACAATTACAATCTAGCCTTAAGGAATAAGTAATTTAAATATAACTTAATTTGCTAAAAATTTACAATTTAAAGAATGTGTCCATTGACACTTTTCTTATAGTCTCTATTATAATGGAATGACACTTAGTTCTTGTGTTCTTCAAGGGTAGTAGCACTTACTGCACTCCGTAACACTAATTTCACTACACTAACTCAAAAGGCTTAGTCCTTTTCAGTCTCCTTACTATGTCCGTGGTGTCAAGGAGCTGGATAGCCTCGACATTCACATGTTGCAGAAGTCTTTGTTAATGAGCTTCGGCGTATTTATTTATAACCTTAGCAACAAGGTCCACTCCTAAATCGCGGTGGATATCCTCATTTATTCTGTAATCTGATGAAGATATATATTCTGTAATCTGAACTTAAATTCGAACAGCCAGGGCCAATATTACATACTAAGCCTACAATCTCTGCAATCCTTGACTTTTTTAACATCAAAACATTATGTTTAAGAGAAGTCATGAAATAATAAGTACCGATAAATATTTAAAGTGCCTCTAACTTAAAACGCCGTTTAATTAAGTTGAAACTTTTACTGTTAATTGAAAAAAAAGTAAAATAGGTATTTAAATGAGATTCAGTCATGGTGTTTGTAACTATTAAACCGTTTAACACGCCGCGCCGTTACGACCATTTGATAAATCGTAGAAGTATAATTAGCCTAAGCAGGATCTAAGTTGAACGTCCTCTTCTTTTTTTTAAATTTCGCAGCCGCTTCTACGTCGTAACCGGGCGTCCCTGGTACGCACCAGAAGCATATTACCTATATTCACCCACACCTTGTCAGTTCTTGTTGATTCCACACAATACGCAGTTAGCTAATTTATTTCGGAGAAGTATAATTTACCAGGAGACTTTCCATCTGTATTTTGCCACATAAATTAATATATTACAAAGAAATTATTACTCTTTTGACGCTAAAATTGAATTATATTTTGAAGTAACAAAGTTTCTCTCAGATTCTGAAATAACAAAGGAAATAATAATTATGTCCAAAATATCAAAGCAATGTTAAATTAACTTTGATTTGTTCGAGACAAATCAAATACTTAGTCAAAGTAATCTTTTATATTAACCTACTAGCGGAAGCCCGTGCCTTCGTCCTCTTGACAAAACATATACCTATACAAAAACCTTCCTTGAGAACTACTCTATTAATTGGTGATGCGTAGTTTTAAAGATTTAAGCATAACTATAGCAAAACGACTATACTATGTTATGAATAAATGATGAATTCACACACTTGTATACTGTTCCACTACTGTATAATATTAATTTTCACTGACTGTCTAACGTATATCTTCAAGCCATTAAGAAACAAAATTTTATTTCTTAATGGCTTGAAGATGATATGTTAGACAGTGACGAACACCTTTGATAATGCTGAAAAGCGAAACCGGTCGGTGAACATTAATATAGCGCTGCTGCTGCATCGGGTGAAGGCCTTAAACGGCGTAAATATGCTAACCTAGCAGGTGATTATGTATTTGAGTCGTTAGGGGTTGAGACACTGGGGTCATGGGGTCCGAGTGCTCGCCGTCTTTAAAGATACATTGCTAAACGCTTAATCGATGCTTCTCAGGACCAGAAGGCTGGCTTTTCTGGCCCAAAGAGTAAGTATCGCCATCCAACGTGGCTACACAGCCAGCATTCTGGGAACCTTCCCAGTCGGCAATGACGCGGAGGATTTTCTTAAACGATATTTTATAATGTAAATATTTTTATTATATAATTACCTATGTATATTGTAATTCTTATTGTATGCATTACTATAGATTGAACTAAGTGCCAACAATCGAAAGTATAAACTACATAGGTACTATGTTATGATATCGGGTTTTTTAAGGTTCGTGCACAACGCTCGTCGGGGAGTCGTAGGTAATCTTTGATATTATGACTACTTCATATTATAATCATATTTTACAAATTCTTTTTTTTTTTTTAGAAAAAATTAAATGTCAAGGTACATGTCAAGCTTACAAAATTAATAATAAGTGTACATGTACCTTGAAATTTAATTTTTTCTAAATAAAAAATTCAGTTTAAAAATTATGTTAATTATTATGTTATGTATTGTACAAAATGTACTGACAACGAACCTAATCAACTGAAAATTTTCTAGTTAGTAAGAAAAGGTGTGCCAGTGCCCCCTATTACTTAGGTACTGGTATGTTAATGGCTAAAAGTGGGTATCTAAATTTTGTTTTTCAAATTATAAGCAAAAATATTGAAATATTAAAAAAGTAGTTACAAGTAAACAAAAAACATTGTGAAAGATACAACCGACACAAATCGTTTACTTAATTAGTGAATTCACTAATTTGTAGTAAAACTCATCCGGAAATTGACAATTAATATGTAGATAGCTGGTACAAAACAAACAAAGGTTAATTGTTATAACCCGGTATAATTAACTTGCTAAATTTGTGAATTAGCATAATTTGTACTTATCTAATGAGAATTCGCTTAAGGGCTTATCTTTAAAGTTGTCTACATAAGTACTTTGTTACACAACAGTTAAGTTTAATGTTTAATTATGTTGTATTGGGTTCGACGCTGGGTTACAATGGTTTTTTCATCTCTCATGCTCTGAAAGTGGGTCATTGCTTACCTAATATGCGGGTTGAAAGTGATACATTTCGGCCCTAGGGCGGAAAAGTAAAAAAAAAATCATCAGCATATCTTGAGGCGATGGCATAACACGTATACAGTCAAAGTTCGATAGTCAATACAACATTCTGGTTTTTGAATGATCATAAACAAAAAAAGAGTTGGGTTACAATAAAATAAAACGTAAATAGCACAAACAATAATTATTTGGACAATTATACCTTAAAATACTGAGTATCAGAATTTTAAGATTGAGACTCCAACCAAACCTGACTAATTCGACCGCCGCCGCCGTAACGCGTCAAATCATAAAAAAATACTCTATAGTGCATCCTAAAATATGTGCGTAAAAAAATAATTGAAGTAATAAAACAAAACTGAAGACCAGTTTGGATATGACCAAAAGACTTGCCTGCCCTGGAAAAAGTGCGAATGAAAAACAAAAATTAAAAAAAAAAGACGGGAAGTACAATACTTGATACGTGATCAATCTCTATTGTTATATTTGTTTTATTTGACTTTTATTTGCTTTCCTCGTATTCGAAATGAAAAGTAGAGTGTTTAACTCGGGTGAAAACACCCATTTCTGCCTCGAACTATTGGCGCTCTCACTACGTTCGAGCGCCAAAATATCTCGTCAGAAATGGGATGCTTTCTTCCCTTGGTTAACAATCTACTATTGTACAACTTGCAAGCCCAGTAACTTTGTTGGTCCTAGGTAATAGGTGGCGAGTCTATTGATGCTTTTCGGGGACTTTAGTTTGTCAGGACGTCGTTGCCCGTGTGTGTGGTGTGTATGCCCTTAAATGGGGCACACACACCACCACTTTCAGATGATGTTGGTTTGGGACCCTAAGATCTTGATAGGTGTACGGTGTGTACACTTGAGAGATGTTGTGGTGAAGATGTTGGAGTGCAGAAGTAAAAGTCTTGACTAATACACTATCACTGATGGAGTTTATTGAGTTAAGTACTAATTACAGTGAAATAGTGACTTTTCTTTCCCGGTGGTGTTGACCGTGTCACGGTTCGGTTCGCACTAGTGTTATATGTATTGACCGATGCACCTTCAGGGCACATCGCAGTGTCAGCTAAAATATAATATAATTAAGTACATGTACAGTGTAAGACTGTACAATAGGTTTTTTGATTTAAGTGTGCGTGTGTGCGATTCAATTTTAAAGCTAATTTTTTTGGTAAGGTATAGTGTATGTGTAAAAAACCACTCTTAAAACTAAACGGCGGGCTCAAAAAATTGCAAAAATTTATGATGGTAGTCCATGTAATTAACTTTGAAGGAAAACAATTAAAAAAAAAAAAAAGATAAGAAACTGGTATTTGTGTTCGCATGAGTAACGGGGACAAGAAAAATAAAATTCAACTCGAGCAACACGAGCAAAATTAATATTTTAAAACTTTTTTAAACCTACTGTGGTTTTTCTCTGAAATATTTACCTAAGGTGTAACATAATATTCCCTTACTTTAACAAAGAAGTATCAGCTCAGAAAACTTTTTTCCCTTCACGACACACTGGGCAGAGAAAAATGGCTAATTTCAAGAGTGTCCAGTTCCCAAAAACGTCCCGCTCGAGTCGCCAGGTATTTCAGGTATTCACCCAAGAAAAACACTAGGCTCAGGACAAAGTGATTTAATCCATGAACTTTGGTACATACATATGTAGTGACAGTAAACTTTACTGTCGTGATTTAGGTAAATCATATAGCGCCATCTATTGGTGAGGTGTTGAACTAACTAACATATTATAATTACACAACTAGACATTCCGGCCACCATGGACGATGTCCATAAAAAATTAAAAACTAAGTGGTCTACTAACCCCACCGTACAGGGTGCAGCTTAAGTAGATGTAAATTTGAGACTAAATTATACATAAAACGGTTAATGCAAACAAAATACATCTACCTCTATACAAATAAACAATAAAGAAACTGAATACATACACAAGTTATTCATAAGAGAGTGGTAATATAATGAGTTTAGAAATTGGTCTTTTAGTTATAGACCCTTTATATTTTAAGGATACCACTCGCGTGAGATTGTCCAGACCAGCATGCTTCTGCGTTATTATTCCATATAACCACCGGGCTGGCGGGAGGTCGTCCTCCTTTACCAATACAACGTCGCCTACCTTTGGCTCTGGCGAGATGTATGACCATTTATAACGGTGTTGAAGTTGAGTAAGATACTCGTGCGACCATCTACGCCAAAAATCTTGGACCAGGCGCTGAGTGAAGTGCCAGCGTTTGAGAGTACTAATGTTTTCTGGCTCGCATCTGGTACTAGCATTAGTGGTTCACCTACGAGAAAGTATCCCGGGGTGAGCGGATACGGGTCTTCTGGACCGGTAGAGCTCACCTGAGTGATGGGTCGCGAATTAAGGCAAGCTTCAATCTGACATAAAAGAGTAGCCATTTCTTCGAACGTCAGTGTGCTATTGGCGATCACTCTTTTCAAGTGATGTTTTGTGGCTCGTATTCCAGCTTCCCACAGTCCTCCGAAATTTGGGGATTGGGGGGGGATAAAATGCCAGGTTGTGCCATTCGTCTCTAAGAAATTAGCCACATCAGCTGCAACAAGTGAACCTTCCAGATAAAAACGCGCTTGAAGTCAAGTCACTTACGACTTCAAGATGAATTGCCCGAGTGGCCATGCAGATGAACAGGCAGATATATCCTTTTGTGGAGCGAATACCACGTCCCCTTGACGATCTGATAAGAATAGGTCCTGCGTAGTCTACGCCACTTTGGTGGAAAGGCCGGCAAGCAGTAACGCGAGTGGTTGGAAGTTGGCCCATCAACTGGTGGGACGTCTGTGCTGAATGACGAACACAGGCTATGCACTTTCGAACATGTTGCCGTACAAGATTTTTTGCCTTAACAATCCAATATTGCGTTCTCAGATAGTTGAGCATTAATTGAGGACCGCCATGTAGAGTACGTTCATGAGCGTCCGCAACAATGAGCTGAGTCAAATGCGCCTTACAAGGCAGTCCATGCCTTAACTCCGCCTGAAGGGTAGGCCCAACCATCATATCCTTGTTTAGAGAAGTTCCATTATTCAATGTACAAGATGCGTCAAACACTACTCGAACCTTAGTTGTGGTTTTATCATTTCTGATTACAGCATGATGTGGTAGATACACCGCAGTAGACTTCCCCATCTCGGCTTCTGGAACAATTTCCATATGACCGAGTGACAAGTATTCATCGACGACGTTCGAATATTCAGTCTGTAATTCAAGATTATGTAGCAACCTTTTTTCTAAAAAATGAAACCGTTTCCGAGCAATTTCGTACGAGTTTCCCTACTGGCAACCGGGATCACTTGACTTAAAGGGCAACCTTACCACATAGCGGCCTGTTGAATCTCTTTTATAGGTTTTTAAAAAGAAGTTTTCACTGGCCTGTTCTTCTTCTGATAAAAGTCCCTGCCCGCTAGAAGTGGGCTCTTCTAGCTCCCAAAACTTTTTTAACAGGTCGTCGATGGATACCTGTGTGTGCATGGCAATAATGTTATTATTTTGCATTGATGAAAATACGCTTCCGGAAAGGATCCAACCCAGCCTGGTGTTTTGCGCTATAGGAAGACCAGGTGGACCTTTGATTACGCCTTCCATTAATATCTCCCCATACACTTCTGCTCCCAGCAGAATGTCAATTTTGTTCGGGACATTGAACTGTGGATCCACCGTCTGAAAAATGGGTTGGCAATGTATGGAAAACAATATTTTTATCGGGAAGAAGTGATGTTAATTTGTTGAGAACGTGAGCATTTACTTCAACAAAAAAGTTGGGATCATGGCGTGACTGAACCTTGATAGTTACATACCATCTAGACTGTAATGTTGCAGTCTGGTCACCGCCAAGTCCTGATATACAGCTCTTGTTCGGATTCCTTCTTAGACCAAGCTTCTGTACTACTGCTTCGGTAATAAAGGATGCTTGAGATTCTTGGTCTAGAAGCGATTTTAAGATGAAAGTACCTGTTCTTGATTCCACCTTTATCATGGCAGAGGCCAATAACACTTGACTGTTTATATTAGAGAAACAGGATACAATTTTTGATGACTCGCCCTGTGAATTAGATAGTGTGGTGGCAGCATTATCTGCACTATCTATTGGTTGATCACCGCTGGTGTGATCACTTCTCGAGACTGAATTTGGGTGGAGAAGAGAGTGATGTCTCTTCTTGCAAATGCGACAATTGGTAGTATAACGACACGAAAACACTGAATGGTTCGGACCCAAACAGTTGAAGCATAACTTACTGGTCTGGACAAAGGCACGACGAGTCTCCACATTTTGCTTTGCAAACTTCTTACAACTTATCAATTTATGACTTTCATTACAAAAGCTACAAGTGGTGCCTGAGGTGACATGCATAACCTTTGCTGTGCGAGTATTATTAACTGGCTTAGTATTTCTGGTATCTAAAAATTCAATCGACCTAAAACGTTGACTCAAAAATTCTAAAAAATCACAAAGCTTAGGTAATTCATCTGAAATTTTACTTATTTGATTTTCCCATAGTTTTCTTGATTCAGTATCAAGTTTCAAACTCACAATAAATATTACAATTATGTCCCATGAAGATATATTAATCTCTAAATTTTTAAGGGCATTTAAACATTCATTAGTTGTATCTAAAAGTTCTTTTATAGCACTAGAAGATTCCGATTGCAAAGTCTTTTGGCTCATAAAACGTTTCAAAATACAATTTGCTAAATGTCTTTTGTTATTGTACCTTTGATCTAACTGATCCCAACAGGTCTTATAATTTGCAGCCGTAATTGGAATATGACGCAAAAGTTGTTCGGCTTCACCCGTTAAAAATCCCTTGAGATAGTGCAGCTTTTGGACATCATCCAAGCCCTTGTTGTTATGTATCAAGGACACAAATAAATCCCGGAAACTAGTCCATTCCGCGTATTGACCGCTGAAGTTAGGGATCGATATCTTGGGCAATCTAACTCCAAGGGGTTGGCTGACGTCAGACACAGTAACCTTATCCGATACAGTTTTAACAGGATTCTTAAGTTTTAATAAACATGTTTTTTAAGTCTGTTTTGTAATCCGTATAAAGCTCTTCAACCATGCCATATGCATCTTCAATACGATATTTCGAATTCACTAGCTCCTTGGTATCAATTTCCGTTACGATAGTTCTATCCGTATCTTGATATAAATTCCAATAGTTTTCCAGTGTTTCTAGCCGCGTTTCCACATATGACAGAGTTATTCTCTCCTTTGGCGATTTTTTTAAATTAGCTCCAGCTTTTTTAATCTTACTTTTAGTATCTTCCTGGATTTTAATATAACCTTCCATTGTTGTGAGGTTACGTTCCGATTAAACTTGACGTTGAGTGTAATATTATAATGAGAAATAATGTAAGTCGATGAATTTAGCTTGATGATATCCCCTCATAAATTTTCTATGTCGATGAACTCTTGTTAAAATTATTCTAAGTGTTTGCACTAACTTCTGACCGAAATCGGGCGCGGATTCCCCGTCTGAACACTTTTTGAGAAATTATTCTAAGTCCATGCACACTCTTGAATTTCACTAAGTCCAAATCTACTTGAAATATTCTAAGTTTTATTCACTTGAAATTTTCCTAAGTCAATATAATTAAAGAGTACTCACAGTTTTTCACTTGTATACTTCACTTATATCCCACCTGTAACTTGCTGCACTTTAATCCGCTGACCGCTTTCTCTTCTGCTTATACACCAGCAATACTCCTTTTCTTGGATCAGCAGGTGCTTCACGTCGCGTCGTGATGTCACTTCACGTCGAGAACTTTCCACTAGCTAGTTCGGAACTTGGTCACAATACAGTATATCACTTTTTATGACATAAACAAATTGTCGATCCGACTCGTAAGGATCATGTCCAGTTCCCAAAAACGTCCCGCTCGAGTCGCCAGGTATTTCAGGTATTCACCCAAGAAAAACACTAGGCTCAGGACAAAGTGATTTAATCCATGAACTTTGGTACATACATATGTAGTGACAGTAAACTTTACTATCGTGATTTAGGTAAATCATATAGCGCCATCTATTGGTGAGGTGTTGAACTAACTAACATATTATAATTACACAACTAGACAAAGAGGACTTGTAAATGATTCCTTAGATGTAGGGTCAGCTGTGGAAATTTCAACACGTTTTGTTTTGCCAACGAGTAAATTAAGTTTTTTTGTATTCCTCTGAATTTACCTAAATATAGAGTAATTTATGTGATAGGTTTACATATTTAATTTATTAAACTTTTATGTAAATTGGATGAAGTTGTTTAAAGCAATGAGTATGCAAACGATTTGTTTTATAACTAGTTGTTTGTCCCGGTTTCGCACGTGTGTAATTTTATTTTATCTAGTAATAAACATAGCCTATCATATATTTTTACATTACAATGGTGATAGAGTTTTAAAAGTGGTTAAGTAATTTTTAAGTTTAATAAAAAATATTTATATACAATATAATATGTTTTTTAAATATACCTACCTATTACAGAAGGGGGAAAGGAATAGAGGTGCGAGCACACATTTTTTTCTCTCTTTCTCCCAAGAAGTTAAACTTCAGTCCTGTAGTCTAAAGCAAACTCGTTTTTTTATATTCACATTTTTTTAATTGCGGGGGAAATCGGGGCAAAAAGCGCGTATGATTGCAAATTTTGAGGTCTTAACTAGTGGTATCCTGGTCAGTTGGCAGAACGTTGGAAAGAGAAGCTGCTGCTTCAAATCCAACCCAGAGCTGTCGTTTTTGCGACTCATATTGTATAATATTAATTTAGTTACATTATGAATAACTAACCTCTAGATTTAAGATGAATTACCAACACAAAATATTACCACATAAAAATGTATACATTGTCTTTTTTTAAATTAATTAAATCTAATAACCAGACTTAAGATAATTACTAACACAAATATTATTACAAAATAATTTACTTTGTCTTTCTTTGCTAATTCTGTAAGAAATAAATTTTAAAGGCTTTTTATTTTATTTATTTATTATATAATAAATAAATTCAATACACAAAATAGGGGCTCGTGGTCTAGTGGTAACCGACAATGTTAACACATTGCAAAGGTTAAACAACATCTAGTCTGGCCGGTCTTAGGATGGGGATTTTTAAGACACTGAGACCCCTCCGTGCCTCGGAGAGCACGTTAAGCCGTCGGTCCCGGTTGTCATACGAACATCTATGGCAGTCGTTAGGGGTAGTTGGAGCCCTAAATCAGAAATCCGACCGGTCTAACTACAGAACTTCGATATCGCCCATGGGTTGTGGAGGTCAGATAGCAGTCGCTTCACCGAAAATATCGAAGTTCAGCCGAATCGCAGTTAGACTGGAAAGCCGACCCCAACTGAGTTGGCAAAAGGCTCGGTGAATGATGAAATAAATTCCATACACAAAATAAATATTATTTTCCATTATATCTGTACAAAATTGTCTGTTTAAACTGTCACGTATTCCAGTAGAATACTATCAATGGTAATTTATTTCATTTAGCAAAGTGAGGAGCGGCCGTCTATGAATAATGCAGGGAATTCTTTAGAGAACCTTCAGCCTCTTGTTGTAGTATTGACTTCGCAGCTACAGTAGTGAGTGACTCTGTTCATGTTTAGGTTTAATAGACTTCATATTTTGACTTCTCAACCGGTTTTGTAAAAGGAGCAATCTTCATGTAATTGACCGAGCGAGCGAAGCGTCTACGTTTCGAGATTGGACAATTTTCCTTTTGTCCGTCTGTCTGTCTGTCGGGCTAGCAGCCACAGTTTGTATCCGATCTTCACGAAACTTGGCACAAGTGTTCCTTGCGTTATTACAAGTTTTTCATGGCGAGCTTTTTTTTGATTGGGGGGAAAATGGGATAAATAAATTAACAAATAACGTTTTAATGTTTTTACGGGCTAGCGGCCCCATTTATTATCGGATCTCCAGGGATCTTGGCTCAACCTTTACTTGAAACAATATGTTTAGAGTGATTATTTTTATTAGGGGGGAAGGATATAAAATCCCAAAAACAATATCTTTACGTTCGCGAGGTCTACTGTTCGACCATAGGGCGACCACTAGTTATAATTAAACCCGAAATGCCGAATATTCGGACTGCAGAGATTCTATTTAGTGGTATGGAACATATGTCCTGGCTGTAGGAATTTTGGTTTAAATTACAGAATTTCGAGTATTTGAGTTTCAACATTATTGTATCGTCCTATAAATATTGCATGCTCAGTGAGGCAGAGCACAGCGGAAGTAGATTCCTGTATCATCTAGGATAACCTTGTAATAATTTACCTGTGTTCAGCAATAAATAAATGATTGATTGATTGATTGATTCAAATATTTTATTGAGCCCGGTTATAACAATAGGCTTGCCGTTTAAGTGGGACTGACAAAATTACAGGCAAAGTGTGAATGTGTTATGCACCTCCGCCTACCCCTTCGGGGATAAAGGCGTGATATAATGTGCTGTGACACTCGCCGTATATTAGTTTTCTCGCCCCCATTCAACACTACCGCACGTTAGTAGGTATCGACATAATATTGTATACCTACATATAAAGACTATTATAAAGAGGAATGATTTGTATATTTGTGTGTATGTTTGTAATGAATAAACTCAAAAACTACTGTGCCGATTTCAAAAATTCTTTCACCATTGGAAAGCTACATTCACCTTGAGCCTACCTACCTTGCCACCTACTTTTTATCCCGGTAATGTGATCACGCGGGTGGAGTTGCGGCGATCAGCTAGTATTTAAATAAAAGTTAGACGGATTTCTCTAATTTTGGTCTTAATCTACTCTTAGAAGTTCAGGAAAGGTTTAAAAGGTGTTGCGACCACTAGTATGTAATATTATAAACCTTCCTTTAGTTTAAAAGTTCATAGCAAACAAAACGATTTTATACTCGTAATAATTATGTAAAAATACATTCTAAAACCTTTTCATAGATTGATTGCAAATTAAAATGCTAAAATATATCCATTACATAAATGGATAAAAAGCAAACTTTGTATGGGAATAAAAAGTTTTTAGGCTAATTCTATTTTGCACCGCAGGCAGTTGTCACATATTTTATTCAAGCTCACGTCGCATACCCACAAAAAATCCCTTAATTGATTGCTACAAAACACATTTTCGGGTTTCAACATTCCAAATTTGCTTTTTTTAACATCACCATTTCCAATGCAAATAAAATACAATTAAACCTAATTTTGCATAATATTGTAGGTATAGTTTATGCTACCGATTGTTGGCACTAAGTGGAATATCATGATGACAAACACAGTCGATATATAGATGAAAATCAGTCGAATAAGTGTACAAGACACTGATTTATTTAGAAAATCCTGAACGGTTTTGAATAAAAAAAGTACCTTATTAAAATTTTATATACCTAAAACAAACACACAAAAATTACAATTATCTTGCTGAAGAACAAGACGAAATTTTGGTAAGTAATTATGATTGTATTTTCGTGTACAAAACTAGGAAAACATTATTTACCACTACGCAATATTACTGTCTAGATGTGGTATTTCTGAAATGGATGGACCGATTTTAACACGACTTTTACTGGCTGATAGCGGATGTTATGAGAAATAACTTTATATGCTGGGAATATGGTCCCATGGGAATTAGAAACATGAAAACTATTCTATGCGGGCTAAGCCTTATACTTATTTTCTACTTGACTAAAATTTAACGCAGTAATTTTGTCGGCTCATGTCACATAATCCGGGACAAAATGGCGAGGAAATTGTAGCCGGTAGTCGGCACGGGCCAGTATTTACCGGATAGACTCAGTTTTAAATCGCACAAATCCCCTTCTAGTTCGAATAGCCGGAGCTACGAGGATTTTTAATTTGGACCATTTCATTTTGGGCTTTGAAACTAAATTTTGTTGAATTCTATTCATGGAAATGAAATTTAATTTCTTAGTTCTATATATTAAGTGATTTAATGTTCAGACAAACCTACCTATTCTATACACGATACAAGCTATTATTATGTAGCTGTAAAACAAAGTTAAGCAGTTAATAAAGGTTTAAGAAACTGTTGCATAAAGAGGGGTATTAGAAAACGAGTAGGTTTTAAAAGAACTAGCCTTATCAAGTTTCTTTATAGTACCTTACGAGTATTCTAATAGCTAGTTATGTGCAGTTTCATACATTATTTTATCCAATCTCATTCATTTAGACATTTTTAGAAACACTTACTTGAAAAAGGCGGTATGATCGTCAGACTTTAGCCTTTTATTGCTAGTAGACTGTATGAATAAAAAGTTAATTTATGATACAGATTTTGTATGAGATATACGAAATCTGCATCATAAAATAACTTTTTGATTTTTTTATTAATGTATCAACTTTTAAATTAATAATTCGAATTTTTCGACATGAGAGTAGATAAAAGTAATTCACAAACTGTATTTTCCTTTCAAAAGTATGAAGCAACTTCACCTGAAAGTTTTGAAGTGTTAAAATCCATTACTTAAACAAACCATCGGAAATTCGTTCGATACCGAATTGGCAGTCAGAGAGTCATGTAAACACATTCGGTACTGTGTCGACTTCGCTATTATAAACATTGACTTTCTGTGACTGTCGAGTGTGAAATTGGCTTCGGCTCTTTGAAAAAATTCAAATAATAAGTAAAGTCATGCCTCTAAATTATGTAGTGCAGTAATCAAGATTACGGGTAAAATACTGCTAAATTAATTACTTTGCTAATTCTTTTGACATTGACATTGACATCACGGATAAAATAAATACTATTAATACTTACTACCTACAAATGCCACATCAGATACTAAGAATTGGACGACTATTTCCCAAGAATGTTGTGTAGATATACTGTAGATTACCGATCTTTCGACACATAGTGTCTGTGTACATCGGGTTACTGGGTATGTGATTATTTTGTAGACACGATAATTTATTACCTTTCCATAGGTCGATTCACACATATCACTAAAGCCTCAGTGATGCCACAGTTCTGACAAAACACGCACAGTTCAGTATCAATGCAAAATATTCTTTCATATATTTTCCATAAACGCATCTCCGCATGTCAGTGATGACTGAGTCGTCACTGACACGGAACTGAGGCTTCCCTTATATGTGTAAATCCACCCGTAATGTTCCTTACGAACTCGAAATGGCCTGAATCATACTTTGTATGCATTCTGGATATATTTAAGTCGGGATTATCGAGTACGGTTAAATGTAAATAATCAAATGGGAAATTTTAAAAGTTGATACATCAAAATTTCTTAGTTAAAGATAATATTACTGTCACCAGGCCCTTGAAATTTAATCCAAACGATGACGTAGCCATTTTAATTCAACATCTTTACGATGGCTCAGTTTTCTGGTCGCAAATACGGGTCATCTTGAAAAGGTATCGGGTTTTCCTGATAACGGACCTTTTTATGCAAACTTTGTGATGAAATTGACTCTTTTATGGAAAAATAGATAACACTTTTCAACCGACTTCCAAAAAAGGATTAATTCGACGGTATGTTTTTTTCTTTTTCGTCAGGTATGAGATTGCTTTAGCTATTTAGTTACCAAACTGTAAAATGGCTGGCTTGCGTAAGGTTGTCTAGTTTTACAAATATACCTGTGTTTATGAATCGACCACGAGGAACCAGTTATACAGATTTGGGTGAATATCGATTCATAGATAGACCAGGGTCTATATTGTTGGTTCCACGTATAGGGGACAAGCCTATTGCCACTACCGGGCAATATGTCACTACATCATAACACAGTATAAAACAAAGTCGCCCGTTCCGTATGCATGCTTAGATCTTTAAAACTACGCTACGGATTTTTATGCGGTTTCCACCAATGAATAGAGCACTTGTCGAGGAAGGTTATTAGTATACTTATAATTTGCCAAGCAAGTAAAGCCGCGGGCGTCAAAAACTGCTGCACCGATTTTCATGCCGTTTTCTTCAATGGATATAATGGTTATTGAGAAAGGTTTAAGGCTGTAAAACTATTTCGCGCGGGCAAAGCTGCGGCCGTCCCGTAGTACAATATAAAATCAACCGTTGACCGAAACACCTTGATGGTTTGGTTGAGTAGTCCAGAACTTATTGTCAGTTGGAACGAAGTCCCACACGAAGCTCCAGTCATTCCACAGCGCACAAAAAAAGCATTATACCTACAAACGTGTGGCAAAAATTTATCGTTAACTGACTGGCTAGGTTGAATACAAAATGATGAATCATTAGTATAAAAAATAAACAGACCGTTCGTACGTAGGTACTTAAAAGAAAATTATAATTATATAAGAAATAAGTTTTCAACTTATCAAGTTTATGTTTCATTATTATGAAAATTTTAGAACAACTTAATTTCATAAATTTGATTTGAAAATAACTTGAACTAATTTTCTTTACATAGCGTAGCTTGGGCGAGTCAGCGCCGGGACCTCGTAGTGGGTCTGGGCGTGGATACCCTCTCGCTGGAGACCATGCTTCAAGCCATGGTCTCCAGCGGGAGTAGGTGGAACGCGGCCGTGTCCTTCTGCGAGCAAGTCGTGCTCGCGAAGGAGGCGGCCGAGAGGGAGAGGGAGCGTGCCCTCCCCGCCGAGTTCCGTAGTCAGCGGCGAGGCCGCCGCAGACTCATCTACGCCCAAGACCATCGACCTCCATGATCGGGGCCTGAGGACGGCGGGATCGCCACCCGTCGTCCTTACAGAAGCAGGCTAGAAGGGTTGCGTGCTGCGGGGCCTTTGCCCCATAGCACGCAACCAGATTCACTCATTGACGCGGGATAAAACCCTACCCCAACGACGCGGGATTGTCATCCCGACCCAACCCCCCGCAGAGACCACAGAGGTGGTCAAAGTCCGCCGGGCGCCACTGGAAATACGTTCTGCTTGTAACCAGAGACGCCCGGCAACGGACGTTGAAGCGGCCGCGGCCTTGGTCGCGGAACTAAAAAAAAAAAAAAAAAAAAAAAAAAAACATAGCGTAGCAAAGCGAATTTTGAAACTAGTAACAAACTTTTTAGTATAATTATGGCATTATTAGCAATTTAGTTGTAATGGTGGCTTATTAAAATTTATATTTAACGGTTCCCACATTAAATCACGCAGAACTGGTAGGCAGAGGTGATCAATACGCCCACAAGTCGCTAGTCATTTTGTTAGTAAATAGGTGGCCAGCCTATTGCCCTTACTTGGAACTTTTTTTTTTTTTTTTTATATATTTAGCCCGACAAATTGATGCCACCCGCCTGATGGTAAGCTGAGGCGACGTCTGGCAATTGAGGACGACTCTCAAAGTACACAGGAATACTATAGAGAGTGGCCCTCAACTTGACGACCCAGTAATGTGCCTCTTCACGCTTCGCTTAAAGAGCCCAGGGTTATATGTTGGAGGAAACACGTGCGCAGGCAGGGCGTTCCAAGCCACCATCGTTCGGCAGAGAAACGATCGTTTAAAACGCTCGGTTCTCGCGAAGACGGTTTCCACGGTATGAGGGTGACATCTCTGCCCGGCACGCGTTGTTCGGGATCGGAAGGGAGAGGGTGGGATCAGGTTGAAGAGCTCTTCAGAACACTCACCGTGGTAAATACGGTAGAACGCGGCCAAGGACGCAATTGTTCGGCGCTGGGCTAGCGGCTCAAGGCTTCCCGTTACCTCCGGACAGTATATAATGCGAACAGCGCGTCGCTGCATAGCGTCGAGTGCGTCCAGCAAATACTTCGCGGAGCCGTCCCAGAGGTGAGAGCAGTATTCAACGCAGGGTCTAATCTGCGTTTTGTACAGCAGACACCTCTGGTGCGGTGTAAAGAATCGCTTTACCTTGTTCAGTATTCCTAGTTTCCGCGAAGCTAGCCCAATACATCTCTCAATGTATTTTGTGTTATTGAGCTCTCGACGAACGTCTATGCCAAGGATGTCTAGATTGTCCTTCATTGGTAATATTGCATTCTGAAGAGTGGGTAGGGGAAGGAAAGGGGATTTTTTCGCTGTAAATGCACACGCCTGTGTTTTGTGGGCATTGAACCCGACCAAGTTCTCGGCACCCCATTGGGAGATACTGTCGAGGTTTCGGTCGAGATCACCCACGAGATGTCGTCTCTCCTCCTCTATCACAGAACGCCCCGCCGTCGGACGAACCGAGTAACTCCCGTGCAATGTACTGTCATCTGCATAGCAATGAATGTTCCCGAGGGAAAGCATATCATTGAAATGCAGAAGAAAGAGAGTTGGTGACAGTACGGACCCCTGCGGTACCCCGGCATTCACTTGCAAGAAGCGAGAAGCCTGGCCATCGCAGAGGACCCGCACTCGGCGCTCGTTTAAAAAACTGGCAATCCAGCTGCACAGTTGAGGAGGTAGACCATATGCCGGAAGCTTGGAAAGGAGCGAAGCATGCCAGACCCTATCGAAAGCTTTGGCGATGTCCAGGCTAATAGCCAAGGACTCGCCGAATTTATATTGCCACAGCCCCTTCCGTTTGTCCGCAAGTGCACCGCGGGAATTTGGTCTCGAAGTGGTTAATACAGCCTTTTTTGGGTTTTTTTTTACATATTTCTCACCAGGGAATTGAATGAAATGCACGTACTTTACTGCTATTGAGTGTTTAACTTGAAACTAAGTTTGCGCGAGGTAATTGTATTATTGTCTATGTGTAGGGTAACCATAAAATTTGTAACATGCAAAATAATTATGTCACATTGCATTAGATTTTTGGTGGTGGACAATAGTTTCTAAGGACTTGGGGCGGGCTCAAATTGACGACCAGACAACGGCCGACCCCGAATTAAATGGAAAAAGGCACGACAGAAGAAAATTGCATTAGGTTTTTAGTATTATTAAAATTAGTTAGTATTTAATAGTAATAATACAAAATATCATAGATACTTATAATAAACTAGCTGATCACCGCGACTCTGCCCGTGTGGTATGATTTTCTTGTTACCGATTCTGTTACTCGGGGATAGTTTAACTTTCACTGACATGTGAAAGAATTTTCAAAATCGATTCTGCAGTTACGGAATCTACTCAATTCAAACAAAAAAACAAATGATGAAACATTTCGTCTTTATATTTTAAATTAGTAAACACATAACACAGCACAACACAACACGTCGCACTAAGACATACTAGGAGCTGTGGTCGCTGCCGTGGTACTGCGCTGCAGCATGCAATTGAGCAAAGCGACTATTGTCATATTTTTGGTCAATAACTTTTTCAAAATTCAGTCTCGAACAAAACCTGCTCCTGAGAATGCTTAATTTTTGAGTGAAAAAATCATGAAAATCGGTTGGGTAGTTGTCCAGAAACAATTTCACATCGAGTTGCATTTGAGTTACCTGATAAGGAGCTTCGCTCAAAAATGTAATATAAAAACCGGCTAATGAATGTCGGGCCATGCATAGAATATGGTTTAGGGGGGGGGGGCCGTGTTTCCAACTGTTTTTTTCGAAAAAAAAACATTTTCAGTCGAATATCTCGCAAACGGATTCTTAGATCTACAAATTGTCTTTACGTATGCCTAGTATATGGGGACCGCAGCGTCAGCATTCACCTAGTATTACATCGCAACAGAGCGCTTAAGCCTAGTTCGCACTGCTTTAGTAATTTAGTAGAGTAGCGTGTAATTTAGTGGCTAAACTACTTGCTACTACACAGAAATCGTTCGCATTACGGTTTAGTACAGTACACAAGTGAGTGGTGCTGTGCAAGATGAACGGGCAGCAACGCAATAGAGTGAATAAACTGATTAAGCTAATCGTATGCGACTTGTTTCATTTGTTTAATTTTATAATACAGGGACTTAATATTCCACAAGCAATCATGTTCTAAATATTTGGAAACAAATTTTAAAGTTGTTTCTTCGCTCCTGCGAAACGACATTTTTGCGGCCAGGCGGCTACTAATGAACTCGACTAATCAACAGGTTTGGATTTGTTTAGCCGGTGAACCAGTGAGCACGGATGCGTGGTGGGAGGCACTACTCGCCCGAAAAAATAGAGTAAAATGGATTGGCTCGACTAAATCATTTACTAAATTACTCGACAAAATTTTTGTAGTTCGTACATATTTAGCTACTAAATTACTAGCCTAATCCGAACTATCTGTGTAAAATGGCAGCGTTGTTGGCCGTCAGTCTCGGCGCCCATACGGGAGCCCCGTACACGGCCATACTCCGCACGATCCCCAGGTACAGTCTCCTGCAGGAAGCGTTGGGTCCCTTTAAGTTGGGCATCAGTCGCGAAAGCGCGGCTGTCGCCCCCGTCACTTTGGGGACCAAACTTCGGAAGTGTGGTCCGAAGTTCCACCGGCTATCGAGTACAAGCCCCAGATACTTCATTGTGGGCTCGATGCCGATGCTAACGCTCCCTACATTTATGTTGGGTCCTGGAGGTGGCCCGCGCCGAGGTCCGTGAAAACACAGAGCCTCGGACTTATTCAGTGCCACGTCCAGTCCCAGCCGCCGTATCCGACCCACGACTTCAGCAACCCCAGTCGTGACCTTGAGTGTTGCCTCCTGGTGCGTTACTCCCCGCGCCGTGACGAGCGTATCGTCGGCGTAACAAGTTACACCTACGCCCTCAGGCAACGCACCCCGCAACACCCAGTCGTATCCGATGTTCCACAGGAGAGGTCCTAGGACCGACCCCTGAGGAACACCGCACGACACATCTCGCCGAGCTGGCCCGAGCCAGCTAGGGTATGTTATAGCCCTCTCGGATAAATATGCCCCGACAATACGACGGAGGTAGAGAGGCACTTCGTGGTATACCAGTGCCTCTCTAACGCAACTCCAGGGTAAGGTGTTAAAGGCGTTGGCGATGTCAAGAGACACCGCCAACACCACCTCGCCCCGCGAGACTGCTTCCTCCGCCAGGGTCTTCACGCGCATGATCGCGCTCACGGTGGACCGTCCCCGACGAAAACCGTACTGGTTGTCCGCCAGGTCTGGGCCCACACGGGTGAGATGCTCGACGAGGCGTTCCGCGATAATTCGCTCAAAGAGCTTACACACCTCGTCGAGCAGCACGATCGGCCGGTAACCGGACGGTGAGTCCACCGGCCGCCCCGCTTTCCGGATCAGGACCAGTTTCCCCGTCCTCCACACCTTGGGAAACTGGCCCCTTTCGAGGCATGCGCTGAAGAGCCCCCTCAGTCGAGGCCCGAGTTCCTCGAGGGCCAGGACCCACACACGGCCCGGAATGCCGTCGGGTCCAGGGGCGGTGGTTTTCCGGCGACTGAGCCGTAGTACCACCGCTCCTAACTCACCCTCTCTGACTTCGGGTACGTCGTCTTCGCTGCTACTATCCGCGTTGCGCGTCTGAGACGGAGCCATGCGCGGAGGGATGTGCTCCTCCACGCTCGTCGGAAACAGAGAGCCCAAGACCCCCTCCAGCCGATCCGGCTGGAGACTGGGTCAGTGGAAGCGCCCTCGGTCGGAGTTTACCTCTGACCTGTAGGTATGGGCGCCCCCATGGGTTCCGCTCCAGGGTCTCCAAGAGCTCCTCGCGGGCTGCCGTCTTAGCCCGCGTGATCGCTTCCTGGAGGGTGCCCTTAGCCTCTCTGTAGGACGCATATAGCTCCGCCTCCCGGGCTGCCGCGTCGTCTGGTCGACGATGCCTCCGGCGAAACCTGGTATACTGACGGCGGGCGGAGACGCATGCTGCACGCAGCTGTGCGATCTCCAACGACCACCAGTACACCTGCTTCCTGGCCGGCCCGGGTGTAACCCTAGGCATCGCCGCATCGCAGATTTGCGACATGACTCTCCTGAACCACTCCGCCTCGTCATCCACGTCGACAGGCCTGTCCGGCGCCGGAATCCAGGCCTGCACGATGGATGCCTCCAGGAGAGCCTCCCGGTCTAAACTCTTGAGCGCCCAACGCGGTTCCGGGGGATTCGGTACCGGCTGTGGAAGGGTAGGTGGGGGGACGACCTCAAACCGGATGTATCGGTGGTCCGAGTGCGTCTTCACACCCTCCTCCACGCACCAGCCCATTAACGGCGGGCGAGGACAGGGGTCGCGAACGTTAAGTCCACGACCGAGCTGACCCCCGGTTGAGGAGCTCTAGTCCACGTGTAGTGGCCCAGTCCTCAAGTAATCTCCCCCTGCCATTGGTCACCCGGGAGCCCCACGCCGTAGACCAGGCGTTAACGTCTCCCAGGAGAAGGACAGGGCGAGGACGACACGCAGTGAAGACGACGTCGAGCTCAGTGAGCCATAGCTCATACAGAGCGTCGTTAATGTTGTTCGGCGAGATGTATGCGGCCACGACTGCCACCCCTTCATATTCCGCCGCAACGCAGCCTCGGCCGTTTGCAATAATTGCAAACCGCGAGGTGCTCGCGGCGGACCCCCAAAGATGCAGGCCAAGCCATCTTGCGCCACCAGGCTTCCCGGGTGGGCATAGTACGGCTCGGCGACCACAACCAGGTCTATGGACCACTGCGCGATGCTCTGGTACAGAAGATCCTGAGCAGCGCGGCAGTGGTTCAAGTTCGCCTGTAGGATGCGGATATGGGTGTCCATTAATGGACGTCCATATCCGCATCCCGCCGCGAATCTGGCCGCGCAGTAGCGGCACCCCCGCTGCCCCCAGCGGACGGACGAGGCTTTGGCCTCGAGGCGGCGCAGGAACGGCTGCCGACCCGATGGTCCGCCGTCTTGCCCTCCGCCTCGCATCTAAAGCAGCGAGGACCTTGGCCGTCAGGACAATACGAGGGTACCGCACGATCTCCCTAGAGGCTGCATGTCTCCTAGCCGCGACCCCTCCATGGGACCTGGAAGCGAGAGCCCTTGCGTCATTGTTTCAATGGCACAAGGAGGCGCTGGAGCGGGACCACAGGCCTGCGTCTCGAGAAATCGAGGCCCAGCGGTCCCAACTCCGACAGGATCTCATGGAGACATGGAAGGTGCGACTTCAGCAACCAAAGTGGGGAACCACCACCATCGCGGCGGTGAGACCGATCATGGAGGAGTGGCTGCAGAGGCAGCACGGTGGCCTCACGTATCGTGCGACACAGATCATCACTGGGCACGGAAACTTCGGTGAGTATCTGTTTCGCATTCATCGTGAGGTCACACCCGCGTGTCAACACTGTGAGGCTTACGGCGAGGACACGGCATTCCACAAGTTGGTGGAATGCTCAGCATGGGCGAGTCAGCGCCAGGACCTCGTTGTGGGCCTGGACGTAGATACGCTCTCGCTGGAGACCATGCTACGAGCCATGGTCTCTAGCGGGAGCTAGTGGAACGCGGCCGTTTCCTTCTGCAAGCAGGTAATGCTCGTGAAGGAGTCGGCCGGTAGGGTGAGGGAGCGTACCCTCCCCGCTGAGTTCCGAAGTGTGCGGCGAGGACGCCGCAGACGTGACTACGCCCAGGACCATCGACCTCCATGATCGGGGCCTGAGGACGATGGATTAGCAACCCACCGTCCTTACAGAAGCAGGCTAGAAGGGCTGCGTGATGTGGGGCTTCACTCCACGCACGACCTCACTCACCGACGCGGGATTTAACCCGACGCCAAGGATGCGGGGTAACACACGACCACCACGCAGTGGCCACAATGGGGGCCAAGGTCCGCCGGGCGCCACTGTGAATTCTCTCAGTGTCTACCGGAGGCGCTCGGCAATGGACGTAAGTGCGGCCGCGGCCCAGGGCTGCGGAATAAAAAAAAAGAAAAAAAAGCCTAATCCGAACTAGGCTTTAGCGACTAGAAAGACTTGGGCAGACTAGACAGCTTAATACAAAATTCTTTGTGTAAAATTTTAAATGTAAATATTAATGACCGGGCCTGGGTCCAAGCGTCTCTTCCAGTTCGCTTGGGCGGGCTAGGTATTCGTAGAGTCACAGATGTCATTCTGCCAGCATTTCTGTCGTCGGTCCATAGCACCGAAGAATTAGTCAGGAAAATTTTGTCAAATACACTGATTGATTCCGAGGTGCGATGCAAGACCGATGCCATAAATGCTTGGAGGATGTCTTGCCCCGGCACTGACCTGCCCTCACGCCTAGGCTCACAGCGACTGTGGGATTCACCGCTCTGTAAATTGAGAATAAATACACTAATTGACACTTCTGTCAATATTTCAGAGCGTGCACGCCTACTAGCTGTTGGAGAATGGGCGTCAGGGTTATAGATCCAGGCGCTCCCATCGCCCAACATCGGTACAATGTTGGACGACACAACCTTCCACATTGTCACTTGCCTTCGGCTGGGTACACCTTGTGTATCCCCGCATCATTGCACCTGTGGAGTAGCCGTCGATAATCTGGGACACCATGGCCTTTCTTGTAGAAGAAGCACAGGTCGTATACCTCGGCACGCTATTCTAAACGACATAATTCGTAGGGCTCTTTCCACCGCAGGTTTTCCGGCCGTACGTGAACCAAATGGTTTAGCACGAAGCGATGGAAAGAGACCGGACGGTATGTCGTTGCTACCGTGGAAGATGGGAAGGCCTTTGGTGTGGGACGCTACATGCGTTGAAACCTTAGCACCTTCACACTTTCCAAGCACATCCGGATGTGCCGGCGCTGCTGCTGCATCGGCTGAAGGCCTTAAACTGCGTAAATATGCTAACCTAGCAGGTGATTACATATTTGAGCCGTTTGGGGTTGAGACACTGGGGTCATGGGGTCCGAGTGCTCGCCGCCTTTATAGAGAGATTGCTAAACGCCTAATCGATGCTTCTCAGGACCAGAAGGCTGGCTATTTTCTGACCCAAAGAATAAGTATCGCCATCCAACGTGGCAACACAGCCAGCATTCTGGGAACCTTCCCAGTCGGCAATGACGCGGAGGATTTTTTAAACGATATTTTGTAATGTAAATATTTTTAGTCTATAATTATGTTTATTTTGTATATTGTAATTCTTATTGTAAATAAATTGTTATATTCTTTAGCGACTACGTGAAGTGCAAGACCAGTGGAACGTGCTGTAATACGAAATCAGCCCTTTCAACGGAAATTACCACACAACATAGATCTAATTTGTTTCACACTTCGAGCTGATATCATTTCTTTTGTAGTTACTTATATTTTATACTTTGTACTTAGCAATTAAAATAATTATAAATAAATTGCTTTTTTTGGAGCCTTCGGCTGCAGTTAACTTAATTAGGCATCAAGGCCTATAATAATAAATAATAATAAATAAATAATAAATACTTAAACCTAGAAGGCGTTGCTGTTATGCTAATTTACTAGTATTGTAGTTACCAGTATTCAAAGTGTTTGACGGATTTTATCTCAATCCTACTAATATCCGCCGGGCGCCACTGGAAATACGTTCTGCTTGTAACCAGAGACGCCCGGCAACTACTAAAAATCCTACTAATATTATAAACGTGAAAGTTTTTGAGTATGTAGGTATGTATGTATGGATGGATGGATGTTTGTTACTCTTTCACGTAAAAACTACTGAATGGATTTTAATAAAACTTTACAATCATATAGCTTATACATCAGAATAACATTATGGGCTACAATTTATGAAGATATTGCGTGAATTGTTCAAAATATGACGCGGCGTGACGGGAACGGGAAAATATCCAAATTACCACGCGGGCGAACACTAGTAAAAAAATAAAAAAGAGAGTAAAATAGAACTATACTTTATTTTTGTAACAGTTATTTATCTTGTCTCAAATTCATCAAAATCACAGACTCCCTACATTCACGTACGTGAAAGCAATAGTTTGCCACTCGCTTCACTTCCTCTTAACTAGTTTCTTATACTGTACAAACTCAAGTGGTGGAAACAGTGTAAATAGGGGTCTTGGGAGTGTTTTACTAATTTGTAATTTTTCTGCGAGACTGTGAGAAAAAAAATTCTGCGAGACTGTGAGAAATATCTCTATGGAATAGAGGTATATATATTTTCGCTTTTATGTGGTGTAATTATACTATAGCAATAAAAAATGTACCTACGAGTATGTGTCCATTCAAATGTATCGCAAATCTAACACATTGATGGTGTAACCCATTTTCATTCGACTTTCTTCGACTACAGACTATATTCAACTATAGAATAAAAAAATATCTTATTAATAAGACTGAGGTTATGTTTTTTTATTATTTTGGATTTTTTTACGATAAAAGTGGGTAAAAATTATGTCTTTATAACGAAGATTAAATAGGTATGGATTTCCATTGTCGTTTATTCTTTAAGTTTGAACTACCATTTATTTACAACACACACACACATATCACGCCTATATCCCTGAAGGAGTAGGCAGTGGTGAATTACACACCCACAATTTGCCAGTATTTTTAGACCCACTTAATAGGGGGCAAGCCCATTTCCGTCCCTGGGTACACTTATAATGGATTATGTCCAAAATGCCTGAATAAATTTAATAAAAATTTGCCGCTATATTGTAGTTTTGAAAAAAAAAATTGCGTTGCGATGAAATTTATTTACAATAGTAATAACAACTAGTTATCCCAGCGAACTTTGTATAGCCTCAAATATAAAAAAAAAAAAAAAATTAGAATATTTTAATATTTCATGCAAATGTATGTATTATTAATTATAATTGAAAAAACGCGACGGACGAACAGACAAATTGTTGTATTAAATATATAGAATATAATATAATCTAAATATAAAGGCTTCTATAATATAAAGGCTTCGCCCGCTTGATAAATTATATGCACAAAAACCTTTTTCGAGAACCACTCTATCCATCCACAAAATCCGTTGCGTAGTTTTAAAGATCGAAGCATACTTATGGAAACGATGCGACTTTGTTCTATACTATGTTATGATTCTCTACCAAAAGTATTTATTCACAAAACATCGTTTAAATAAACCGCCACTGAAAAAGTCGTCTTTCACACGTCGACTGATAAAGTTTCCAGAACTATAGCTGCGTTTTTAATTAAATATCATTTTTGTTGACTGTGACATAATTCATACTACTACAGTCGCCAACGCCTACCTCTGTATGTTGATATTGATGTAATTTGTAAGTAAAAAGAAATTTAGTTCTTGGACTCTACAACTTTTGTATCTGGGGCCACGGTAGTGGCCGGGCCAACCGAGACAGCAAAGCGCGGGGTACTGACCTTTTCTCGAAGCGTTTCGGCGTATTTTAGTATCCTTATATTTTTCTTTCTTCTATAACTGTAAATACACCATCGCAATAGTTTTCGAAAGAAAATATAAACTTTAGGTTAAGTAATATAGCTAAGTAAGTAATATAGCAGTGAAGTATGCTAACTTTTTTTATATAATCTCTATATATAAAAATGAATCCCTATTTCCCTTGGTCACGACATCACGCGTGAACGGCTGGACCGATTTCGCTAATTCTTTTTTTGTTGTGTTCGTAATTACCAGAAGAAGGATCTTATGGAAGAAAAAAAAAGTTGTGCGGAACATTAAAAAAATTGATGCGGTACGAAGTTCGCTGGGACAGCTTGTTTTACAATACATGGGGCACACAAAAGTTTTGCACTTCTAGCTAATCGGGACAATTTGAATTTCGAATGTTATATTTATTTAAACGTTGCAACCTTCTTAGTAATAAAAAAAAACACTAGTCGGGAAATCATTTGTCAATTGTTTTTTATCACACATCTAAGTTCTACGTATGCAACGAAAATGGAATTAAGTCGAAAAGATTTTAGAGCGATGATTTTTTATGATTTTAAAAGTTCTCTCTCTCCGCAAGACTGTGCCGCTCGTCTTCAAAATTCTTTTGGGAGAGAAGCACCTTGTTTGAGCACCGTGAGGCGATGGTTTGCTGAATTGGAGAGAGGTCGAGTTTCTTTACAAGACGAATTTCGTGAAGGGCGGCCTTCAACTGCCGCAACGAAAATAATGTGGGTACTGTTAAGCGGTTAATTGAAGAAAACCCGCGGATTACCTATGAGACAATTTGAGGACCATTGGGGATTGGTATGAGTCAAATCAGGAAAACTTTACACGAAGAATTGAAAGTTCGGAAACTTTTTTGTCGTTGGATCCCTCATGAACTGACAGCGGAGCAGAAGCGGGTACTGAATTACGACCACGGACATTCTAATGCTGTTTATGACATTATCACAGGAGACGAAACGTGAATTTATTGTTTTGAACCCGAAAAAAAACAGCAATCTTGTGAATGGGTGTTTGAAAATGAGAAAGAGCCAGCAAAAGTGAGGCAGGTGAAAAACGTTGGTAAAAAAATGATCGCGTTTTTTTTCTCAGCTACGGGTCCCATCTGTACAATTTCACTTGAAGATCAAAAGAGTGTTAATGTCGAGTGGTATTCTACCATTTGTTTACCCAGGGGGTTAGAAAAAGTTCGCGAAAGACGACCCAAAAGCCGCGTTCTCCTACATCATGACAACGCTTCTTCATACACGGCCAACAAAACAAAGTCATTTTTAGCTTCCGAAAAAGTACAACTCGTCACCCATCCTGCGCATAGCCCCGACCTAGCACCCTGTGATTTCTGTATTTTCCCCAAAATCAAAGATTTGATGAGAGGTTCCACTTTTACCAACTCCGAAAAGGCAGAGTGCCTTCAGATCTGTGGTCCTCCTGTTTTAAAAAATGGTTCGATCGCATGAAAAAATGTTTAAAATGTAAAGGAGAGTATTTTGAAAAGCAATAAAAATAATATTTTGGTTTTAACATGTTGTTTTTTTAAGTTACGCAAAACTTATAGTGTGACCTACGTATAAATCACATAAAACTATAGTCTTGGGCTGAACTTGAACCTACGACTGATCCCTTTCCAGGAGGAATGGTCTACCAAGACACCACTAATAGGGATCAGCCGCTCGTTCGAGCCCAAGACCACAGTTTTTATTTTTTTTAGTTAGACTAAAGTAATTGTGATTCATATTGTAAAATTATATTTAGGCTAAGTACTTTCTTTACGATTCATTAAACCGTTAAGTGGTAATTACTTTAAAAATTTAGTCTGAAAATTTGTTTGGAAACTTTGGGTTTTGAGGTAAAATAAATTAATTATGTCAGCAGCAGAAGCTTGAAGAAAGTTTACAACTTTTTGTGAATTCACTCTAATGAGTAATACCTACCTACTGTAAGTTTTGACTTTCCTATATTTTAATTACTTACTAGAATGGGCGTTTATATTGCACGATAACGACACACGATATCGTGACGATGTCGTCCATAATATCGTGACAATATCGTCACGATATCGTCTTAGTATCGTCACGATATTGTGGGTGATATCTTCACAATATCTTGCAATGTGAAAACGCCCAATAGACGACGATAACATTTTTTTGCCGTCCGATTATAATGAAACGGCAATAGGGTTGCCCCTTATTACGTGGGACAAAATTACTGGCACAGTGTTGATATAGGCGTGATGTATGTCATGTCTGCTGATTAAAATGAAAGAAACCATTATATAGATACCTAAAAAAAGGTTTTATCTAATTTTATGATAACTATTAACCACTAATTTAGCACAAGTATCTACTATAAGATTCTATAGTAACCATAATACACACATACCACACCTATATCGTCGAAGGGGTAGGCAGAGGTGCATCACAAACCCACAATTTGCCAGTATTATTAGTCCCATGTAATAGGGGGCAAGCCTATTGCCGTCACCGGGCACACTATAATGGGTTATGTCCAAAATGGCCGAATGTATTAATAAAAAGTAGCAGCTATATAGTAATTTTGAAAAAAAAAAATTAAACCCGTTTGCCTTGCGATGAAATGTTGTTTAAAAGCAACAGCCAGCCGCTATGACACAGCCAATTAAAGTCCAGGGCGTCTCGGACTAATAACCATAATACACAAATAAATATAGTCTATTCAAACGAGCAAAGGCTACAATCATGCGATAGATAAGAATATTATATTTTTTTCATAAGAACTGTCGTGACCAAGGGAAATAGGGACTATTAAAAAATAGGGGTTGTTGATGGAAGGGTGAAAATTTAGGATTGTATGTATTTTTTAATGCCACGTTATTGATTTTTTTTTTTATCCGAAATATAAAAAAAAAATGTTAGGGGTGGACAACCCCTCTTCATTAGATCTACTATCAGACCTACTGAGTTTTCGGAGGATATGCTATCTAACACTTACACGAGAATTTAATATTATAAGATAACTCGGTAATAGGTACTTACTCCATTTCCTAATCTCTGCAGATAGTTTAAAAATCATTGCGTAGTTTAGTCACGTATTTAAACCTAGACCAACTGAATATCAACCAGTTTGTTTACCCCCCATTTTATCCAAATGGGTTGCGATGAACCCAAGTTCCTAAATTATTCACAGTGTCAATTGGGGTTGTGAATAAATATAATAATTTTGAACTATAATGAAACGTATTTATTTTGTAACTGTAGACTTAGTAACGGATAGGTAGGTACTATTAATTTTAAAAAAAGTAAATTACGGGCAAACTCGTCCTTCCGAAACTAGAGAGTGTGTTACTCGGGTGAAAACCCCCATTTCAGCCTACTTACTTGCCATCAAAATCAACTATCTTAAGAAAATATTTGGTCATGTTATAATAATAATATATAGCAATAAAACATAATGTACAAAACTTGGACCCCAAGGAATCAAAGAATAAGTTTCGATCGATAATGTCACTGGGTAAAGTTCTGTTGGCCACATTGCCATGTTCTACTTTTTATTTTTTTTAAACTCTATCAATGTTCATCGATGATTTCGCCAATGTCAAGGTAATGCTAGCATTTTACCGCACAGAAGAACTAGTTCGCGGTGCAGGACAAGGAAACGTTGTTCGGTATTGTAATTTGAGCGTTTGGACCTGGATTTTTGCGCAGCGCCAGAGGTAACCTAAAAGGCTACCAGCCTCGCGCTCCGCAAAAACCTAAGTCCATTGCCATGTTGAATGTGCCACAAATGGCATGTCAAATAAAATGTGCTGTACATTTAAATGTTTGCCAGTAAAATCACGCGACATAATTAATTGAAAGGAAGTGTCTACGAACAAATTTGCCCTTCAGATAATTTAATGCTTACTCTTAATGTTTCTTCATGCGCGTAACAGATAAATTATAGAAACATTGTAGAATGTATATTTTAGGTTTAACTTTTAATAAGTATATATATACAAATTATACACACACACACATATCACGCCTATATCCCCGAAGGGGTAGGCAGTGGCGCATTACACACCCACAATTCGACAGTATTTTTAGTCCTACGTAATAGGGGGCAAACCTATCACCGTCACCGGGCACTTTAGAAAGTGGGTAATGTCCAAAATGGCCAAATCAATTTAATAAAATAAGCAGCTATATTATAATTTTGAAAATTAAATTTGAAACCCGTTGCCTTGCGATTAAATGTTCATGAAAGGCAACAATCTTTCGTACCAATCGCTATGGCACATCCAATTAAAGTCCTGGGGGTCTCGGACAAATTATACATACACAAAATCCTTACTCGAGAATCATTTTATCCATTGGTGAAAACCGAATCAGAATCAGTTGAGTAGTTTTAAAAAACTAAGCATATATAGGGACTGTGTTTTAAGTATGGCTTTATACTATGTTATGTATTTGATACATAACCAAAAGTCGCTTGCAGTATTCTAATACTGGGGTGCGACTGTCAGAAACCTCCTTAGTTTTGATGGTAGTCCAGGGGATTGCTAATGGTATGTGCACCCTGTCCAACGAAGCGGTACATCTCCCACGTTCCCACGGGAGATATTTCGCCAGGGGAGAGACACTGTTGCGTCTAATGCCCAGTAGACTACAGCCTATCATAGACTAGAATAGTAATAGACTAATTATGATGCGGATTATTGATTCGAAAACCAATGTGATGAAGATAGTTCTTACGTTTTAATTTTTAAATATCATTAGTTTACTTACTAGGTTAAGAAGGAATCTATTTTTGTAACGAAAATTAAATGACCTTGACCATTACAACTTCACAAGATTTACTGTTATTTATTAGGTATTCATTTGTAACTCAATTCACGTATTCCAAGCAAGTATTCTACTTAGCCCGCTCATTATTTGAGGCGCCTACACCACTTATCTTCATGAATGACGACGTTAACCTAACGAGAGGTACACAGAAGATAGTTGCTTAGCAAAAACACATTCGGTTTCTCACATACTAGGGAAGATTAGTGGAGTTTTTGTTTAATACCTCACTCGGTCATCAATTTAACGGATAACTTATGTTATAACGTCCCTAAGATAGTCCATAATAGATTGAGACTAGAGATACTAATAATTTGACTGGATAATAGCCCATGGCATGCCATGGCCCATATGGAATAGTATTCTAGATCCCAATACTAACTTGAATACATTCCCTGTATAAAATGTAAGCTTTAGCACATAATAGGGAATAGTACTTACATACAGAACTTGCACTCCGACGTTAATTAACGCACATTCTTTTGTTTACAGAGAACATCATTAGAACGTTAGGGTTGTCCAGTAAAGCAAAATATATACCAGCATAATTTGACCAATAATTATAAAGTTAATGCCTCAATATCAACTCTATGGTCAATGCCGTGTCACAAACAAGAGACAATCCTTACTGATTTACAACTTCAAAGTTTTCGCTGACGTGGAATCGTATTTTTTGCGGTTGTTAGGCGAGTGGCATAGGCCTGCCTTTAGTCCTTCTAACATCAACTATTTGCAAGTAAAAGTAGTTGGCCTAACACTGATCCATTTAGTTCTAAAAATCAAATCTACCCACATTATTTAGTTCAGTTTAGACCTGTTAATTGTGTGAAGTTTGCGAAGTTTTTGAAACGTGTGCGATAATTAGTTTTAATTTTATAAATTTATTAACAAAGCAATCTGACGTCATTTCTGCAAATGGACAAATCGAGCAGCGTGCCGTCATTAAGTACCTCCATAAGAAGGGGCTGTCATCAAAAGCCATCCATGATGATATGGTCAGTACATTAGGGGATTGCGCTCTTTCATATTCATCCGTCAAAAAATGGATAGCAGAATTCAAGCGTGGTAGAGAGAGTGTGAAAGACGAACCCCGCTCTGGAAGGCCTTCGACGTCCACTACTGACGAAAATGTTAAAAAAATACTCGACTAAATTATGGGAGACCGCAGATTGAAAATTAGAGAGATTGCTGAGATTGTAGGCATCTCTTATGAACGTACTCAAAACATAATAGTCAACGTGTTGGGTTTCCACAAGGTGTCTACGAGGTGGGTTCCGCGACTGCTTTCAGTTGAGCAAAAAAGGATGCGATTGACTATTGCACGCGACTGTTTGGAGTTATTTGAAGCTGATGAATGTGATTTTTTGAATCGTTTTGTTACTATGGACGAAACATGGGTTCATTACTGTACACCGGAAACAAAACAACAATCAAAACAGTGGAAAAGACCTGGTTCACCACCCCCAGAAAAGGCTAAGTCGATTTTGTCGGCAAGTAAGGTGATGGCTTCAGTATTCTGGGACTCGAAGGGTGTGTTTATGGTTCATTATCTTAAAAGGGGTCAGACTATAAACTCTGATTATTACTGCACCTTACTACGTCATTTACGAGAGGTAATAAAAGAAAAACGTCCAGGAATAATCAGAAGAAAAGTCCTGTTTCATCAAGATAACGCTCGTGTTCACACGTCTGTCCAATCAATGGCAGAAATTCACAACTGTGGCTTTGAACTGTTACCGCATCCACCTTGTTCACCTGATCTGGCACCGTCAGACTTTTTTCTGTTCCCTAACTTAAAAAAGCACTTGGGAGGTCAAAGATTTCTGACAAATGACGAGGTCAAAGCAGCAGTAGACGCATATTTTGACTCTAATGAAGTATCATTTTTTTTTCAAGGGGCTAAATGCTTGGAACGGAAGATTTAAAAGTGCATTGAACTTGATGGTGATTATGTTGAAAAATAAAAATATATTTCATTTATTATGTATTTATATACTTGGTTAGGCCGATTACTGTTCAAATATCGAATAAACGCCTTAGTCTTGTGTGGAAGTCGCCTATTTTATTTCTCATGTTCCCGGATTGAACAAAGATAAACTTATAAAGATAACATGCAATATAAGATACGACAAGTAACCAAATGGGTGATTCTATGTTGTAGACACTTCAAAGCCGACTCTTCGAAGTAGTAATTACATTGATAACAATTATTAATAGAATAAGCAATAGCTTAACAGCTTCAATAGCTTACAATAGCTTCCTTGGCCGCATTCTACCGTATTTACCACGGCGAGTGCTCTGAAGAGCTCTTCAATCTGATCCCACCCTCTTCCTTCCGATCCCGAACAACGCGTGCCGGGCAGAGATGCCACTCCACACAGTGGATAGCATGTTCGCGAGAACCGAGCGTTTTAAACGTTCGTTTTTCTGCCGAACGATAGTGGCCTGGAACGCCCTGCCTGTGCACGTGTTTCCTCCCACATATAATCCTGGGTTCTTTAAGCGGAGCGTGAAGAGGCACATCAGTAGGTCGTCAAGTTGAGGGCCACTCTCTATAGTATTGTGTGCTGTGAGAGTGGCCCACAATCGCTAGACTTCGTCACGACTTACCACCAGGCGGGCGGCGTCAATTTGGCGAACCCAATATAAAAAAAACAAAAAAAACATGCCTGTGCCTACCCTTCAATTCAACTAACGTGATCCGATATATGATTTTTATTCAATATTTCAGCAAAAAAATGCACACAGCGCATAGGTATTATGTACGCAAACCTACCTACATAATTGTATACAAGTCTGCATACTTCATACATTTTCGTTCTGTATCTAAGGGGAGATTTTGGAGGATTTATTTTCAACCAGTCAACTCGTTATCAGTTTATATCTAATGTCTCTACTCTCTAATTAAATTCTCAAATTGAATCTCCTCAAAGAATTATTTCCAAAGTTGTTATTTAACCAATTAATATTCACTGTGGGAATTCGTTCAAATTTAAAACTAATTACGTAACTTTAGTCGCGTAAGGTACTTAAATATTTTCGTGGAAATTTTCAAGCCATCATCTGCTGAAAATAGAAGTAATTAGAGGGATTCGAATTAAGAAACGAAAGGTGTTCAAAGAAGTTGATCGTAACACACGTTCAGTAATCACTTTACATTGGAAAGTTTTGTGATATTTCGGAAATAAGCTGAGAGTTTTCAAACGAATGCGCCCTTTCTTCAGTAATTTGCTTGAAAGAACACACATTAGACAATTTTCTCCTTGAAGGAGTTGACACAATAATTAACCCATGGCATGTCTGGTGAATAAAATTTACTCGGTATGAATGTTGAGGGTATGCCAGACCTGGATTATTAGCCCCTTATAAACATGTAATAGCTACTGTATTATGTAATAAGAAATAATCCATAAACATTATCTTTTCTTATTCATTTTTATAATTAAAATAATAAATAATAATAATAAATATTGTACAGATATAGTTATCCCCTATTCTTCTAACCACCCTTGGCAGTACAAGATGGCTGCATTCCATAGTCTATTGAGTAGGATGTTAGTAGTGCCGTTGAATCAACAGGCATATGACAAAGAGTTGAATATAATTTGTCATATTGCGTACTCTAATGGTTACAACGTAGGTATGGTGTACTCAATGTTAAATAAGAAACGTAGAAATATTAGTTTTCGTTTATTACATCCATCTCTTGAACCTGTCAGGAAGTACACTGCGTGCTTGCCGTTCGTGGGTTCCGTATCATTGAGTGTTGCCAAGATCCTGAGGGAAAACAATTTATTTATAGCTTTTTTTATTCTTTTTTTTTTATCAATTTCATTTATACATCAGTCATTACAGGTACTTATCCCAATGCGACAGTGTAGTGATATTAGTCAATTATAAAAACATTACATACTTTATACAGTCTTACAAACTATAATTATGAATCACTAAATAAATTACTTTAATCAATCCATAATACCTAATTCAAAATATTTAATCAATAAGAAATTTCAAAATAATAGTCCACCAAAATAATGTTCAATAATAACTAACAAAATCTATTTAATAATAATAGTACATTATCTTAACCATAATCATAATCACAATCACAATCACAAATAATCATAGTCATAAATAATCATAATCATGAATAATCCATAAACAATAATTTAAAAATTATCTAATAATTTCATACAATAATAATTTTTAAATATATTTATTTACAATAAGAATTACAATATATAAAATAAACATACTTATAGACTAAAAATATTTACATTACAAAATATCGTTTAAAAAATTCTCCGCGTCATTGCCGACTGGGAAGGTTCCCAGAATGCTGGCTGTGTTGCCACGTTGTATGGCGATACTTATTCTTTGGGCCAGAAAATAGCCAGCCTTCTGGTCCTGAGAAGCATCGATTAGGCGTTTAGCAATGTCTCTATAAAGGCGGCGAGCACTCGGACCCCATGACCCCAGTGTCTCAACCCCAAACGGCTCAAATATGTAATCACCTGCTAGGTTAGCATATTTACGCTGTTTAAAGCCTTCAGCCGATGCAGCAGCAGCGCCGGCACATCCGGATGTGCTTGGAAGGTGTGAAGGTGCTAAGGTGTCAACGCATGTAGCGTCCCACACCAAAGGCCTTCCCATCTTCCACGGTAGCAACGACATACCGTCCGGTCTCTTTCCATCGCTTCGTGCTAAACCATTTGGTTCGCGTACGGCCGGAAGACCTGCGGTGGAAAGAGCCCTACGAATTATGTCGTTTAGAATAGCGTGCCGAGGTATACGACCTGCGCTTCTGCTACAAGAAAGGCCATGGTGTCCCAGATTATCGACGGCTACTCCACAGGTGCAATGATGCGGGGATACACAAGGTGTATCCAGCCGAAGGCAAGTGGCAATGCGGAAGGTAGTGTCGTCCAACATTGTACCGATGTTGGGTGATGGGAGCGCCTGGATCCAGAACCCTGACTCCCATTCTCCAACAGCGAGTAGGCGTGCACGCTCTGAAATATTGACAGAAGTGTCAATTAGTGTATTAATTCTCAATTTACAGAGCGGTGAATCCCACAGTCGCTGTGAGCCTAGGCGTGAGGGCAGGTCAGTGTCGGGGCAAGACATCCTCCAAGCATTTATGGCATCGGTCTTGCATCGCACCTCGGAATCAATCAGTGTATTTGACAAAATTTTCCTGACTAATTCTTCGGTGCTATGGACCGACGACAGAAATGCTGGCAGACTGACATCTGTGACTCTGCGAATACCTAGTCCACCCAAGCGAACTGGAAGAGACGCTTGGACCCAGGCCCGGTCATTAATATTTACATTTAAAATTTTACACAAAGAATTTTGTATTAAGTTGTCTAGTCTGCCCAACATTTCTACATTTTTCCAAAATTGTCCTGAACGGAGGGCATGTGTAAATTTGGGTACGAAAAGACAAAAACGAAGAATAGTGAAAGCTGAATGAATACTGATATTACATAGACTATCAATAACCTGATCAAAATTTTGAATTTTTTCATCGATCGGATGATCGGAAAAGCCATCTTCTAAAATCGGGGACCCTAGGAGGCGTAAAGAAGTTTTGTCCAAAACTTTTATGTTGGGGGCCAGACAGTTGAATTTGGAGATTGTTGTTAATTTATCTGTGTTTTCAGATATAAAAATCTCACATTTATTCGGGTTCAGTTCTAAGCCAATTGACTGAAACTCGTTCTTTATTAGGGCTAAATCTTGTAAAACTGTCTCTACTTTTCCCCCTAAAGTCCCGTCGTCTAGATACCAAATGTTAAATTTGGATTATATTATTTGAATTATTGGGTTAATGGCCAATCTGAAGATGACTGGTCCCAACGGATCACCTTGCTGACATCCAACGGCTGAATTCAAGAGGTGGTCTTTATAAATTAATTTTGTTGACTGACTATAGCATTGCCGAAGAAAATTAAATATTTTGGGGGTTTCTAATTTGGCCTGTGTCAGCAAGGTGTCCCTGTTTACAGAGTTGAAGGCGTTTTTCAGGTCAACTTTCAAGATGACCTCTCCATCTTCGCTACTGTCAAGGTATGTTGCAAGCGCATGGATTGCGGCTTCACAACCTCCTTTTGAACCAAAACCTAATTGAAAAGGCTGAAATTTGGTAGTAAGCTCCGTACTATAAAAACGACAACAAATTTTGGCTGCCAAACGCCGCAAAGTGCTACCTACGGCAATGGGACGAATGCCACCATCCTTCTTGTTAAGGGCACATAAATTGGCCCCATACAAAATATCTGTGATGCCACTGTCCACATTGCCTGAGAGCATGAGGTTGACTAGAGCTGTTAGCTACCTCAGAAGTGCATCACCAGCTTCCCCAGCGCTCGGACACAACAGATCCTTAAGGTGCTGTGGTGTCAGACCGTCAAGTCCACCAGCTGATCAAAAACGAAAGGAGTCAACAGCTGTGCGCACATCCTTGGCAGTAGTCTCAAGATTTTCTGTATCGTTGTTCGGAGGATCAGGGAAAGAGAGGTCAGCTGCGGATGGTGGGTGCTTACTCTGCAAGCCCGTCAAAGTTTCTACAGAATAAGGAGCCAGCACGTCGCTACTAAAAAGTAGCCTTGCCGCCCCACTGATGTCGCGTTCCCTTACTTTATTCTCTACAAGTTTTAATTTCTTGGCCTGAGAATAATCAGGGGCCGAAATGTGGATTGAATTTGAATTTAAACTGTTAAAATTGTTTGTACAATTTTCTTTGATTTGGACCGTCAAAGATGTCAACGGCCTTTTCTTTACGTGTAGGATTCTATAAGGGAAGGTTAACATTTGTTCCCAAGCGCTGAAGGTATTTTCCCGGACTACTTGACCAATGCAGGACGCTAAACATTGAGCCACAGAGGGTCTCGCACCTCGGGGGATTCTTTTTAAAACCGGAATAGAATTTTTCATGGTACTTAACCTTTGCCAAAAGGGAATTTCGATATTATCAGAATTTTCTTGTTGATTTAGAAAAAATTGGGATATCGTAGACGCGTTTGAAGATACATTTTGTACTTTATGAATTTTTCCAAAATGTACTTTCAATCTGCGTTCACCTTTAAAAAAACGGGCTTAATAATAATTAAATATATTAAATAATAATTATTAATTATATTATTAAATAATAATTCGTTTAAAATGTTGTTCAGTAGGTAGTTTTAGTATAATAGTAGTAGCACACAAAAATTCTAAATTTTAGACATTTAAAGACTTATAGCACAACACAAATAATCCTATCTTGGTGAATTCACCCAAACAACAAGTAAATACGTCAATTCTGTCTGACACTTCGTTGAGTATACGTAAGGCACGCGTCATTGGCGCCTTATCAAGTAAATTTGTCCGTCCTCTGAGCACTTTTAGAACCCAGAACACTTTGAGAGATTTATGTAATAATAAAGATTTAGTTTTGTTTCACGAAAGTCAGGAGTTTAAATGTTAAATTGCGATGGTTGTAATATGCAGTATGTAGGTCAGACTAGCAGGTCCTTTGAAGTCAGATACATCTATCGGCCTTCCGCAACGGTTGTCCAGAGAAGTCCCACTTTGCAAAACATCTTCGGGATACAGGTCATACCTTGAACAATGACAACACCTTTAGGATTTTAAGGTTGTGTGAGAAAGGGTTCAAGTTATGTGTCTGGGAGCGGTTAGAAATAGTTAGGAGGGATGTGAAAACCTTACTCAATGAACAGACTGATTTTCATACATCTCCTTTGCTTAATTTGTTCGTGAATGGACAGCCACAGTAGTTGTTTGTTGGTTTGTATGTGTTACACTATGTTTTCTGTGTAATAAAGAGTAGAATTTTTGTCTTTTAAATACCTATTTTGATTTTGTTAGCATAACTTAATGTTTCTAGCCCCGTTAGTCGTTTTCGACACATCCTACATCGCGCCAGCGATATTTACACATTCATACTTAAAAGCAAACATGTTCTGGCTTCATATTTTGCTGTTCTCTCTGAGACAGTCTTGAGAATGCCTTGTTTAGAGGTGAAACATTTGTCGACGATTTAATGTCTTATATTTTTGCGAGAATGATGCACTTATTTAAAAAAAGTTTGAATATCTTACTTACCATTACTTTGTCATGGATTTGCACCAGGTAACGCCTAATTCTATCCAATATAATAAATATTGTTGGACATATTCATACAACTTCATAAGAAACACCTAAACCCCGAAACAAACATTTGTGGATCACACAAATATTGGATTCGACCCGGCAATCGAACCCGAGACTCCGGAGTCGAAAGCCGATGCACTACCGACTACGCAACCGAAGCAGTCAATTATAGGTAAACCACTGAGCATTATAGTAAATGTGATCGTTATGTTTGTATATTAAACACTATATTTCACCAGCGAATAGTCTTAAGTAATACAGAAGATGGAGAGTCTATAAACATGACATTAATATGTAAAGTTTGAATTAATAGTAGGCTATTATTTCTAACATAACGTTGAAACAAAGCAATATTGTCTATTATGTCACTTCGCATTTATTTCTATGCTAGGTTTCTTTTAGATTGGGCAAGTCAGCGCCGGGACCTCGTAGTGGGTCTGGGCGTAGATACCCTCTCGCTGGAGACAATGTCTTCTCTCCAGCGGGAGTAGGTGGAACGCGGCCGTGTCCTTCTGCGAGCAAACCCCCGCATAGACCACAGAGGTGGTCAAAGTCCGCCGGGCGCCACTGGAAATACCTTCTGCGTGTGAACCAGAGACACCCGGTAAAGGACGTTAGAGCGGAATTAAAAAAAATTGAAAAAAAAAAGTTTCTTTTAGATCGTGTCCGGTGACAGCGTATACGACGACCGCGTTGGTCTATGATCGTGTCCTATAAGGTCTTGCATTTTTATACTAAACTTGTTGTGAGTACCTAGAAGAATATCATTATAATCTAAAGAAAAAAACAAGACGTTTATTTTTAGGCTCATTTCAATATGCGGTGTGTCAGAAGATGTAATAAGTAAGTAAGATAGGAAAAGGGATGCTTAGATGGTTCGGGCACGTTGAAAGGATGAATAAAAGGAGATTGACGAAACAGATAAATAAGGCGGGCGTGAATGGACAGGCAGGTAAGGGCCGACCTAGGCGAACGTACTTCGACCAAATCGGAGATGATTTGACCAAAGGCCAGGTCAAGAGTACCCAGAACCGGGGAGCGCGCATGAAGATGGATATGAAAGTGAAAGAACCGAAAGAAGTATTTAAGGATGGTAGCAAGTGGAATTCCATAGTCTGCCTACCCCCATGGAAAAGAGGCGTGACAATATGTATGTATGTATTTCAATAGAAAAAATAAATATCCGATGACTCCTAATAGGGCCAACTAGATGATAAAACTCCTCTAACCTCTTAGAAGTTAAAGTGTCGTCGAGTATTTGCATGTAAATCTAATTCGTTGAAGGGTTGGTGTAGAACAAATATTCATTCTAAATAGCAGTTTATATTGGCGCTTGTTAGTTCATTACAGTGAGTAAATATCGCTCGAATTGTCTATGTGTATACGTAGCGTCACCCATGTGAAATATCTATAACTGATACCTAAACGGGACTTACATTAAAGGTATTAGACCTTATTTTGAGGGTGGTAAACCAGAGGCCTTGCAGATTATTATAGAGTTAGGTGATGCTTGGACTACAGAGATTCTATTTAGTAGTATACATCTGTCCTGGCTGTTAGAGTTTTAATGTGAGTTACAGAGTGGTTATGGATCTTCTGTATGGTCTGGCAACAGTAGTTTGCTTACTCACATGGGACCAACAATATTACTGGATTTATCGAGAAAGGCTATAGGCTATACAACATCACGCTACGTTGAATAGGAACAGAGCAGCAGTTAAATATGTTTCAAAAACGGGGAAAAATATTGATTTAAAGAATTTCCGTTGCGGACGCTGGCCAAACGTTTAAGGTTATGTTAAAATAATAATCTAATCTGTTCCTCTTTAAAAGTTATAATAAAAAAACGGTTGCATATGTCTATATTTTAAGGTTAACTCACTCAATTAGTAATTCGTTCTAAAATAATTATTTGCGAACCTAGATGTTATTACGGGTGACGCGACTGAAACAATAGTTACAAGCGACGGTAACAGGAAAAAATCCAAATTATCACGCACAGGAATTCGCTGGCGACCGCTAGTAAATTACGTAGGTCACACTATAAGTTTTGCGTAACTTAAAAAAACAACATGTTAAAACCAAAATATTATGTTTATTGCTTTTCAAAATACTCTCCTTTACATTTTAAAAATTTTTTCATGCGATGGAACCATTTTATAAAACAGGAGGACAACAGATCTGAAGGCATGTTTTCTACGTGCTGATTGAACGCTATCACTACCTCTTCGGAGTTGGTAAAAGTGAAACTTCTCATCAAATCTTTGATTTTGGGGAAAATAGCAGAAATCACAGGGTGCTAGGTCGGGGCTATGCGCATGGATGGGTGACGAGTTGTACTTTTTCGGAAGCTAAAAATGACTTTGTTTTGTTGGCCGTGTGTGAAGTAGCGTTGTCATGATGTAGGAGAACGCGACTTTTGGGTCGTCTTTCACGAACTTTTTCTAACCACCTGGGTAAACAAATGGTAGAATACCACTCGGCATTAACACTCTTTTGATGTTCAAGTGGAATTGTACAGATGGGACCCGTAGCTTAGAAAAAAAACGCGATCATTTTTTTACCAACGTTTCTCGCCTGCCTCACTTTTGTTGGCTTGTTCTCATTTTCAAACCATTCACAAGATTGCTATTTTTTTTCTGGTTCAAAACAATAAATCCACGTTTCGTCACCTGTGACAATGTCATAAACAGCATTATAATGTCCGTGGTCGTACTTCAGTAGCATCTGTGAGCACCATTCCACGCGAGTCCGCTTCTGCTCCGCTGTCAGTTCAGGAGGGATCCAACGACAACAAAGTGTCCGAACTTTCAATTCTTCGTGTAAAATTTTCTGGATTTGACTCATACCAATCCCCAATAGTCCTCGAATTGTCTCATAGATAATTCGCGGGTTTTCTTCAATTAACCGCTTAACAGTAGCCACATTATTTTTGTCGACGGCAGTTGAAGGCCGCCCTTCACGAAATTCGTCATGTAAAGAAACTCGACCTCTCTCAAATTCAGCAAACCATCGCCTCATGGTGCTCAAACAAGGTGCTTCTCTCCCAAAAGCATTTTGAGGACGAGCGGCACAGTCTTGCGGATAGAGAGAACTTTTAAAATCATAAAAAATCATCGCTCTAAAATCTTTTCGACTTAATTTCATTTTCGTTGCATACGTAGAACTTTGATGTGTGATAAAAAACAATTGACAAATGATTTCCCGCCAATTGTTTTTTTTTATTACTAAGAAGGTTGCAACGTTTAAAAAAATATAACATTCGAAATTCAAATAGTTCCGATTAGCTAGAAGTGCAAAACTTTTAGTGTACCCCATGTATAAGCTTAATTTGGGCTAGATGGCGTTGTGTGAGAATTTTTATTGGGAGTGCTTGAACTGTGCACTTGTTTCATTAAATACAATTCATAACAAACAAGAAAATGTACACGCTTCATTTTTATACGACATAATAATATCACATTTGGAGTCATATCAGTGTGTCATAAAACCTTTGCAAGCTTCTTTTTATATTCAGAAAATACACAAATATATTTTTTATGTTCATGAAAGGGTATTCAACTTTGATAGTCAGAGGATATCACTATGATTTTGTTTTTCTGTTGACTATGGCAAAAAAATGGCAAATCAAGTACCTACTTGATTTGCCATTGTATGTATTGTATAAATGAAAATTAAGTGTTATTATGTATGCAGCTTCTGCTTTTATACTATTTATATTAAAAACTAGTTCTTACCCTCAACTCTGTCCATTATAAGATGATACCGTTTTTCGTGCAATTCGACTTTTTTGAAATAAAGCCTTGAGGCGAGCTTAATCTATCTGTGAAGACCACAAGAATATCCGTTCAGTATCTTAGCAGAAAAACATGTACAATATATACATATAGACAGACAGACTAGATTGAAAGATACAACAAGATATTCTAGGTCCAAGAGTCATTTTTACAGAATGCACTACAAACGCACAACATTTTTGACCAAACAAAAATATCTGAATTTCAAAAAAGAACAATCAGGAAAGCTCGTTTAAAGTAACAGGGGTTGTGGATAGGGTCGTTATTATTTTTCTTGTACAACTTTATTAAGTTCCACACTGTTACCTTAACGTTCAGAATATGGTAATTTTCTGTTCTTACTAACTAGACGAGATATTAAAAAACTTAAATTGAATTCATTAACGTTATGAGTTATTTTATGATTTGTTTAATCTTACTAAAATAAGATTTTAGAAATAGTATACCTTTTTTTATTGTTTATTGAGCGAAGCGACCGTAGCGAGCGGAACTCCTTATCAGGTGACTCAAATTCAACTCGATGTGAAATTGTTTCTCGACAACTACCCGGCCGATTTTCATGATTTTTTCAATTAAAAATCAAGCATTCTCAGGAGCAGGTTTTGTTCGAGACCGAATTTTGACTTAGAACCCTCAAAAATGTTATTGACCAAATATATGTCAACAACCGATTTTCATGATTTTTTCACTCAAAAATCAAGCATTCTCAGGAGCAGGTTTTTTTTAAAGACCGATTTTTGATTTAGGACCCTCAAAAAAAGTTATTGACATATTTTTGGTCAATCACTTTTATTGAAAACCTGCTCCTTATAGATTGATAAATGCCTTAATAGAAATAGTCGCTTCGCTCAATTGCATGCTGCAGCGCAGTACCACGGCAGCGACCGCAGCGAGTAGTTCTTTAAGTCCGCGGTCGCTCTTACGTCCATTGCCGGGTGTCTCTGGTATGCACCAGAAGGTATTTCCAGTGGCGCCCGGCGATAGTATACCTACCCGTACGGTTAATAAAATAACTAAATAATTTTAATTATAATTGCATGAACCTTATTATACGTAGGTCACACTATAAGTTTTGCGTTCACACACCCATTCACAATATTGCTATTTTTTTCTGGTTCAAAACAATAAATCCACGTTTCGTCTCCTGTGACAATGTCATAAACAGCATTAGAATGTCCGTGGTCGTACTTCAGTAGCATCTGTCATTCCACGCGAGCCCGCTTCTGCACCGCTGTCAGTTCATGAGGGATCCAACGACAACAAAGTTTCCGAACTTACAATTCTTCGTGTAAAATTTTCTGGATTTGACTCATACCAATCCCCAATAGTCCTCGAATTGTCTCATAGGTAATTCGCGGGTTTTCTTCAATTAACCGCTTAACAGTAGCCACATTATTTTTGTCGACGGCAGTTCAACTGCCGCCCTTCACGAAATTCGTCATGTAAAGAAACTCGACCATATTATTATTATTATATTGTAAGGTGCCACATAATCTCAAAGTACCCACTTTGAGATTATGTGGCATCTTTAACTAGTATTTGCCTTATTTTTGTGAATAACAGAGATTCATAATTTTTAAGTTCACTTGGTCCACACATGGTCACGTACTGCCCTTGCCTTCTTTTTATTGTTGTAACAGAATCATTGTATTTACTGGCGAATAAAAAGAGTGGCCGTGAGTTTTTCTTGCCAGGTTCTTTCCTCACAGGCTCTACCTATTGCCTTGCGAATCGGTGTTTTCAGATATAAAAATCTCACATTTATTCGGGTTCAGTTCTAAGCCAATTGACTGAAACTCGTTCTTTATTAGGGGTAAATCTAAGGGGGTTTCTAATTTGGCCTGTGTCAGCAAGGTGTCCCTGTTTACAGAGTTGAAGGCGTTTTTCAGGTCAACTTTCAAGATGACCTCTCCATCTTCGCTACTGTCAAGGTATGTTGCAAGCGCATGGATTGCGGCTTCACAACCTCCTTTTGAACCAAAACCTAATTGAAAAGGCTGAAATTTGGTAGTAAGCTCCGTACTATAAAAACGACAACAAATTTTGGCTGCCAAACGCCGCAAAGTGCTACCTACGGCAATGGGACGAATGCCACCATCCTTCTTGTTAAGGGCACATAAATTGGCCCCATATAAAAAATATCTGTGATGCCACTGTCCACATTGCCTGAGAGCATGAGGTTGACTAGAGCTGTTAGCTCCCTCAGAAGTGCATCACCAGCTTCCCCAGCGCTCGGACACAACAGATCCTTAAGGTGCTGTGGTGTCAGACCGTCAAGTCCACCAGCTGATCCAAAACGAAAGGAGTCAACAGCTGTGCGCACATCCTTGGCAGTAGTCTCAAGATTTTCTGTATCGTTGTTCGGAGGATCAGGGAAAGAGAGGTCAGCTGCGGATGGTGGGTGCTTACTCTGCAAGCCCGTCAAAGTTTCTACAGAATAAGGAGCCAGCACGTCGCTACTAAAAAGTAGCCTTGCCGCCCCACTGATGTCGCCTTCCCTTACTTTATTCTCTACAAGTTTTAATTTCTTGGCCTGAGAATAATCAGGGGCCGAAATGTGGATTGAATTTGAATTTAAACTGTTAAAATTGTTTGTACAATTTTCTTTGATTTGGACCGTCAAAGATGTCAACGGCCTTTTCTTTACGTGTAGGATTCTATAAGGGAAGGTTAACATTTGTTCCCAAGCGCTAAAGGTATTTTCCCGGACTACTTGACCAATGCAGGACGCTAAACATTGAGCCACAGAGGGTCTCGCACCTCGGGGGATTCTTTTTAAAACCGGAATAGAATTTTTCATGGTACTTAACCTTTGCCAAAAGGGAATTTCGATATTATCAGAATTGTTGATATTGGTATTCTTGTTGATTTAGAAAAAATTGGGATATCGTAGACGCGTTTGAAGATACATTTTGTACTTTATGAATTTTTCCAAAATGTACTTTCAATCCGCGTTCACCTTTAAAAAAACGGGCTTAATAATAATAATAATAATTGCCTAAATTTATACAATTACTTCAGATACAAAATTAATATAAGCAAAAAGTCAATAAATAAAGGATTTTATACTATTTTATAACAATAAACAAAGTCTACAAAATTAACATAGAAGATTTGACACATGTCATATGAATACCTACGAAAATATCAACAATATTATGGCTAAATTCAAAATGAAGTGATTGAGATGCAAACAAGAGCCAGAAGCAGAAATGCGCAACTAACACCCCCGGACTCGTCACTAAACTCCGCCTCGCAGGCACCGGACCGCACATCGCCGACACAGGTCCTCGCTGAGGCATCGAGCTCTTCAAGTGACGAGTATTTCTCTTCGCCGACGTCGCCAACACCTGTACGCCGGCGAGGGAGAGGCCGGCCGCCGAGCAGTTTGGGGCCCCGAAGCCTACCAGCTTCGAGTAGGGTCCCCACTACCGGTGGTATTGTGCACCGCATGCGATGGACTTCATCCATCAATGAAAACGTCATGCGGGCATATTATGAGGCCACAGATGGGGAAACCAACCTGACTGCGTACCGTTCAAGGATGCTTCCTTTGTTTCAGGCTCTTGAACCAACAATGACCGTTGCCGTCCAACGGCTATCGGATCAAGTGCGGGCTATCCAACGATGTAAGTTGTTGGATCAATCTGTGCTTGATCGACTACGCCTGGAAGTATTATCTACTCGTACAGCTCCAGTGTCAACGAGAGCACCGTCACCTGTGACACAGACGGTTGCTACAAGTGTGACGTTAGCGACGCCCGCACCCGACGCGGGAAATGATACGAGTGATACATCTATCCAGGTAAGCGAGCAATTGAGGAGTACTTTGGAAGATGTGATCTCGCAGTATAGGTTTATACCTAATTCTAGACCGCGGCTACCACGCTTGCCAATGCATAAACGAAATCTGGCGTTGATGGGAGCCCTGAATGCATTGCTAGAGCCGTACTTACGGACTAGCAGTGATTTGCTTGATACTCACTCGATTCTTTACTGTGGAGCCATTGCCGCTTGTCGTGTTGCACGCGTTAAATTCCCCGAAGCTTACCGTGCACCACGACCGGATGGTGTTCCCGTATGGCAGGCAAGAATCGAGCGACGTATCGGCACATTTAGGACTCTCATTGCAAAGCTTATCTCTTTCAGCCGGGGAAATAGTCGTCCCCGGGTCATGCGTTTCGTGACTCAGGCATTTGCTGAGACCGGTATTCGTCCCCAGCAATACTTAGCGAATGTCACGGAACGTATTGACTTTCTGAAACAGAAAGTGTATGCATGGGCAAGCCGTATCCGTCGTTATAGAGAGCGTGTAAATAGATACTGGCAGAATCGCATCTTCCAAAGTGACCAAAGGAAGGTGTACCGAGAGTGGGAGGGAACTGGACAACGTTTGAACGACGGACAACTGCCAGATGCTCACGCCATGAATCAATTTTGGCGTGACTTATGGTCGGTGCCCGTCGAACATTCGGAGGGCGACTGGATCCGTGTCGTCGAGCGTGAATGCAGTATCATCGAACCCATGGAATCTATTACCATAGACTCCGAAGACGTTAGTTGTGCAATGCGTACGGCCCCGAACTGGAAAAGTCCTGGGCCGGATGGATTGCACAACTTTTGGATAATGTGGGTTCAGAGCTCGCATGAACGCTTGGCAACACAGTATCAAGAAGCCCTTGAGTCTGGTTCCTTACCCGCTTTCATGACCACTGGCATCACCTTCCTGCTCCACAAATCAGGTAGTACCACGGAACCTAAAAACTATAGACCCATCACTTGCTTACCTACCATCTACAAGCTCCTTACATCTATTCTGAGAAGTAAAATAAACTCGCACATAGTATCTAATAATATCTTAGATAACGCTCAGAATGGATGTAGGGCTGGGTCTCGTGGTACTAAGGAGCTACTCCTCATTGATATGGCCATTAGCCAACAAGTCAAGCGGAGTAGGGGCGTCCTCTCTACTGCCTGGATTGACTACAAGAAGGCCTATGATTCGGTGCCTCATTCATGGCTGAGGAGGATTTTAGAGTAGTATAAAATTAATCCGACTCTTAAATCCTTCTTAGTCTCGTGTATGGGGCAGTGGACCACAGTCCTTCGTCAACCAGGTAGTGGTGGGCACGCCTCTGACCCGCAAGGCTTGATAAGGATCGAGCGTGGTATATTCCAGGGCGACAGTTTGAGTCCATTGTGGTTTTGTTTACCACTGAATCCACTTAGCACATTGCTGAAGGATTCAGGGCTAGGCTATCGGTTTCGTAGAGGGGGTGAGGTTATATCTCACCTGATGTACATGGATGACCTCAAACTGTTCACATTGAAGCACCAAGATTTAGTGACATTATTAAAAACTACGGAAGTTTTTAGTAATGCCATTAAAATGGAGTTCGGTGTTGATAAGTGTGCGGTTATGCATGTACAACGGGGGAAGGTTGTAAATTCACCGAATTTACAACTTTCTGAGATAATAACTCTCAGATCTCTCTCCGAGACCGAAACATACAAATACCTAGGTATGTCAGAGTCATTGGGTATAGCGGTAGAGGATATTAAGAAATCGGTGAAAGAACGTTTTTTTGGCCGCCTGACAAAAGTTCTTAACAGTTCTTTGTCCGGTGGTAACAAAATGCGGGCTTTCAACGGTTGGGTGATACCTTTATTGTTATACTCCTTTGGCATACTTAGGTGGACTCAAACGGAACTAGACGCCCTGGATTGGCGAGTCCGTCAACAACTGACATTGCATCGAATGTTACACCCACGATCTTCTGTCATGAGACTGTACATTCCGCGGAAGTGGGGGGGTCGAGGCTTTTTGAATGCCAAGAACCTCCACAACCGTGAAGTGTGCAGTCTGAGAGATTACTTTCTACAGAACGGGTGTGATATTCATTGCGATGTCGTGATGGTTGACAAGGGCCTAACACCTCTTTCCTTGGCTAACGAGAACTGGCGTAAACCAAAGGTGCTAGGTACTGAAGACCGTAAGGACGTATGGAAGAGTAAGGAGCTACACGGGCGGTTCTACCGGGTCTTAACAGGATCCGACGTAGACCTGCTCGCTTCGGTGAACTGGCTACGTTTTGGGGACCTCTTTGGGGAAACTGAAGGTTTTGCCTGTGCAATTGCAGATGAGGTTATCAAGACGAACAACTATCGGAAATACATCATGAAGGACGGTACGGTCGACATTTGTCGAGCATGCCACCGTCCTGGTGAATCACTTCGCCATATTATTTCCGGTTGTTCGTATCTTGCTAACACCGAGTACTTGCATAGGCACAATCAAGTAGCCAGGCTCATCCACCAGCAACTTGCTCTTCAATATGGCCTTATTGAGTTTGAAGTACCGTACTATAAGTACACACCAGTGCCAGTTCTTGAGAATGGTCGTGCATTGCTCTACTGGGACCGATCAATCATCACGGACAGGACTATTGTTGCCAATAGGCCCGATATCGTGTTGGTTGATCGGACCCAGCGTCGGGCAGTGCTCGTCGACATCGCCGTCCCGCATGACGAGAATCTCGTGAAGGCAGAGAAGGACAAACTTAGTAAGTACCTCGATCTGTCCTTCGAGATAACCGCCATGTGGGACGTAGACTCGACGATCATTGTCCCGGTGGTCGTTTCGGCAAACGGATTAATAGCGAAGAGTCTCGATCAACATCTCAAGAGACTCTCGTTAGATTGTTGGATCAAGAGTCAGATTCAGAAGGTTGTTATCCTCGACACGTGCCGTATTGTTAGGAGGTTTCTTAGTCTGTAGCCTCCACCGCCGGTAGTTTGGGTCCTACTCCGCTACTGGTGGGACACTATTTTTTATATTTTTAAATGTATTTGTGTTTTTTATAAATCTATTTAAAAATGTATAAATAAGAATGTTATTGAATAAACGAAATAATAATAATTATTAAATAATTATTATTAATTATATTATTAAATAATAATTCGTTTAAAATGTTGTTCAGTAGGTAGTTGTAGTATAATAGTAGTAGCACACAAAAATTCTAAATTTTAGACATTTAAAGACTTATAGCACAACACAAATAATCCTATCTTGGTGAATTCACCCAAACAACAAGTAAATACGTCAATTCTGTCTGACACTTCGTTGAGTATACGTAAGGCACGCGTCATTGGCGCCTTATCAAGTAAATTTGTCCGTCCTCTGAACACTTTTAGAACCCAGAACACTTTGAGAGATTTATGTAATAATAAAGATTTAGTTTTGTTTCACGAAAGTCAGGAGTTTATTTGTTAAATTGCGATGGTTGTAATATGCAGTAGGTATGTAGGTCAGACTGGTAGGTCCTTTGAAGTCAGATACATCTATCGGCCTTCCGCAACGGTTGTCCAGAGAAGTCCCACTTTGCAAAACATCTTCTGGATACAGGTCATACCTTGAACAATGACAACACCTTTAGGATTTTAAGGTTGTGTGAGAAAGGGTTCAAGTTATGTGTCTGGGAGCGGTTAGAAATAGTTAGGAGGGATGTGAAAACCTTACTCAATGAACAGACTGATTTTTATACATCTCCTTTGCTTAATTTGTTCGTGAATGGACAGCCACAGTAGTTGTTTGTTGGTTTGTATGTGTTACACTATGTTTTCTGTGTAATAAAGAGTAGATTTTTTGTCTTTTAAATACCTATTTTGATTTTGTTAGCATAACTTAATGTTTCTAGCCCCGTTAGTCGTTTTCGACACATCCTACATCGCGCCAGCGATATTTACACATTCATACTTAAAAGCAAACATGTTCTGGCTTCATATTTTGCTGTTCTCTCTGAGACAGTCTTGAGAATGCCTCGTTTAGAGGTGAAACATTTGTCGACGATTTAATGTCTTATATTTTTGCGAGAATGATGCAATTATTTTAAAAAAGTTTGTATATCTTACTTACCATTACTTTGTCATGGATTTTCACCAGGTAACGCCTAATTCTATACAATATAATAAATATTGTTGGACATATTCATACAACTTCATAAGAAACACCTAAATCCCGAAACAAACATTTGTGGATCACACAAATATTGGATTCGACCCGGCAATCGAACCCGAGACTCCGGAGTCGAAAGCCGATGCACTACCGACTACGCAACCGAAGCAGTCAATTATAGGTAAACCACTGAGCATTATAGTAAATGTGATCGTTATGTTTGTATATTAAACACTATATTTCACCAGCGAATAGTCTTAAGTAATACAGAATGAGAGAGTAATACAGAATACAGATGGAGAGTCTATAAACATGACATTAATATGTAAAGTTTGAATTAATAGTAGGCTATTATTTCTAACATAACGTTGAAACAAAGCAATATTGTCTATTGTGTCACTTCGCATTTATTTCTATGCTAGGTTTCTTTTAGATTGGGCGAGTCAGCGCCGGGACCTCGTAGTGGGTCTGGGCGTAGATACCCTCTCGCTGGAGACAATGTCTTCTCTCCAGCGGGAGTAGGTGGAAGGCGGCCGTGTCCTTCTGCGAGCAAACCCCCGCATAGACCACAGAGGTGGTCAAAGTTCGCCGGGCGCCACTGGAAATACCTTCTGCGTGTGAACCAGAGACACCCGGTAAAGGACGTTAGAGCGGAATTAAAAAAAATTGAAAAAAAAAAGTTTCTTTTAGATCGTGTCCGGTGACAGCATATACGACGACCGCGTTGGTCTATGATCGTGTCCTATAAGGTCTTGCATTTTTATACTAAACTTGTTGTGAGTACCTAGAAGAATATCATTATAATCTAAAGAAAAAAACAAGACGTTTATTTTTAGGCTCATTTCAATATGCGGTGTGTCAGAAGATGTAATAAGTAAGTAAGATAGGAAAAGGGATGCTTAGATGGTTCGGGCACGTAGAAAGGATGAATAAAAGGAGATTGACGAAACAGATAAATAAGGCGGGCGTGAATGGACAGGCAGGTAAGGGCCGACCTAGGCGAACGTACTTCGACCAAATCGGAGATGTTTTGACCAAAGGCCAGGTCAAGAGTACCCAGAACCGGGGAGCGCGCATGAAGATGGATATGAAAGTGGAAGAACCGAAAGAAGTATTTAAGGATCGTAGCAAGTGGAATTCCATAGTCTGCCTACCCCCATGGGAAAGAGGCGTGACAATATGTATGTATGTATTTCAATAGAAAAAATAAATATCCGATGACTCCTAATAGGGCCAACTAGATGATAAAACTCCTCTAACCTCTTAGAAGTTAAAGTGTCGTCGAGTATTTGCATGTAAATCTAATTCGTTGAAGGGTTGGTGTTAAACAAATATTCATTCTAAATAGCAGTTTATATTGGCGCTTGTTAGTTCATTACAGTGAGTAAATATCGCTCGAATTGTCTATGTGTATACGTAGCGTCACCCATGTGAAATATCTATAACTGATACCTAAACGGGACTTACATTAAAGGTATTAGACCTTATTTTGAGGGTGGTAAACCAGAGGCCTTGCAGATTATTATAGAGTTAGGTGATGCTTGGACTACAGAGATACAACACTACTACTACAGACTACAATTTAGTAGTATACATCTGTCCTGGCTGTTGGAGTTTTAATGTGAGTTACAGAGTGGTTATGGATCTTCTGTATGGTCTGGCAACAGTAGTTTGCTTACTCACATGGGACCAACAATATTACTGGATTTATCGAGAAAGGCTATAGGCTATACAACATCACGCTACGTTGACAGACAGAGCAGACAACAGAGCAGCAGTTAAATATGTTTCAAAAACGGGGAAAAATATTGATTTAAAGAATTTCCGTTGCGGACGCTGGCCAAACGTTTAAGGTTATGTTAAAATAATAATCTAATCTGTTCCTCTTTAAAAGTTATAATAAAAAAACGGTTGCATATATCTATATTTTAAGGTTAACTCACTCAATTAGTAATTCGTTCTAAAATAATTATTTGCGAACCTAGATGTTATTACGGGTGACGCGACTGAAACAATAATTACAAGCGACGGTAACGGAAAAAAATCCAAATTATCACGCACAGGAATTCGCTGGCGACCGCTAGTAAATTACGTAGGTCACACTATAAGTTTTGCGTAACTTAAAAAAACAACATTTTAAAACCAAAATATTATGTTTATTGCTTTTCAAAATACTCTCCTTTACATTTTAAAAATTTTTTCATGCGATGGAACCATTTTTTAAAACAGGAGAACAACAGATCTGAAGGCATGTTTTCCACGTGCTGATTGAACGCTATCACTACCTCTTCGGAGTTGGTAAAAGTGAAACTTCTCATCAAATCTTTAATTTTGGGGAAAATACAGAAATCACAGGATGCTAGGTCGGGGCTATGCGCATGGATGGGTGACGAGTTGTACTTTTTCGGAAGCTAAAAATGACTTTGTTTTGTTGGCCGTGTGTGAAGAAGCGTTGTCATGATGTAGGAGAACGCGACTTTTGGGTCGTCTTTCGCGAACTTTTTCTAACCCCCTGGGTAAACAAATGGTAGAATACCACTCGGTATTAACACTCTTTTGATCTTCAAGTGGAATTGTACAGATGGGACCCGTAGCTGAGAAAAAAAACGCGATCATTTTTTTACCAACGTTTCTCGCCTGCCTCACTTTTGTTGGCTTGTTCTCATTTTCAAACCATTCACAGGATTGCTATTTTTTTTCTGGTTCAAAACAATAAACCCACGTTTCGTCATTTGTGACAATGTCATAAACAGCATTATAATGTCCGTGGTCGTACTTCAGTAGCATCTGTGAGCACCATTCCACGCGAGTCCGCTTCTGCTCCGCTGTCAGTTCAGGAGGGATCCAACGACAACAAAGTGTCCGAACTTTCAATTCTTCGTGTAAAATTTTCTGGATTTGACTCATACCAATCCCCAATAGTCCTCGAATTGTCTCATAGATAATTCGCGGGTTTTCTTCAATTAACCGCTTAACAGTAGCCACATTATTTTTGTCGACGGCAGTTGAAGGCCGCCCTTCACGAAATTCGTCATGTAAAGAAACTCAACCTCTCTCAAATTCAGCAAACCATCGCCTCATGGTGCTCAAACAAGGTGCTTCTCTCCCAAAAGCATTTTGAAGACGAGCGGCACAGTCTTGCGGAGAGAGAGAACTTTTAAAATCATAAAAACTCATCGCTCTAAAATCTTTTCGACTTAATTTCATTTTCCTTGCATACGTAGAACTTTGATGTGTGATAAAAACAATTGACAAATGATTTCCCGCCAATTGTTTTTTTTTTATTACTAAGAAGGTTGCAACGTTTAAAAAAATATAACATTCGAAATTCAAATAGTTCCGATTAGCTAGAAGTGCAAAACTTTTAGTGTACCCCATGTATAAGCTTAATTTGGGCTAGATGGCGTTGTGTGAGAATTTTTATTGGGAGTGCTTGAACTGTGCACTTGTTTCGTTAAATACAATTCATAACAAACAAGAAAATGTGCACGCTTCATTTTTATACGACATAATAATATCACATTTGGAGTCCTATCAGTGTGTCATAAAACCTTTGCAAGCTTCTTTTTATATTCAGAAAATACACAAATATATTTTTTATGTTCATTCAACTTTGATAGTCAGAGGATATCACTATGATTTTGTTTTTCTGTTGACTATGGCAAAAAAATGGCAAATCAAGTACCTACTTGATTTGCCATTGTATGTATTGTATAAATGAAAATTAAGTGTTATTATGTATGCAGCTTCTGCTTTTATACTATTTATATTAAAAACTAGTTCTTACCCTCAACTCTGTCCATTATAAGATGATACCGTTTTTCGTGCAATTCGACTTTTTTGAAATAAAGCCTTGAGGCGAGCTTAATCTATCTGTGAAGACCACAAGAATATCCGTTCAGTATCTTAGCAGAAAAACATGTACAATATATACATATAGACAGACAGACTAGATTGAAAGATACAACAAGATATTCTAGGTCCAAGAGTCATTTTTACAGAATGCACTACAAACGCACAACATTTTTGACCAAACAAAAATATCTGAATTTCAAAAAAGAACAATCAGGAAAGCTCGTTTAAAGTAACAGGGGTTGTGGATAGGGTCGTTATTATTTTTCTTGTACAACTTTATTAAGTTCCACACTGTTACCTTAACGTTCAGAATATGGTAATTTTCTGTTCTTACTAACTAGAAGAGATGTTAAAAAACTTAAATTGAATTCATTAACGTTATGAGTTATTTTATGATTTGTTTAATCTTACTAAAATAAGATTTTAGAAATAGTATACCTTTTTTTATTGTTTATTGAGCGAAGCGACCGTAGCGAGCGGAACTCCTTATCAGGTGACTCAAATTCAACTCGATGTGAAATTGTTTCTCGACAACTACCCAGCCGATTTTCATGATTTTTTCAATTAAAAATCAAGCATTCTCAGGAGCAGGTTTTGTTCGAGACCGAATTTTGACTTAGAACCCTCAAAAATGTTATTGACCAAATATATGTCAACAACCGATTTTCATGATTTTTTCACTCAAAAATCAAGCATTCTCAGGAGCAGGTTTTTTTTAAAGACCGATTTTTGATTTAGGACCCTCAAAAAAAGTTATTGACATATTTTTGGTCAATCACTTTTATTGAAAACCTGCTCCTTATAGATTGATAAATGCCTTAATAGAAATAGTCGCTTCGCTCAATTGCATGCTGCAGCGCAGTACCACGGCAGCGACCGCAGCGAGTAGTTCTTTAAGTCCGCGGTCGCTCTTACGTCCATTGCCGGGTGTCTCTGGTATGCACCAGAAGGTATTTCCAGTGGCGCCCGGCGATAGTATACCTACCCGTACGGTTAATAAAATAACTAAATAATTTTAATTATAATTGCATGAACCTTATTATACGTAGGTCACACTATAAGTTTTGCGTTCACACACCCATTCACAATATTGCTATTTTTTTCTGGTTCAAAACAATAAATCCACGTTTCGTCTCCTGTGACAATGTCATAAACAGCATTAGATGTCCGTGGTCGTACTTCAGTAGCATCTGTCATTCCACGCGAGCCCGCTTCTGCACCGCTGTCAGTTCATGAGGGATCCAACGACAACAAAGTTTCCGAACTTACAATTCTTCGTGTAAAATTTTCTGGATTTGACTCATACCAATCCCCAATAGTCCTCGAATTGTCTCATAGGTAATTCGCGGGTTTTCTTCAATTAACCGCTTAACAGTAGCCACATTATTTTTGTCGACGGCAGTTCAACTGCCGCCCTTCACGAAATTCGTCATGTAAAGAAACTCGACCATATTATTATTATTATATTGTAAGGTGCCACATAATCTCAAAGTACCCACTTTGAGATTATGTGGCATCTTTAACTAGTATTTGACTTTTTTTTGTGAATAACAGAGATTCATAATTTTTAAGTTCACTTGGTCCACACATGGTCACGTACTGCCCTTGCCTTCTTTTTATTGTTGTAACAGAATCATTGTATTTACTGGCGAATAAAAAGAGTGGCCGTGAGTTTTTCTTGCCAGGTTCTTTCCTCACAGGCTCTACCTATTGCCTTGCGAATCTGGTGGTAAATGTAAATGTAGAAGCATTTTCTTTTTTTTTTGACGTTCATAAGTGTTACTTTGTGACCTACATGAATAAAGATATTTTGATTTTGATTTTGACCTCTTTCAAATTCAGCAAACCATCGCCTCACTGTACTCAAAGAAGGTGCTTCTCTCCCAAAAGCATTTTGAAGACGAGCGGCACAGTCTTGCGGGGAGAGAGAACTTTTAAAATCATAAAATAATCGCTCTAAAATCTTTTCGACTAAATTCCACTTTCGTTGCATACGTAGAACTTTGATGTGTGATAAAAAACAATTGACAAATGATTTCCCGCCAATTGGTTTTTTTTTACTAAGAAGGTTGCAATGTTTAAACAAATATAACATTCGAAATAATAGTTCCGATTAGCTAGAAGTGCAAAACTTTTAGTGTGCCCCATGTATATGGAGGTGCAGTATAAATCTATAACTAAGTACGAGTATATGTCTTATACACTACAGGACATTAAATAATTAGATAAATATATAAATAAATAAGTTGGGTATGATTATAAGAATATTACTCAAACACAAAGCTGATATTTTTTAAACTTGTTGGTTTGTATGTATGTTTGTTTAGAGGACCAGGCCTTGGAAGTCATTTTAAAAATATATTAAATTAAAATAACTGTGACCTTTAAGGTTCAAAATAAAAAAATCTTGAAACCAACTGTGTTATTTTGGAAATCAACATTTTTAAAAGAATTTTCGTCGATCCGACCATCAGTTCGGCCACTACCGGAATTTCATGCAGATCACGTCGGCGTAGACACGGCATTCCACACGTTGGTGGAATGCACAGCATGGACGAGTCAGCGCCGGGACCTCGTTGTGGGCCTGGGCGTAGATACGCTCTCGCTGGAGACCATGCTAAGAGCCATGGTCTAGCTCTAGCGGGAGTCAGTGGAACGCGGCCGTTTCCTTCTGCGAGCAGGTAATGCTCGTGAAGGAGGCGGCCGGTAGGGTGAGGGAGCGTACCCTCCCCGCTGAGTTCCGAAGTGTGCGGCGAGGACGCCGCAGACGTGACTACGCCCAGGACCATCGACCTCCATGATCGGGGCCTGAGGACGATGGATTAGCAACCCACCGTCCTTACAGAAGCAGGCTAGAAGGGCAGCGTGATGTGGGGCTGCACCCCATACACGCCTTCACTCACCGACTCGGGATAAAACCCGACCCCAGAGATGCGGGGTAACACCCGACCACCACGCAGTTGCCACCCAGGTGGCCAAGGTCCGCCGGGCGCCACCGGGAATTCTCTCAGTCTCTACCGGAGGCGCTCGGCAATGGACGTAGGTGCGGCCGCGACATCGGGACGCGGATTTAAAAAAAACAAAAAAAAAAAATGCCGATCACGTACGAACTAGGCTTGGCAGTCAGCAGTGGTTGTCGGTAACTAAGTTTTATGTCGGGATTTATTTGATAATGCCTTTACGCTACTTTAGGAAGGATTATTTTATATTGATTTAAGACGATACTCACAAGTTCATTTTTGGGGTAGTTTTGTTATGATTAGGAATATTAAACATCCATACAAATCCCATAAGGTTTATGGGAGGATTTGTATGGGTGTATTATCATAACATATTGTACAACAAAGTCACCCGTTCCGGATGTATGCTTAGATCTTTAATACTACGCAACGGATTTGTGTATATAATTTGTCTAGGGCAAAGCCGCGGGCGTCCGCTAACAGCATATTATTATAAAGTGTAAATAATAGATTAGAAAATTATTGCCATTGTGGGAACTTTTCTCTCAGTTTATTTACGAGATCCTAAACTCTTGGAGATGTTATGCCATACCATCTAAAAACTAAACCTAGTAAATGTAAAATAATAACTATAATAAAAAATGTGACGTTAATCCTTCAAGAATATACCTCTAATCTAAATTCTGACAAGATTAATAAAAATGTTAAGAGTAAACCTATAGACAATGTCAAACTATCTGTTTCATCATTCATTCACGATTCTGAACATGTTCAATACGGTTGTTGACTAAAAACCAAGTTGGGAGATTGTTTTTCCATTCTAATTCCATTCAAATTCAATTCAATTCAAATTTCCATTCTGCGATGCAGCTGAACTTATCAGTCGCTTGTTTATTGTAATTGTTTTTTTTTTTTGCTTTGACTACGATGTATAAACGTTAGCTCGTTATGTACTTAATATTGTAATTTCATTTTAGTAGAAAAGAGTAGCGGTGAGTTTTATTACCAGGTTCTTTCTCTCAGGATCTACCTATTGTGCCTGTATCTGGCAGTAAATGTAAGTTTAGAAGCAATTTAGACTTTAATTCTAACCTTTATAACTGCCTGACTTTCAAAAGTGTTGACTTGTTACCCTCTATCTATCATCAGACTATCATCAGACATCCACCACCCATGGGCAATATCGAAGTTCTATAGTTAGACTAGTCAGATTTTGTTTTAGGGCTCCAAATACCCGTAACAACTGCAAAAGATGTTTGGCAACCGGGATCGTGTGTCCTCCTAAACACGGAGGGGTCTCAATAGTCACGAATAGAGGGGTCTCAATAGTCCCGAATAGAGGGTCAATCATTATTACCCATCCCAAGACCTACCTGGTTAGTTAAATATTTTCGGATATTATATCTGGCTCAGAGCAGACGTCATTCCTGGTGACGGCGCTATTCTTAGGAACTGTGGTTCCGTCACCAGTAATGACGTCAATGAAACTCAAATTTTATTCATTCTTCATTTAATCGTTAATACTCAGAGATCTGAACAGTACGACGGCTCAAGTAAAAATGATTCACAACTCGATCCGTCGTCTTTGTTTGTACTTGTCGCTAGAAGGAATAAACGCACTAATTTAGTTTGAATGTCGCATTTTATTTACTAATGTTCCCAGATTGAACACAGTAACAAAATGCGTCCATTAGGACGCATTTTGTTACTGTGATAAAGAAGGGTATACAAAAAATCATATTTGGCAATAAAGTTCTAGGAAGGACGTCTCTATATTTATCTTTCTAAAAAATATATGAGATCTTTTCCCTTGGGAAATATATAAGAAAAAGATAAATCGTTTGACGGTCAGTTTCTTGTAGACACTTGAAAAATGGTGCTCTTTAACCCGTGTATAGTTTTTGACATTTTTATGTTATAGATTTAGATTACGTTAAGAACTAAAAACATAACCCGTGTTGACGAAGTCGGGTAAATAACGGTTTGACAACGTAAATATTCGTACGTACTCCAGTCGCAGGTTTATAATGTTAAACCTACGTTACACTGCTATCAGAGGTCTCAAATTTAATTCCGGGGTGTTGTCAAATGTTTTTACGATCCGTATTTTTAGGGTTTAGTACCGAAAGGGTACAACGGGAAACCTATTTTTTTTCATTCTTCGAGATCGCGGTCGATCCTATGTCCATTGCCGGGGGCAACGAAGAACGGGAACCCTATCACGAAGACTCCGCTGTCCAGCTATCCGTCTGTTACCTGTATCTCATGAACCGTAAGTAAGAAAATTAAAATCTCACAGATGATGTATTTCTGTTGCCACTATAACAAAAAAGCAGCATCTTATAAAGCATAAAACTTAAGGGGGCTCCCATTGGAGGGTGCGACTTGGGCAACCAAAGTTGGGAACCACCGTCTTTTGATATTCTTTTGATAATTGTAAAACAAGAATAAATTCAAAAACCTTTAGCGATTTGTTCAATGAGTACAATAAATACAAATAGTATTTGTGAACATGTCGTGTTGAAATACTCATACAATACAACATTGTAACATGCCCTACAATAGTTGTAACATATCGTACAATAGTTTAACAGAATTGGCACTTTAATAGGATTGTGAATAAGGTACGACATTATTGAATATTGATTTGTTCCAGTTCTCTATGGGTTGATTGACAGTCACTGTTTATCTCGTATTATAAAACAAAGTCCTCCGCCGTATCTGTCTGTTTGTTCGTGATAAACTCAAAAGCACAGATTTTTATGGTGTTTTTGTATAGAGTGATACTCCAGAAAGGTTTTGGTATATAATTTGTCACGAGCGAAGACGTGGGTGTCCGCTAGTTACCGATAAAAAATGCTATTACAATGTCTATTTTGTTGAGAACATTAGTAGGCTAGAATTTTAAACCTTATCTATCTATATATATAAATGGGGAATGTCCTCCTTAGCTCTCGAGAACTGCTAATGCTCCAATGATGGTTGACCCCTCTATGGATAGCCCCCGATCTGGAGGCAAGCCAAAATATCGAAAATTTGACCTAGCCCTAAGAGGTCAAAAGTTATAGGCCAAAACCTATGGCGTGGTGCGGCGCAAAGCACCGCGCAAAACACCGTACTAGTAATAAACACGCAATGGGTGAAAATACAAAAAAAAATTGATGATTTAATAAGATTTTTATAAGAAGCTTTCAAAAATTTTAATGACTTACTTTCCATTGAAATATTGACCACCGAGATTCATAGTCAAAAGTTCTCAACTGAACACTACCCTTGCGTGAACGTAAGTATGAAAAGTGCTACATACATAAATTTAACTTCTGTATTTATGTGTTTTGTGCTAAGAAACGGCCACTTACAGTCTTTCGCGCTAGCAATTAGTTGGTGTTCTTTATGTAGACACTACTTCTTCACAATGCTCTGTTTTGCGAACATAAAAGCGTACCGAGGTTTGCCAAAGTAGTGATCAACGCTTCACAGCGACTACTAATTGCGCTACTTAAATACATGGGGCACACTAAAAGTTTTGCACTTCTAGCTAATCGCAACTATTTGAATTTCGAATGTTATATTTTTTTAAACCTTACAACCTTCTTAGCGATAAAAAAAAAACAATTGGTGGGAAATCATTTGTCAATTGTATTTTTATCACACATCAAAGTTCTACGTATGCACCGAAAATGGAATTAAGTGGAAAAGATTTTAGAGAGATGATTTTTTATGATTTTAAAAGTTCTCTCTCTCCGCAGGACTGTGCCGCTCGTCTTCAAAATGCTTTTGGGAGAGAAGCACCTTGTTTGAGCACCGAGAGGCGATGGTTTGCTGAATTTGAGAGAGGTCGAGTTTCTTTACATGACGAATTTCGTGAAGGGCGGCCTTCAACTGCCGTCAACGAATATAATGTGGCTACTGTTAAGCGGTTAATTGAAGAAAACCCGCGGATTACCTATGAGACAATTCGAGGACTATTGGGGATTGGTATGAGTTAAATCCAGAAAAATTTACACGAAGAATTGAGAGTTCAGAAACTTTGTTGTCATTGCATCCCTCATGAACTGACAGCGGAGCAGAAACGGGCTCGCGTGGAATGGTGCTCACAGATGCTACTGAAGTACGACCACGGACATTCTAATGCTGTTTATGACATTGTCACAGGAGACGAAACGTGGATTTATTCTTTTGAACCCGAAAAAAAAAGCAATCTTGTGAATGGGTGTTTGAAAATGAGAACAAGCCAACAAAAGTGAGGCAAGCGAGAAACGTTGGTAAAAAAATGATCGCGTTTTTTTCTCAGCTACGGGTCCCATCTGTACAAATCCACTTGAAGATCAAAAGAGTGTTAATGCCGAGTGGTATTCTACTATTTGTTTACCCAGGGTGATAGAAAAAGTTCGCGAAAGACGAACCAAAAGCCGCGTTCTCATACATCATGACAACGCTTCTTCACACACGGCCAACAAACCAAAGTCATTTTTAGCTTCCGAAAAAGTACAACTCGTCACCCATCCTGCGTATAGCCGACCTAGCTCCCTGTGATTTCTGTATTTTCCCCAAAATCAAAGATTTGATGAGAGGTTTCACTTTTACCAACTCCGAAGGGGCAGTGAGAGCGTTCAATCAGCACGTAGAAAAAATGCCTACAGATCTGTGGTCATCCTGTTTTAAAAAATGGTTCGATCGCATGAAAAAATGTCTAAAATGTAAAGGAGAGTATTTTGAAAAGCAATAAACATAATATTTTAGTTTTAAAATGTTGGTTTTTTAAGTTACGCAAAACTTATAGTGTGACCTACGTACAAAGAAATATATGGGCGTAAAGCATGCATTTTTCCACTCTTCGATAATGACGTGGTATTGTTTGCTGTATTTATAATAAAAAAAAGGAGACATAAAAAAAGTCTCTTGTACATGTCCGTTGTGTCATATCTGGTGTGCGGAACCACAAATCTTTATCTATTTTTAGGATTCCATAACTATGTCCGTCTGCCTGTCACCAGGCTATAGGTATCTCACTAAGTTTATCATTTATTAAGTAGAGATCCAATACAACAAACGTGACTTCGTTAGAGTTCTTTGCACGATATTAACAAAAAATATAATACAGTGTCTACTGTTGTTAAGATGGTGAAAAAAATCCCGACTCGAATTTAATTGAACTTACTGCGAAATAAAAAGTTATTTAAGTAAAAATTTCGAAACATCAATCTGAAGTTCTCCATAATTTAAAAGATACACCCCAAGCATGAGGCGGGCAACTTCATCATTATTAGAGCAGACTTTTAATAATTTATCACACTTCTGAGGTTTTTACGATCGACGTTGAAATTGAAGCTTGAATGTTTAAATTGTCATTACACTTAATTTTAAGAGGGACATAAGGTTAGATTAAAGTTAAAGAGATTGTTTTGGGACTTCTGTAGCTCAGTACTCATTATGGTTGCATAACTATGTTGTTTTAATTATTATACTTTTAATCGCAATAAATATACTTTTAGACCGGATTTGATCCGAAAAGGAGTCTCCTCGAAAGGGAGTCGCTAAAATCAGTATAGTCATACTACAGTTAGGAAAAGGTTGCAGGTTCTAGTCCAGCCGTTTGTTCGTTTCTAACCAACTTAAAAAGGTTTCTCAATTTGACTGTCTTTATTTTTATGTTGATGTCTGGCAACCGATTTCGAATTTTTTAATTGAAAGCTTCTGCGTCTCGTATGGTCCGATTTCAATGTGGTCCCATTTTGAAAATTTTAAGTAGGGTTTTTGTGTAAATGTTTGACGTGTGTTTATTGTTTTTTTTTTTTAATTTCTATCTAAATACTATTTAACAGACGCCAGCTCTCATTCGGCCCAAAATAGTAGCGGACGCCCGCGTCTTCGCCCGCTTGACAAATTGTATATTAGTACTTACACAAAAACCTTCTTCGAGAATCACTCTATCCATTGGTGAAAATCGCATCAAAATCCGTTTCTAAAGATCTACGCATACATACGTTCGGGAGCGACTTTGTTTTATAATTATGTAGTGATGTGAAGTTATACAGAATGTTACATAAGGGTTATATCAACCCGAAGACACCCCTATCAGCTGGAAAGCAACCCGTTTCGATATGTGTCGACCGCCAAACAAGAAAAAAAAATCATCCAAAAAAAACATTATTAAAAACATTATGACATCAAGTAGGTACTGCAAATAATGCGCGCCTGTGAAAAGCCTTCTCTCTGTCTTAGTAGGAACATTTTGTCTCTGTTCCGCATCAAGGTCTGAACTGTTTTTTTTCTTGTTTGGCGGTCGACACATATCGAAAGGCGATCTGGGCGACCAGCTGATGGGGGTGTCTTCAGGTTGATATAACCCTTATGTAACAGCGTGTATAGTATGTATATACATTGCTATGTCAAACCTAAGCGAAGCGAGGTCACCTGGAGCAAATAAAGTTTATCTTATCTTATCTTATCTGATCTGTACTGATCTTATGTTATCTTATCTTATATTGTCGTATCTTATCTGGGTTGTCGAAATATTTGATTGCTTGTTTGCATGGAATAGGCTCCGTAAATAGGTACTGAACTGATTTTAAAACTTTTTTTCATATTGATGTAGCTACATTATGCTTGACAAAGGCTACTTTTTATCCTGGCGATGTATCCAGTGGGAACTGGGAACGAGTAAACGTAATCACGTGAGAACTTCCAGAAAAGTAGAAACTTTTTAATCCCATGGCCCAAGGCCGCAACTAAACCTACGTCCATTGCCGAGGGCCTCTGGTAAGCACTAAAAAAATTTGAGGAACTTAGACTGAATAGCAATTTTAGCAATTTCTTTTATTTACTAGTACGGTGTCTTGCGCGGTGCTTCGCGCCGCACCACGCCGTAGGTTTTGGCCTATGACTTTTGACTCCTTAGGGCTAGGTCAAATTTTTGGATTGCCTCCAGATCGAGGGCTATCCATAGAGGTGTCAACCATCATTGGAGCATAAGCACTTCTCGAGGGCTAGGGGCGGACAAAAATTACATTCACCATTTCTATATATAAATAGATAAACGGGTCGTTTAGTTTTTCTTAAGTTTATAATGTGTACAAAACGCGTATGTAAGTTTAAAAAGTATTTATTTTGTTTAATTAAATTTCTATGAAGTTTCAGTCGGAAAAGGTTTGTATAGAAGCAAGTCAAGTGGACAATCGCATCGTATCAACAATGAGGCCATGTTAGTGTTTCTATTGCAATCGTGCCAGGAATCGTGAAGTTAATTTACTGCATTGAAAACTACCACGAAGTTTATTGCAGATAGTGCCAGCGCTTAAGTTTTTAAAAGATTTCAGGCGATTTTATTGAAACAAGACTGAATAAGCTGTTGCTAAAGTTATGTGGTACGAAAATAGATAAAGATTTAGATTCTCTTACACACATTAAAAAGAAAATTGTATACACATTTTTTGTGCAAAAGTTAAAAATTTACACAAAACCGACTTCAAATTACCGAACTGGGACCAAATAATTGTCGGAACGGAACCAAATTGAAATGGGACCAAATAATTGTCGGAACGGAACCAAATTGAAATGGGACTGGAATGAGAAGTAGTAGCTTGTAATTACATAAAGAAAAAAAAACAAAATCGGTTAACCCCTTAGAGCATTCAACCAACCGGAGACGCCACTAACACGCATACCCCGCTGCCAAAGGTATGAGACAGCGGGTCATACCCGTTATATAAAACTAGTTGCCGCGCCTACCGCGCCATTCGTTCGCACCGCTCACTGAGTACACTTCTCCTAGTAAAATGCCGAGTTGCTGTGTATTTTGGTGTAATAAGCGATCAACGACATCAAATAAACAAAAGGATAACATTACCTTTCACCTGTAAGTATTATTTCGTTCGAATATTATCAATTAATTCATTAAATTATCAAAAATCCAAAAAAATGTTGCGAATCGACAGTGATACCATTTTATGAACTACAATCTAATCTGGGGTAATTTTTAAGCTAAGTTTTATCGTTGTTTAAAACAATACCTAAGTCATATCTTCAATTAATTTAAAGAAATATTTATTTTTAACTTACTGCAACATAATCTAGTTTTTCAAAACCCTATAAAGAGTACTAACATTCAGTTTATTGAGATAATTATGTAAACATAAGACGTTAATAATATGTCAAAATCACATTTGCTTTCATTATGTTGGAGCACTAAGATAGCCTTTCAACCGATAGTAGCAATGCACACAGACATAATTCAAAAAAGGAGTATTATCTTACATTCGATAATAAAATATTTCGAAAAAATAAGCGATTTATTTTGTAGGAAGTTGCCACACTTCGATAGAATTAAAGCTGGGACAGCATAATCACCAATATCGATATTAATATTTCAGTACCATATTAACAATTTTATAAATGTTAATTTTTAGATTCCCAAAAGAACCAGTACTTCGTACCGCTTGGGTTCAATTTTGTGGGAACCATGTTTCGTGGGTTCCTAAATGGACGAGTACAATTTGCTCACAGCATTTTAAAAGTTCCTGTTTTATAATACAATTAAACAATAAGCGAAAATTGATTCAGGGCGCTGTACCAACGTTGATATTATCCAAGATACATTTTATTATTTTACTAGTTCCTGATTTTCAGCTTAGTAGTTTACCCTACTAATATTAGGTATACATATGAAATTGGCGTTTAATATGGAGAAAGAAAAACATTTTTTTTTTTGGTTTCTTTATTGAATAAATCAAAGTTTATACCGTTGTTATCTATGAACTTTGCCATTTTATAGGCAGTTCATTGATTCCTTTGATTGATATTTGAAGTCGTTTTATTTTGGACTGCCTCATCTGAATTGAATTTTTTTCCATTTACTAAATCATCCAAATTCCGAAAAAAGTGGTGATCAGTTGGAGCAAGGTCCGGGGAGTATGGTGGGTGATGGGGACATTATTCCAACATTCCTCCTCTACTTTCGCGACCGTCTGTTGGTCTGGTGTGGTCTAGCGTTGTCCTGAAGCAGCAGTGGCTAGAGCAGTTCACCAATCTCGGCTGATTAACGGCTAGCTATGCTGGATTTGGAAGATCAAAATGGCCAGTTCTAAAAAATGCCAACTCTCAAATCTATTTCACACAAAAACCATTTGTAGGTAAATATTGACTATTTTTCAGGATGATTCTTCCAAAGAATCTGCTTGTGAACCAGGAACATCCAAGGAACCACAAATTAAAAGAAGAAAAGTTGAGACAATTGAGCATATTCAATCATATCAAACTCAAGAATGTAAAGCTGGAGAACTTCACCATAATCCACCTGGATATAATGAAACAAATTCACCAAGTACAATTTTAAGACCTAAGTTAGAAGACACACCACGGAAACTAAAATTTAAAAAACGTATAGAAATGAAAAACAAAAAAATAAAAAGACTTTTAACACAAAAAAGCTATTTAAAGAAAAAGGTTGCAGGTTTAGAAGAAATACTAAAAACCCTTTCAGAAAAATCGTTAATTAATAAAGAAGATTGTCTAGTTTTGGATAAAATAGGTATAGAAGAAAGAGAACTTCTTAATAGACAACTACTGAAAAGCAAATCTGGAAAGATACCTAGAACTAAATATTCTGCTGAACTTCGATGTTTTGCTTTAACCCTACATTTCTATTCGCCAAAAGCATATAGATTTGTGCGAAATACTTTTGGAACGTGTTTGCCAGCACCAAGGACTTTAACAAAATGGTACAGTTCTATTAACGGGCAACCAGGATTTACAAAAGAAGCGTTAGTTGCATTAAAACTAAGAGCAGAATGTAACCCCGATAAAAAGATTTTTTGTACTTTAGTTTTAGATGAAATGAAAATCAAACATTGTACAGAATACTTAACAAGTACTCGAAGATATTACGGTTACGTGGACCATGGCTTTGATTTTATATCAGATAATTCTGAAGAAGCAACTGACGCTTTAGTATTTTTATTAGTAGGAATAAATACCACTTGGAAATTACCTATAGGTAGAAGCTTTTCATTTAGTAAATGACACTGGTGTAGAGATTAATAAAGCATTAACGTGTGACGGCACTAAAGCGAATCTTGCTATGGCCGAAGAATTAGGCTGCTGTTTCGATGTTGACAATTTACAAACCACAATTCTTGATCCACGGACAGGACAACAATGCTTTTTCTTTTTGGATCCCTGCCACATGCTTAAGCTGATACGTAATGCATTCGAAAATTATAACGTTTTCATACAATCTAACACAGGAAATAAAATTCAATGGTCATTTACTAAAAAATTACACGAATTGCAGGAACAGGAACTCTTTTATATGGTAAATAAATTAAAAGCCAACCACATCTTTTTTAAAACTAAAATAATGAATGTACGCCTTGCAGCCCAACTCTTCAGCACCAGTGTAGCCGATTCATTAATATTCTGTAACAATGTAATGAAGTTGGCCATGTTTGAGAACGTTGACGCGACAGCAGATTTTTTAAAATTAATTAACGATGTATTTGATATACTTGATAGCAAAACTTGGGGTAATGGGTTTAAACAAGCCTTGAACCTTAAAAATTATAATACTGCTTTTGCTAAACTGGACGAAGCGAAGACAATTCTTTTAAATTTGGAGACAGATGTTCAAAACCGTCAAAATGACACGAAAAGGCTTAATCTCTTAAAATCCCCTCGTTACACAGGCTTTCTAGGTTTTCTTGTGTTCATAGAAAGTGCAAAACTTCTATTCCAGAACATAGTTTTAAATACAAACACGCAGCTCACGTATTTACCATTACACAAAATAAGCCAAGATCATATCGAGATTTTTTTTCTGTCGTTAGGAGCCACGGTGGTTATTCAGATAATCCGACTGCTCGTCAATTTGAAACTATATATAAAAAGCTTTTGGTGCACACCGAGTTAATCCGCAATGAAAGGGGTACGAACTGCATTCCATTAGAAAAAATTTCAATACTCAACTGTACATCAGCAATAGAAAAAATTAACTATAGTTCGCAAAAAAAAGAAACACAACCATTTATAGCAAATAGTTCCTCAGAAGAAAGTGATATGGTTTCAGAGATAGAAACTCAAACATTTCTATCACCTTTTGGAGAGAAGGTTGTGGAATATATAGCAGGCTTTGTAGTATTTTCTATTATAAAAAAAATTAAATGTAGTACATGTATTAAGGGGTTATGTGGTCAGCAAAATGAAAAAAGTTTAATCTTCCAAAAAAGCAGAGGTGGCCTGAAGTACGCATCAAAAGAAGTTATTGATTTATGTCGCCTTTGCGAAGTAGAGATCCGCAAACACTTAACTATTGATAAAAAAGTTGAGCGCTCTTGTTCAGCACAGTGGGTTACAAATAAGGTCTTAAAAAATTTTGTTGGTAAGCCACTATTCCCTAACATCGAGGGCCATTACTTTGATAACGACTTTATTGTACACAATATAGAACTTGCAAAAACTGTGACTGAAAAGTATACCAATATTAGAATAAACTATTTGTCAAAGAAGTCTGATCCCAAGAAATGCATCAGGCATATATACACTAAGTTAATACACTTTAAAAATCAATAAAACCTTTCAAGGTAGATCATTATTTTAAGACCGTATCGCTTAAATGATAAAAAATTATATTTTTGTTTTTTTTATTACTTTGATTTGATTTGATTACCAATTATTTTGACAGTAGATTGTGTGATTTATAAAAGTCATATTACGCTTTTCATTGTTTATACATTTTTGTTGTGTAAGTACCTACAAGGTAAACTACAAAATACTACATAATAACTACAGAAGATACCTATTTTACAATAAAAGTATTAAATAAAATGCCTTTTATTTATCGCTTATTTCAAATTAATTCTTAGTTCCCTATTTATTGTTAGTTTGGTACCCGTATTTCACACGAGAACCCCTTATTGGGGGTCTTCATCGTCGGGTCCAAAGCCAGATTAAAATAACTCTAATAGAATTTATTTTAGGCAACTTTTGGTCATTTTAAAGTGCTCAATTTACAAAGACTTACAAATTATTAGCAATACCCCTGTACGCCTCATTAAAGAATGCATATTCTATTTAATAAATCAAGTCATTAAAGAATGTATATTTTCTATTTAATAAATCAAGTCATTAAAGAATGCATGTTCTATTTAATAAATATAATGAATATTATTTTAATGACGTTATAATACGTAAACAAAGTCATCACATAATTGATAATTATCATCCCGCATTTGAAACACCAAAACATCGATACATAATATCGACATAGTCAAGCTCTAGCTTGTTTACATTAATGAGATGTCACTGATAGAGGTCCCTGTGTGTGAATGTGAGTGTGTGCGTATAGTTTAAATTAGTGTTCAACATTTTTGTTGTGTGAGTGCATAGCGACGTGATTCAAAAATGCATTAGTAGTTAACAATTAAATTAGTGTGCGTCCCCCGTCCCCCGCTGAAAGTGGCAGACTTTTGTTCGTACAAAATAGCGCGCGTCTCTTCTCCAGTTGGTTGAATGCTCTAAGGTTAACCCAGTCCAGAGATATGAGATAACAAACTTTTAAAAAACCTACAATGGAATTGGAAACCTCCTCCTTTTTGAAAGTCGGTTAAAAATGGCGGCCTTATCGCTAAAGATAAGATATAAGAGAAAAAAAAAATAACTTCAACCATCTTCACAAATGTTTACTAACTTGTGCCTACACACACACACACACACACACAAGACACGTCTTTATCCCAGAAAGTGTAGACAGGTGCTTTCTTTATATCAACATTTCGCCAGTGACTGTTGATCGTAAGTAAAGTAATGTGACAGACAGACAGACAGACACCACGCCTATGTCCCCTAAGAGAAAGAAAGAAAGAAAGAATATTTCTTATTGTTGCATCACAAATTTACACTCAACGTTACACAAATAAAAATATAACTTATCTGTGGTCACAACGGACACAGACGTTTAAATTGACGTAAAGCCTAGTTCGGATTAGGCTAGTAATTTAGAAGAGTAGCGAGTAATTTAATAGCTAAATATGGGCGAACTACAAAAATTTAGTCGAGTAATTTAGTAAATGATTTAATCGCGCCAATCCATTTCACTCTATTTTTTCGGGCGAGTAGCGCCTCCCACCATGCATCCGTGCTCACTGGTTCACCGGCTAAACAAGTCCGAACCTGGTTGATTAGTCGAGTTCATTAGTAGCCGCCTGGCCGCAAAAATGTCGTTTTGCAGGAGCGAAGAAACAACTTTAAAATTTGTTTCCAAATATAACATTGCTTGTGGAATATTAAATCCCCGTATTATAAAATTAAACAAATTAAACAAACCGCATACGATTAGCTTAATCAGTTTATTCGCTCTATTGCGTTGCAGCCCGTTCATCTTGAACAACACCACTCACTTGTGTACTGTACTAAACCGTAATGCGAACGATTTCTGTGTAGTAGCGAGTAGTTTAGCCACTAAATTACACGCTACTCTACTAAGTTACTAAAGGAGTGCGAACTAGGCTTAAGTGACACGGTCGTGTCACAATAACTGTCAGAACACAGTGTGGCTATCTCAGTTTGAGATAGGCAATGTGGCAAGAGCTTTGCAAAGATATATTACACGTTATAAACTTAAGACAAGTTAATACATTACACATCCGCATTTTGCCAGTAAATTTGTTGGTCCCACGTAATAGAGGTAATACCATTGCCGTTACCGGGCACTTAGAACATCCATAACCACTCTGTAGTTTAAAACAAAATTCCAGCAGCCAGTACAGAAATCTTACCTACATCCTAACTAACAAAAACATGTGATATAGTTGTCACGGAAACGTGTCTTGAGTCACCAATTTTACAATACAGAATCAAAGAATCAAAGAATCAATTTCATTTATTCAGTTTAGGCACATAAAGAGCACATATGAATGTCAAAATTTTACAATTTTGTCAAGTAATATTATAAAAATACTAAATTAAGTAAGTACATAAATAACCATTAGAAAATGATTCTTTCGCTGGTTCGGTAATTTGGTTCTCCTGAGAAGAGACCAGCAAGAAACTCAGGTAGATTATCCATTTTCTTTTTTAATATTGTTTTGTTTACATTGTTACAATTAGTTTCTATTGTATTATACGAGTGGCCAACAACAGAAGATTAGGGTGACCATGCATTTTTATCATTAAGATATTCGTCTACATTATAGTAGCCTTTCATCATCAAACATTTTTTAACTACTATTTTAAACTTATTAAGAGGCATGTCAACCAAATCCTGAGGAATTTTATTATAAATTTTTATACATTTGCCAACAAACGAATTACCAACTTTATGAAGTCTAATTTTTGTCATTGCCAATTTATTTTTATTTCTTGTATTAAAATTATGGTTATCGGAATTTTTTTTGAATAGATCTATGTTCTTCCGTACATATAAGATGTTGTCGTAAACATATTGAGAAGCAACTGTTAAAATATTAATTTCTTTAAATAATTCTTTCAGCGAGTCACGGGGTCCGAGTCTATAGATTGCTCGTATAGCTCGTTTCTGTAATATGAATATTGTCTCAATATCGGCAGCTGAGCCCCACAGCAGCAGACCATATGACATAACGCTATGAAAGTAGCTAAAATAAACTAATCGTGCCGTTTTTTCGTCAGTCAGAGACCCTGGGAAACGTAACCAACAAGTTTATACAATGCAATATGAGCCCATCTGATGAAACATTTCAGTACTATAGTCGTCCCGAAAAGGTAAATTAGGGAGCAAATTGGTACTTGTCCCCGAAGCGGGCTTTTATGATGTTTATCTATATGACATAATATGCTATATAAGTCGCGCTTATAGTACGTGTATGGAACCGAAACGCTTAGTAAGCGTAACCTTATAGGACTACTTTGCTTCTTGGTTACCATTAGTCAACCATACTTTTAATAACTGAACGGGAATCAGTAGCTTCAATTACTGAGCCTATTCAATTTAAACAAACAATAAAATCTATCGACCATGCTGAGTTGATTGCAGCTGGTATTGAGTCTCTAACTATTACCGTTCTTGATTTGACCTCGTTTTGACCTTGACCTTGAGATCAGAGGTCAAAAGTTAAGTTCATTTTGGGGGGTTTTCGACTATGCCAAGTCGATTGCCATTTACACTGAGTCTCTAACTCTTACCGTTCTCGAGTTGAAAGTTGTTTACGGACGGACTGACGGACATTACTGTTGTATAAGAGATTTTCGTTTCGAAAACTCTAAAAGTACTCCCAAGAAAGATCATGTTGAGAACAAAACATATTATTTACGGATTTTGGCAACACAATTATTATACTACATATTACATTTCAACTTAAGAGTAAGAAACTAGTTAAGGGGAAGTGAACCATATTATGAAGTGAAATACGAACTAAATGTGAGAACTGTTTAGTGTTCTTGGAAGTAGGGTGTCTGTGATTTCGTAGAGACTTCCCATTTTTTTTCTTTCAAATAATAATTATACAGTCGAAACGTTGAAAAATTTCTACGCATCATCGCCAACTATAAAGATTACTAGAAAGTTGGCAATTTTGCCACATTGAATGATCACTTTAATTACAAAAATAAATGATAACCACTTAATATTATAAAACAAAGTCCTCCGCAGCGTCTGCCTGTCTGTCTGTTCGCGATAAACTCAAAAACTACTGCACTATTCATTATCGAGGCAGGTTTTAATGTTTAATTTATCACGAACGAAGCCGTAGACGTCCGCTAATTTAAATATGAAATCTCATAAGTCCCATCTCGACACGTCTGGGTAATGGTGACAGAAATACTTTCTATAAGGTTACGTGATTAAAACTTTTTTTGTTCCCAAATCCCCACGGGAACCATTAAGAGTAGATTTATTATTTATTAGTTCACGATATCGGTGTTTTGGTGTGCATATAAATTGATGTCTTATAGAATGTCTTTCTTTTGTCATAAATATTGTCACCCTACATACAGACAGTAATACAATTACCTCTCACAAACTTAGTTGCAAGTTAAACGTTCAAACAGTAGCGTGGTAGCTCGATACGTTTCATATAATTTGACTTTCAATTGAGGCCTAGATTTAAGATTATTTTGGAAAAGTTTGAACATTTAGGGAAAACTGTTTTAATAAAATTTAATGGTGAGAACATTTACAACCGGATTGCAGAGACTGTAGGATGTAAACTCAAGTTTCGCCAACAAATTTGTTAGCCACACATTGGGAACATAAAATTATTACCAAGCGAGTGAAGTCGAGTGTGACCGTTAGTTACTGATGTAACGATAGCATGTAAATTCAAACCTAAGTGCACAATAAAGTGAAATATTTCGCAAATTAATCCTAAAAAATAATAATAATGTAAAATATATGTTTGTTACCTTCAAAAATTCAAAATCTCCGTGATACAAGATTTCCGTGAACCGAACTTCCCAAGTGGTCCAATTTCAATTTGGCCCTATTTCAATTTGGTCCTATTTCAATTTGGTCCCATTTCAATTTGGTCCCATTTCAATTTGGTCCCATTTCAATTTGGTCCCAATCAATTTGGTCCCATTTCGGTAATTTGAAGTCTGTTGCTGTCTCAATAATTGACGTGTATTTTATATTATTTAATATAAAATGGGGAATTATAAAACGATCGAATAAAAAATTATCCGTGTGACCAAATTACTAAGTGAGCGACTAGAAATAGTAAGTGAGCGACTAGAAATACAGAGAGGACAACTTCAATATTAAGATAGATTTAGATTAGGTTAGGTTAGGTTACCCGGAACTCAACTATTTAGATTAGGTTAATTTCTTCTTTGAACAAAATGGGTAGGTTAGGTTAGGTTAAAACTGTGACCTCCTACGCACGAGCCCAGCGAGCGAAGCGAGCGGTGCCGCGGCAGCGGCCGGCGAGTGCCAGAAACGACATTGTAAGTTGCTGTTCTGTTGATTTCTCGTCACTCGCAGTCAGTCGCTCACTTAGTATTTCTAGTCGCTCAGTTGGTAATGTGGTCGCAAGGATATTTTTTTTACAGCCAATCGTTTTAATATTACCCATATTAAATTACCGACGTTTGTATATAATTTTTCAATGTACAATAAAGAATGTAATAGAAAACTCGACACTGCACCATATACCAACCCGTCTGGCCAGTGTGGTATATGTAGGCAAATTTTCCCTCTTTGGGGACGCCTATGCTCAGAAGTGGGTGTCAAATGGTCTGAGGTAATGATGGTGATTTGAAGTTTGGTACGACAGTAGTATACAAACTTGTTATTTGTAAACTATTCTCGCCCGGTATTATGTTAAATGTGAGTGTAGTAAGGAACTCTGTCAACCCCTTTGGTTTTACACCAACTTTTTCATATAAACGCAAAGCAGCTAAATATATTTGATGCTCATAGTAGCGTGCTGACTCAAGAGAGCGTTTATTTCTATTGCAAGAAAAATCGCGTTTTGAAAAATTCAACAGCTGTTTTGCAAAAGAGAAAATTTTAAACTTTTAGCACAGATTACATACACGAATGAATGTTAATACTCTTTAACTAAATGAAAGTTGAATTTACGAGCGTAATAAAAATGTTATCTAGCTTTTTATTTAACAGGAGGAACTTGCTTATATTAATTTAATGGCGTATTTTTAATACTTAGTATGCTAAGAGAGATATTATACAAAGCTAAACGTCTGTTCGATGCTTCGATGGTCAGTCCTGACTGTTGAAATTTAAGTTCAGATGGTTATGGTCACACATATATCATGCCTATATCCCCGCAGAGGGGTAGGCAGAGGTGCATTATACACCCACAATTTGTCAGTATTTTTAGTACCACGTAATAGGTGGCAAGCCTATTGCAGTCACCGGGCATACTATGTCCAAAATGGCCTAATGAATTTAATGAAAAGTAGCAGCTACTCGTATATTGTATTTTTGAAAAAGAATTCAAACCTGTCCGTTGCCTTGCGATGAAATGTTGATGAAAGGCAACAAAATCTTACGTGCCAGCCGCTGTGGCACATCCAATTAAAGTCCTGCGCGTCTCGGACTGATATTGATTATCAATTGCAGGTAAATGACGCCCGGTAACGACAATATGCTATCTCGCACTTGCGGGCAAAATAACAATCCGAAATTACTTACCAAATTATTACTTTAGACCGACAAAGTAAATGGCAAAATGTAGGCGTTTTAATTATCTCTGTCTAACATTTTGGAGATAGAGTTGTTTTTGTATGTGTATATTTTTTTATTGGAGTCGCTATAGTGACGAAAAGCCTGATAGAAAGACAAGACAACATTTTTAGCACACCGTAGACACTTTTTTTTTATTCCACGGTGACCATCCCACCCTCCTCAGGCCCCGATCATGGAGGTCTATATCTTGGGCGTAGATGAGTCTGCGGAGCCCTCACCGCTGACTTTGGAACTCGGCGGGAGGGTACGCTTGCTCTCTCTCTCGGCTGCCTCCTTTGCGAGCATGATCTGCTCGCAGAAGAACACGGCCGCGTTTCAACCACTCCCGCTGGAGATCAAGGCATGAAGCATGGTGTCCAGCAAGAAGGTATCCACGCCCAGACCCACTACGAGGTCCTGGCGCTGACTCGCCCATGCTAAGCACTCCACCAACGAGTGGAATGCGGCACCGTAGACACTAGTCTAAAGTTGGCAGCTCAGTGATGTAACTTTTCTAGATAGTATACTAGTAGCTGAAGATGAAAAGCTACTGCGTCGATCCGTGGAGATGTTTCTGTAACCCGCACATATGTACAAATAACAAAGAACATGTCTACAAAAGTAAATGTAACTTAAATATAAAATGAAAACATAAAATTAATTTTAACCCCACGTTGTAAGGTGAGGAGTGTTTTTTGAACCCAGGGTTATATTTATGTGCTAGGATACGTGCATACAGGGCGTTCCAGGCCCTTGCGGTTAGAAGTACGAACGTTTAAAACGCTCGGTTCTAGCGCAAATGTTTTCCACATACACAAACAAAACTTCAAATCTCCAACTAAAACCGCATTCATTTCCTTAGTTCATTAATTTGAGTTTCAAATTCCTCTAGAGTACAGCCAGCACATACAGTAGAGAAACAGTTTAATAATGTGCTGACCGTACTAGTGACACCGATTAATTTGCGGTACTGCAATTTGTACTGGACGTAGAAGCTATCTTGTGTTACTCACAACAATTTCTCTAGCTTAACTAATTCTGGACTTAACTGGATGCTGTGTACAAATATTAGATGTTATTTACTGTAGTGATACAATAAATAAAATAATTGTTTTTACTTATACAGCGGTTTTTTTTTATACAGCGCCATATAATCTTGTATATTTAGAAGGGATTTAGAAATAAAAAGTATGTTTAGAGAAGGAAAACTCCATACAAAAACGTTTATGTAGGCTGAATTACCCCTAACCCTTCCCTCTCATTAAAAAGAGGCCAATGCTCAGAAGTGGTTGTCAAATGGGTTGAAAAGAAGATGAAACTTCATGTAAGTAAGTAGAACAATTATAATAGTATAGCTGATGAATTTTTTTTTAAGTCCGCAGCCCATGGTCGCTGCTGTCCCAGCGTCAATAGCCGGGCGCCACAGGTACGCACTCGGAAGTATTGCTTGTGGCTAAGAGTAACCGGAGAGCATGCATGAAAGCTTTAATCCAACGATGAATAGGCGTGAATGTTGTATGTAATTTGTTGATAACATTTTCTCTTATTTTAATGACTTTTAAAATTGGCTACACTTTCTGAACGAGTAGAATTTTTCAGAAAGATTTTAAGACGAAAAAAGAATATTTCGTTCTTAAACGTTGTAGTACACAAAACGTGTTGAAATGCACATTACGTTCGCTATCTCGAGGGTTTCAATTATGACTCGCGTTGAAATTAGCCATTTTTCTTTGTGAAGTGTGTCGTCACGTGAAAAAAGGCTTTCTAAACCTACATTTTGTATAAGGTGACGACATTTTTAAAAGCAAAAAGTTTATTCAAAGTTGTAAAAGAAAGTGAATTAATTAAATAAACACTTTGAGGTAATTGTTAACTCTAATTTAGAATATTTTAAGCATATTTACACTATTTTTCCATGAGGTACTAAGTGGTTTGACCAATATCTTACCTGCCGTCAAAGGATGGCCTTCTAGCAAATATAAAACGGACTAGAATAACAACAATACGGTCACCTATTAAGTGGATGCCTCTGCTTAATCTTTTAAAGACATTAACGTGATTATAATATGTATATAACCTACCCAAGAAAGAAGGACTACCTCGGTGGCACAATGGTACTTTGTACGGACTGCCACACTCGAGGTCTCGGGTTCGATTCCCGGGTCTGGTGGATAATGTATAATTCTCTTTAGAATTTTACCCAGATAATTATCCCAGAGTCTGGAACTTGTGCCCGGTAAATGGCAATAGGCTCGCCCCCTATTACATGGGACCTAACATAGCTGGCGAGATGTGGGTGTGTTTGTACACCTCTGCCTACCCCTTTGGGGAAAAAAGGCGTGATGATATGATGATGATGATGATGAAAAAGAAGGTAACTTTTAAACCAGGAGATAAATAAAATCTGTAGGGTCTTATTTTTCTTCACTGCAGAGTTAAAACGAGAATAAAACAGTACCGTGTGAATCCAATACACTGTATCTAGGGTTAGTTTTTTGAATTAACAACGTCTTTTTGATTCCTCCTGTTTCATCATACCACGTTCCCACTGTCATAATATTATATTAGCTTGTAAGCCATAGCCTAGTTTAGTCTATGCTTAGATTATATCAATATTGTCTTGTCTATGTTCACTTCTTTCTTCCTTCACTTTGTAACATGGCCGACTGAAATACACGACACGTATTATTACGAGCTCCTGTCTTTTATTCCAAAAACCAACAAACATCAGGTGTGGTGTAAACTGGCGTGTCTTAGGAAGAACTGGATCAACCAAAAGAAAAAAATGGACGAATCTTCAACGTCGTCGGGTCGCCTCAAGCACATGGACGTTCATGCATCCAACATGCCGCTCACGTGGAAAAATTGGATCACCAAATTCAAAATATATCTCAAAGCATTTAAATATGATCAAGAAAGCGAAGATAGGCAAGTAGCACTTTTATTACATTATATAGGACCAGATTGCCTTCACATATTTTATTCTTTCAACCTAGATGTCGAAACAGTCAAGCTACAAGTGTTGATCGACAGATTTGCAGGTTATTTCAGCCCAAAAGTCAATATAACCATGATAAGGCATAAACTTTTTAACAGAAAGCAACTGCAAAATGAACAGCTGGACAGTTATATAACAGATCTCAAAAATATAGCCCATCAGTGTAATTTTAGTGAATTGCAAGACGATTTACTAAAAGATATATTTAGTTGGAATCTAAATGATCAGAATCAATACATTAAAGAGAAAATTTTGCAAGAATTGCCTACCACTTTAGATGCCACTATAAATATTGCTAAGTCACTAGAATCGTCCCGGAAAGAAGTTCAAATATTATCAGGCACAAATCCCAATTCATCTGTAGCTAGTATAGATAGTATACATAACAGAAGTAGTCAACAGTCCAGTAGAAGTCATTCACAACATAGTCAGTCAAGAAATCAGTCAAGAAATCATAGTCACAGTCAACAATCAAGGTATAATCCGCAGTCACAGGACCGTCAATCAAGAATTCAGAGTCACAGTCAACAATCAAGGTGTAATCCGCAGTCACAGGACCGTCAATCAAGAAGTCAGAGTCACAGTCAACAGTCAAGGTACAATCCTAACCAGTCATACAATACATCCCATTCATCGAGTTATAGCAGTCCCAATGGTTATAAAGGTAACAATCAGTCTATGAATAACTCAATGTGTCCAAAGTGTGGTCAAACACATCGTTTTAAATGTCCTGCTCTTGGTGCAAAGTGTAATTTCTGTCAAAAACTTAATCATTATTCAAAGATGTGTAAGTCCAAGCAAAAATATGTTAATTATGTACAAGAAGATTTTTCTAATGATGATCAAGCTTTTTTAGGTGCTGTTTATCAATGTAATTCTGTAAAATGTAGTAACCAATGGTCAATAACCCTAAGTATCTGTAGTCAATCTGTCTGCTTACTTATTGATTCAGGTGCAGATGTGAATTTGATGTCTAAGAAAGCATTTGAAAAACTAGCGTTGCAAGAGATAAATCTTATACAAACACCATTTAACTTGACAACATTTACAGGTCAAAGTATACCTACAATCGGTTATTGTACATTACCATGTAAGTATAATGACAAATCATACAACTTGTGTTTCCATATTACACAGTTAGATTGCAAAAATATTCTGGGTAGACAGTCATGTCAACAGTTAAAAGTCATAAAAAGAATACAGTCAGTAACCTTTGATGAAAACATATCTAAACACAGTCCAAACTACACACTTAGTCAGCATAGCCAGAACAACAATTTACAGTCAATGTCAAGTCAGTCTAACAGTCAAAGTCAAGTCATATCACAGTCAATGTGTCACAAAGTCCCTACAGAGTCAAACAGTCTGTCAATACTAAAGAAATATAGTAAGGTTTTTAATGGAATAGGAGCTCTTAAAAACTATAAATGTCATTTAACTCTCAACGAAAATGTCAAGCCGTCGGTAGACGCAAGTAGAAAAATTCCTTTTAAATTACAGGATAAAGTCAAGGCAGAACTTAATAAGTTAGAAGTCACTGGTATTATTGCTCGAGTTGATGAACCAACTGATTGGGTCAACTCTATGGTAATTGTCTCTAAAAAGGATGGAAGCATTAGATTATGTTTAGATCCACGTAAGTTAAATAAAGCTATTAAACGTTCACATTACCCATTTCCACATATTGATGAAATTAAAGCAGAACTAAATGGTTCATGTTATTTTTCAAATTTAGACGCTAAGTCAGGCTCTTGGAATCTTGTCTTAGATGAACAATCATCCAAACTATGTACTTTTATAAGCCCCTATGGCAGATTTCGTTTTTTAAGGCTACCGTTTGGTGTCAATGCATCTCCAGAAATCTTTCATAAAGAAATGATTTCCCGGTTTGGTGACATACAAGGCATTAAAATAATGATGGACGACTTTCTCATACATGCTAAAACCATTCAAGAACATGATCAAATCCTAGAAAAAGTTCTTTGTCGTGCAAAAGATATAGGTCTAACATTTAATAGTAATAAATGTAACATTTGTCAAAGTGAAGTCAAGTATTTAGGTTTTATATTCAATAAAAATGGAGTGTCTGTAGATCCATCTAAAGTAAATTCAATTTGCAACATGCCACAGCCTAAGAATGTCACAGATGTCCAGAGATTCCTGGGCATGATTAATTTTCTTGGCTCATTAATAAAAGATTTATCAAAAGAAACATCAAACATAAGACAGTTACTTAATAAAAACACAATATGGTCATGGAATGACAGTCATGAGAAAGAATTCAATAAATTAAGGTCTCTAATTAGTTCTTCACCAGTCTTAACTTACTTTGATCCTCAAAAACCACTTACTTTGTCAGTAGATGCTTCAAAAGATGCTTTAGGTGCTGTCATCTTACATAATATTAGTCCTATAGCATATGGCTCAGCTTCTTTGACAAAGTCTCAACAAAATTACTCTCAGATTGAAAAGGAACTCCTAGCAATTTTATTTGGTTGTACTAAGTTCCATCAATACATTTTTGGTAACAAAGTCCTAGTGGAAACAGATCACAAACCTATTGTCTCTTTATTTAGTAAACCTTTATTTAATATTCCACCAAGATTGCAACGAATAATGCTTCGTTTGCAACCCTATGATCTTATCGTTACTTATAAACCAGGTAAATACTTATATGTCGCAGACACATTGTCCCGTGCTGCATTACCAGAAAATGCATTAGTAGAATTGGATGAAGATATTAAACTTCATGTTAATTTACTCACTGCTAATTTGTCACTTAGTCCTTTCAAATTACAACAAATTGAACAAGCTACCAGGTCTGACCAAACTCTTCAAACTCAAAAACAAAGAAAGAGTAACACTAAAGAAAGTTTATTACCAAATGATTACAAATACATTCCTTGGCATAAGGTTGGTATAGATTTCTTTGAGTTCAACAAGCATACATACTTAATTGTAGTCGATTATTTCTCAAAATATGTTGAGATAGCAATTTTAAGTAATGGTTACAGTGCAGACCAAGTCATAATCAAGTTAAAATCAATATTTGCTCGTCATGGTATTCCCCATACATTAATGTCAGATAATGGTCCACCAATGAATTCCAAATCTTTTCATGATTTCACACAAGATTGGAATATTCACCATGTCACTTCCAGTCCCTATCACAGCCGTTCAAATGGTATGGTAGAACGGACAGTAGGCATAATTAAAAATATGCTTAGAAAATGTTTACTTGATAATACTGATCCATATTTAGCATTACTGCAATATCGCAATACTCCCAAAAACAATTTATGTTCACCAGCACAACTTTCCATGTCACGTAGACTTCGTACAAAGCTACCTATAGTAGAAAAACTTTTAAAACCAAAATTGTGTAACTATAGACATCTTAAACAAGTCAATAATCAAAATTTACATAAGATGAAAGAGTATTACAACAAAAATTCCAAAGATCTTAAACCCTTGGAGGTAAATAGTCATGTTATGTTTCAAAAACATCCACAATCGTCTTGGTTTCCAGGTATTATACAACAAGTTGGTCCTGAACCTAGGTCGTATATCATAAAAAGTAAATTTGGTACATATCGTCGCAATAGACAATACATAACACTTAGACCAAAGTCTCAATATTCTTTTCATTCACATAACACACAGACTAATAATTTTCACACTCAACCAGTCAGTTCCAATCAAACTTATATCAGTTATACTCCTTGTTATACAAATGATTACTCTAAAATTTCTCATAGTCAATCTCCTCAATGTACTAGCAGTCAACCAATTAAGAAATATTCTAGTTCAGGAAGAGAGATAAGGCAACCACAACGTCTTATAGACACAGTCTTATAAACATTGTTTCGTATTCATTGTCATGTACTTAGTTATAAGTAATTAATTAGTAAACTAAAATGTTGTAAACCATTGTTTGTTTACATTTAGAAACAATCGTCGAATTGACAACGTCAAATTATGTCAACTGTCAGAATCTTATAAAACGTCAAATTGTCTCGTGTCAAAACACTAAAATGCGTTTTGTTATTTTTATATAAGAATCTAAAATATAAGTTACTTAAAGGGAAGATGTCATAATATTATATTAGCTTGTAAGCCATAGCCTAGTTTAGTCTATGCTTAGATTATATCAATATTGTCTTGTCTATGTTCACTTCTTTCTTCCTTCACTTTGTAACATGGCCGACTGAAATACACGACACGTATTATAACGAGCTCCTGTCTTTTATTCCAAAAACCAACAAACACCCACTTTGTTTACTTAGTATGAAAAGTTCTGAGATATTACAATACAAATATGTCCGTTTATCCCACTCAATGAAATGAAAAACAATTTTGGGATGGTATAGTAAGAAATTACACATCAAGAAATTCTGATCCATGTTCAATTAATTTTTTTGGGTTGTTCCGAATTTGCTAAGGATTAGAATTATATAAAGACGATAGTGAAGATTCCAAATGGTCAATTCATATTCCCTGCACTTTAAGTGCTTGTATTTGGAATTTTACCCTGTGGTGTTAAAGTCTGGAATTGTGAAACAGGATTCAACGAAAGTGCGCCTTTCTTACACATTCTTTTAAGGCATAGGAAAAGAGACGCATGCATGACAATAGCACCGATAACATTGTGTTCATTGCAAGTGTCTTATTGGTTTATCCCTGATGCTCGCTCGCTATTTTTTTTATCCAGTTAATTTAGTACAATTCTAACATTTGAAAAGTACTGATGTCGTGTTATAACAACTTTGCATTGTAAGTGAAATTAACTCATAAAATCTAAAAAATGTCACATGACATGAATTTCAACATCTTTAGAGGTATTTGACCATACTGAGTTGATTGCAACTGATCTTGAGTCTCTAACTATTGCCGTTCTCGATTTGACCTCGTTTTGACCTTGAATTTTAGATCAGAGGTCAAAGATCAAGTTCATTTTAGAGGTCTTTGCCCATGCTGAGTTGATTGCAACTGGTCTTGAGTCTCTAACTATTACTGTTCTCAATTTGACCTCGTTTTGAACTTGACCTTGAGATCAGAGGTCAAGGTCAAGTTCATTTTGGGGGGTTTTCAACTATGCTAAGTCGATTGGCGTTTACACTGAGTCTCTAGCTCTTACCGTTCTCGAGTTGAAAGTTGTTCACGGACGGACAATACTGTTCTATAAGAGATTTTCGTTCCGAAAACTCTAAAAAAATATTAAAGATAAAGATCTTAAAAGTAAATATAAAATGAGAATGAGAAAATAAAAGTGATTGATCTAATAATTGTTCTAGGTTCACTATCCATTTGCATAAAAAAAAATAACCATAAAATATTTTGGCATATGGTAATTTAGACTAATGATATTTATACATAATTTTTTTATTCCTAACAAATTTAGCATATTTGTCTTAATCATAAATAAAATTAGCATAATCATATTTAAGCATAAAATTTATAAGCATAGCTTTACAAAGGCATAAACGTATTAAACTATAATGAATATAGTCATAATCATCTTACGCAGAATGAGTAACTATGTAAAATAATTAAGAGGTAGCTTAGGGGTAGCCCAAGGGCCACTCCCGACGCACCTAAACCTACTTTGACACTATATAATATAGGAAATACTGGTTAAAGTAACTTTTTTATTTTTTATTCATTTCATTAATTTATACCTATTCAATTTTAGTAATATTTACTATTAAGCGACTGTACACTATGCCTAAAAACATTGTGCAAATTATAACTATGTATAAATATATTAGACCTAAATATAATTATTCCACAGTACATATGCTGCTAAAAATCAATTATGACCAAGTATAATTATGCCAAAAAAGTATGCCAAATTCATTCTGCCATAACATTTTAGGATTACATATATTATGTTAACGAAAGGTATACCTTGTTCTACTATGTTATATAAGAGTAATTGATCTGTGATTTTAGCCATAAAAATTATTTAGAAACTGTTACAATCTTATTAAAAAGATCTATTCGAGATAATTTTTGTATATTCATTTCTTTACTTATAGTTGTATATTTTTAATTATAAAGAAAAACATTATTGTTGCCAAGTTCATAAACTTGGCAAAAAAAATGTTTTTTATCTCTATATATAAAAATTAATCCCTATTTCCCTTGGTCACGACATCACGTGAAGGGCTGGACCGATTTGGCTAATTTGGGTCTTAAAATATTTGTGGAGGTTCAGGGAAGGTTTATAAGCAAAATTTGAGGCGGTACGAAGTTCGCCGGGACCACTAGTTATATTATAATTAAGGTTATTAAATAAAGAAGAGTCATTGATCTGTGATTTTACGCATATACTGATGTTTTTTATTTTACTTATCACTAGACATTAATTTTAGTCTCAAATGATGATACATTAATGTTTGTACCGCAAAAACCAATGTTTAAATTAGTGGGGCCAATGGGAATCGTATAAAATATCCTTCCCGTTCGTCCCACTGAACTTGGTGGTTGGGGCCAACGGGAATGAAAATTAATTAATTTATAGAATTCCCGTTCGTCCCACTGGTGGGACAAAACCTGGTGGGGCAAACGGGAATAATCCAAAAGTACAGATCAAATAATAACAAAACACGGTAACTTAAAACGCCGTGTAAATACCGTGTATTGCCAAAATAATATTCGCGTCTTTATTGCACTTTATTGTACTTGCGCTTTGTCAAAATACGGTAACTTTAAATACAGTGTTTTGACATAACAAAGTAGTAATCTTTTTTTTTTGTATTGTTTCTTAATTATAATTAGTAAATTCTAGTAATTAATAAATTCTTAATATTTAAAAAAAAACTACAAAAAAGTTTGATTTAATTTTGTTTTTCAAAATCCCCATTTCGTAGTTACAGTGTATTGGTACCAGAGTGAAAGCGCGTCAAAGTAAAGTGGTATATCTTCCAAACTGCTAAGGAACATAATGCTACAGAACGGCTACGTGACTCGTAGCACATTTGCTACGAGTTTTACATATTCATTCATTCTTGTTGAGAATGTAGGTATAACATCGATCTTGGCTATTGGAAACAAGGTATGGATTACAGAATAGTAATTAAATTTCCATTGTAGATGTTACCCCGTTACAGCAATAAGGTTGTCCAGTATTATGTGGGACTAACAAGTCTAATGCATGGTGCATGGAGGCAGGCGCCTCCTAAAATGCCGTAATTGTAGCATATTTTGTTCTTAGGTGACTACATTTTTTTTTGTTGCCTTAAGGCTGCTACACACGCCGCCGGCTTGCCGCACAAAGAAACCGCCGGCATGGCCGCCGGGGGGGTTGTGCCGGCGGCTTGAGCGGGGTGTCGGCGTCATTCATACATACATGACTGTCACTACCGGAATGATACTTGGCGGCTATGCGCGGCCTATGCCGGCGGCAGTGCCGCCGGGTTTATACCGAGCGGCACTGCCGCCGGCACTGTGTGTAGCAGCTTTTATACACGCTTATTGATTTTGACACGAGACCAATGTATATTCGTCCACATTTAGTCTTAAGAAAATGTGTAAATGAGTCAATTATTGAAAAAGAGTGACCGAGAGTTTTATTGCCAGGTTCTTTCTCTCGGTTCTACTTATTGCTTTGCGAATCTGGCAGTACATATAAATACAGAAGCAATGATATTTTTTATTTTAAGTAATTACTGACGTTTGTAAGAGCCATTTAGTGACCTATATAAATAAAATAAATAATTTCATTTCATTAATGACAAACATAGAGTGTATAATACACCCCTTTACCTCCTCAGGGATATAGGTATGACTCTGAAAATATCAGGCCAATATAAAACAAATTTTACATTTATATACCGAATAGATCAACTTAGTCTTTTATTTTTTATTATAAGAAATAAACGTCAAAAATTGACACAACAACCGACTTCAAATTACCGAAATGAGACCAAATAATTGTTGGAATGGGACCAAATAGAAATGGGACATTTGGGAAATAATAGTTTTTATATAATAAAAAAAATCAAAATCGGTTTACCCAGTCTAGAGATATGAGGGAACAAAAATAAAAGAGAAAAAAAATCATACAGTCGAATTGGGAACCTCCTCCTTTTTTGGAGGTTGGTTGAAATATTAAGGTACGGACTAAAAAATATTCACAAAAGGGTATCTAAGTTCTTGTATATACAACCCTATAGTGTCTAAACGACATACCATTACCCTTTATCCCTTAAGGTTTGGTTAGATTGCATCCCATCTCCGCCATCACAAGTAAGTGGTTCTATGATAATACGAGTAGTATAAAAACATCGACATTATCGAGTTTGAAAAAAGAAAAAAATATATAAATTACGGGTTCATTCATACTAGGTCAGAGTAATATTCTCATAGAGGGAAGATAAATAAAATAAATATAAATAAATAAATATGTTAGGACAATCCACACAACGCCATCTAGTCTCAAACTAAGCAGAGCTTGTGATATGAGTACTAGATAAACTTATATAATACTCATATACATTTTTTTTTGTAAATACATACATATTATACATAGGAAACATCCAGACTTCGGTACAAACGTATGTGTCATCACACAAAGTTTGTCCCGACCGGGAATCGAACCCGAGACTCCGGCGTCGAAAGCGGATACACTACCGACCACACCACCGAAGCAGTCTAAAGATGTCTACGACTTTACCATTTTAGGGTTCCCTAGTAAAAGTCTCGGAACCCTTATAGTTTCGTCATGTCCGTCCGTCCTCGGCTATCTACTACTACTACTAATAAATGCTACAATGAACTGAAAACTATTTTTTAGGGGTACCTCCTCAACACTGATCACGACGATATTTTTATCTCGCGTCTATACATGGGGCACACTAAAAGTTTTGCACTTCTAGCTAATCGGAACTATTTGAATTTCGAATGTTATATTTTTTTTAACGTTGCAACCTTCTTAGCAATAAAAAAAAAACAATTGGCGGGAAATCATTTGTCAATTGTTTTTTATCACACATCAAAGTTCTACGTATGCAACGAAAATGGAATTAAGTCGAAAAGATTTTAGAGCGATGATTTTATATGATTTTAAAAGTTCTCTCTCTCCGCAAGACTGTGCCGCTCGTCTTCAAAATGCTTTTGGGAGAGAAGCACCTTGTTTGAGCAACGTGAGGCGATGGTTTGCTGAATTTGAGAGAGGTCGAGTTTCTTTACATTACGAATTTAGTGAAGGGCGGCCTTCAACTGCCGTCAACGAAAATAATGTGGTACTGTTAAGCGGTTAATTGAAGAAAACCCGCGGATTACCTATGAGACAATTCGAAGACTATTGGGGATTGGTATGAGTAAAATCCAGAAAATTTTACACGAAGAATTGAAAGTTCGGAAACTTTGTTGTCGTTTGATCCCTCATGAACTGACAGCGGAGCAGAAGCGGGCTCGCGTGGAATGGTGCTCACAGATGCTACTGAAGTACGACAACGGACATTCTAATGCTGTTTATGTCATTGTCACAGGAGACGAAACGTGGATTTATTGTTTTGAACCCGAAAAAAACAGCAATCTTGTGAATGGGTGTTGGTAAATGAGAACAAGCCAACAAAAGTGAGGCAGGCGAGAAACGTTAGTAAAAAAATGATCGGGTTTTTTTTCTCAGCTACGGGTCCCATCTGTACAATTCCACTTGAAGATCAAAAGAGTGTTAATGCCGAGTGGTATTCTACCATTTGTTTACTCAGGGTGTTAAAAAAAGTTCGCGAAAGACGACCCAAAAGCCGCGTTCTCCTACATCATTACAACGCTTCTTCACACACGGCCAACAAAACAAAGTCATTTTTAGCTTCCGAAAAAGTACAACTCGTCACCCATCCTGCGCATAGCCCCGACCTAGCACCCTGTGATTTCTGTATTTTCCCCAAAATCAAAGATTTGATGAGAGGTTTCACTTTTACCAACTCCGAAGAGGCAGTGATAGCGTTCAATCAGCACGTAGAAAACATGCCTTCAGATCTGTGGTCCTGTTTTAAAAAATGGTTCGATCGCATGAAAAAATGTTTAAAATGTAAAAGAGAGTATTTTGAAAAGCAATAAACATAATAATATGTTGGTTTTAACATGTTGTTTTTTTAAGTTACCCAAAACTTATAGTGTGACCTACGTATAATAACTAGTATGGTGTCTTGCGCTGTGCTTCGCGCCGCACCACGCCATAGGTTTTGGGCTATAACTTTTGACCCCTTAGGGCTAGGTAAAATTTTCGATTTTTTGGCTTGCCTCCAGATTGAGGGCTATCCATAGAGGGGTCAACCATCATTGGAGCATAAGCAGTCCTCGAGAGCTAAGGGGGACAAAAATTACATTCCCCATTTCTATATATAGCTAGTCTATATAACTAGTGGTTCTGTGAACCGTATACTTCGGGAGCGGCTTTGTTTATTTTTAAATTGTATTTATTTGCATGACTTTTGATTTTATTTATATGGGTTACTATGGTTACGGATTGCATTCTTGACAGACTGTCGACTTCGGGAGCTTTGTTTATAAAATTTATTTTTCAATTTTCTTTATTACTCTTTCATTTTCCATCCAATCCAAAAAATATAATTTACATGTTATTCATTGTAAGCAAGGAGTGTGTGTGTAAGGTTTCATGAAAATCGGTTGATAAATACGGCCGCAAACATGATCTGACAGAACCCGTAGATGTAGAGGTGTAGAGGTACAGACGAAAGAAATTCTCCCCAGTCAATGATATTTTATGTATAGATGCGTTGTGATGAAAATGAAGGTAATTACCTTCATTTATGTTTGGTTACCTCGGCAACCAAAGTGGTGACAAGTAGCTTCAAAATTTCGCTTTACAATCATTTATAATTTAATTATTTACTCACGATAAATGCTGTGGAAAATGCCTTCATGTGTTTTCAGACGTTGTGTAAATTAACACCGCATCCGTGAATAAATAAAAATGTGTCATTTTATGCGTAAGTTTTAACAGAAATGTATTTTATTTGATTTTTATGTGGCTGGCAAACGATTTTTGACACATGATGTTAGGGGAGGTTCGGCATTATGGTACCTACCTATGTTTTTCTAGTGATGGTATTAATTTAATACTAGGTATGCAATGCATGCTACTAATTGCAAATGTTGAGCGGCACATATTTTCTTAATTTTTTTTATGCTCTATTTTTATGATTTCAGAGATATGCACTCCCGGGTATGATGTCGACCAGCATGCCAAATTTGGTCAAAATCGGTCGAGCCGTTTCGGAGGAGTTGGCACACAAACGATTTACACTTGTCGCCTAAGATTGAGCTTCGCTTCGCTCCGCTCAATAAACATCGGCAAATTGTACATGTGTTCTTTATTAATTATTGTATTAAACAACATCCCACATTTGATCACAGATTTAATCTTATCCGTATTATTGAAAAATTCATCAACTTTAGGATATATTTTGCATACGACTCTCAGAAACAACGAGAAGACAAAAAAAACTAAGTTATTAAATAGGCGTAACAGGAATATAATTTTTGATAAAAAATATAAAAATCTAATAAGTGATTTAGTAAGAAGCAATATTTCTGCAATTTAATTTCTAAAAAAATTGTGTATATTAAACTGAAATACTAGAAGGCCCCCGATCGCGGTAAAAGTAGTATAAAATTACATGGAACAAATAGGATAAAATCGTATATTGTAAGGTTGCAAAAGTTCCATGTAGAACTGGCTACATGGAACTACTGGGAATAATCCTCTAGTATTTCAGTTATATAATGTTATTTAGAAATGATTATTAGTTTTCTTATGTTCAATTATAATAAATGTAAGTTTAATTAGAGCTAAATAAATATTTTAAGACAATTATTTTTTATTATTACATTTTAGCAATTTTGACTTTAAGCACTATGGTCATTTCAGCACCTCGGTCATAACGCCCCGAAAGGATTGTAATTCCAAATTTATTTACAATAAGAATTACAATATACAAACTAAGTATGTTTGAAGGAATTTATCATGAATAAATATAATCATTTTATATTTTTAAAGGATAAAAATGTGATTTTATGTTAATTTATATTTTAAAAATTAAGTCGAGTTTTTGGCTTACTATTATTTTCTAGCCTTTGGCTCGCTACCCGTTACATGGAACTGTTAAAGTTACTGACGAAATGCGGATGAAATTTTCGGGGAAATGGAGAGTATTCAATGATTTTTTATTATATTTTATTTAGTGATTATTTTGTTAATATATACCTATTATTAAAATTATATTTCTTCTAATATATTCTTATCTTGAATAAAGACGATAATAATTATGTTAGTTTTGTTATTTTTTATATTTCACGTATGTCTTAAAGTAATATAATTTTAACTACTAGATATAACTACGTGAACTTCATGTATCCTTTTCTCCCCCTAATGCCTCAGAACCAATATGTCAGTTGCGCAGAATCACAGCGCAACTAATGACAGTAGTATTGTCTCGCCGTTTTTAAAAGCCACAATATACGTGCATCCCGTGTCTAAATGTAATTATAAAACCGTCATTGTCCCCAGTCTGTATGTTGAAACGGATAGGTCGGTCGCTTCGCTCCCTCAGTCAATAAAATGGCTGGCGTGAAGAAAAAATTTCAAGATGGTAGTCAACTATGAAGGAAAACTATAACGGATGGTATAACTCTGTTAGTTCAGGAGTTATAGAGGCTTTTATGGGTAACTACGAAACCCTATCTTATGCGTGGCCCGTCACACACTTGACCGGTTTTTTGTATTTATTTTTAATCATGTATTATTCATAACTTATAGATAGTTACGGATTTGACAGTAAATAAAAGTGACGTCATAAGTTTATATTTTATGACATTCAATAAAAAGAAGGACCCTAGTAAACTAGGAAAACAGTGTTCCTACTATGCTCAGCTGATGTTAAATGAAATTCAGTGGACTGTATAAACTGGTATGTTACTTCTTGACCGCGTACAATATGGCGTTAATATTGAGAAGTATGTAACAAACGAGCGTGTGCCTTGCTACGCGATCGAATGAGTTGTGTTGTACAATCACCGCGGTAAGCCGAACGGTCCCCGACGACGGCCGATGTCTAGCGGAGACGCCCGAACTACAGTGTTATCTATATATTTAATACGACAATTTGTCTGTCTGTCCGTCGTGTTTTTCAATTATAATTAATAATATATACATTTGCATGAAATATTAAAATATTTTTTTATTTTTTATATTTTTTTATATTTGAGGCGATACAAAGTTCGCCGAGATAACTAGTGCTTCTGTAAAACCAGTATTAACAAGTGGACACCAGCAGCTTCACCTGCGTTTCTTTGCCTAAATTAAATTTAGCCTAATTTACTCCTCAAGTCACCTTATTTGGATGAGCCGCATGGTTTAAAAAATCCTCCGCGTCATTGCCGACTGGGAAGGTTCCCAGAATGCTGGCTGTGTTGCCACGTTGGATGGCGATACTCATTCTTTGGGCCAGAAAATAGCCAGCCTTCTGGTCCTGAGAAGCATCTATTAAGCGTTTAGCAATGTCTCTATAAAGGCGGTGAGCACTCGAACCTCATGACCCCAGTGTCTCAACCCCAAACGGCTCAAATATGTAATCACCTGCTATATTAGCATATTTATTCCGTTTGAGGCCTTCAGCCGATGTAGCAGCAGCGCCGGCACATCCGGATGTGCTTGGAAGATGTAAAGGTGCTAAGGTGTCAACGCATGTAGCGTCCCACACCAAAGGTTTTATGATTATGGTTTTAATTTTATTTTTCATTATGGTCGTTGCGGGTTTGTGTATTGTGTATCTGTATTGTACTGTATTTTTCTGTATTGTGTTTTAATCTAATATCACTAAGAATCAACGCAACAAACTTCACTGACAAACGCAAAAATACATACAGTCGTTTTGCGGTTGTCAGGAAAGCCACTAAAATACCATTCGGATTTCGGCGTAAACCATAATGAAGAGCGCCTAAGACTGCTGAAACTACCAACTCTTAAGGAAAGACGTCTAAGAGGGGACCTCATTGAGTGCTACAAGATTCTAACAAATAAATACAATTTGGCTAAACAGTTTAGTGACATATTTGTGCTGAAGGAAGTCATTAACCGCTCTTCACACCCTAAACAATCGCATTGTAAACCTGTGGAACAAGTTGCCTGAACATGTGGTATCGGCCGGATCTGTGAACTCTTTCAAGTGTAGCTTGGATAAGTGGCTTGAAGACTATAAACCCAAACGAATAAACAGTAGACTATATAAACAATAAATAATAATTACAATACTCCAACACTAGGATGTGGACAAAACAGCACTAAATGCTGCTCGTCCATAATAAATTAATATTATAATATTAGTCTTCACGCCAAACCATCACAGCCAACGTAAACCCAAATACCGTCAGTTCTGACTAGTGAAAACGCTGACGAGTCTCTCTACCGTAATAAATCTACTCGGAATAGCTCTAAGTTAATTCCCGAGATTACCCTCGCTTTATCCTGTTTAGTTTTTGACGGTTCGCTTAAGCGACTTAGTTTTGTTTGGGTTAAACTAGTAATTTATGGTTCATCATTTAATTAGAAATAGAATTAAAGTAATTCCCGGTAAAAAGTGTTTACATTATTGTACCGTAGATATCGATCTATTTTCGAACCCAATTTTATTAAGATTAATAAATAAATAAATAATGTTGAACGACGAATGACACGACGTCATCTAGCTGTGCTGTGGGCAGCACAAGCTGATATTAGCTTAATTTGGGCAAATGTTAGTTTCGGAGTTTTGGATATTTTCTATGTATAACATGTATGTATTTAGAAATATATATGTATGTTTATCAGTCGTCTAGATTGGGATGTGATAGAAAATATCCAAAACTCCGAAACTAACATTTGCGGATCGCACAAATAATTTGATTCGACCCGGAATCGAACGTGGGACCTCAGGGACGGCAGTCGTATAATCATACCACTACTATACTGAGGCAGTCATTGGTCAAGAAGTGGTTGTATAACACTCGCTGACGCCCGCGGTTTCACCCGCTTGACAAATAATAGGTATACTAAAAGCTTTCTCGAGAACCACTCTAGTTATTGGTGAAAACCTCATCAAAATCCGTTTCGTAGATTTAAAGTTCTAAGCATACATAGGTACGGACAGACAGCGTTTAACGTTCTATTACTATTTAGACAAACATCAATCTGACTGCCATCGATCTTTATGTCAAACTATAACCATACAGATAAATAAAATTGAGGTGTATGTGTGTAATTTCAAATTATTAGCTCTTTACTCAATGCATACGATAGTACACAGACAAAAAAATGCATTTTTTTTATTTTTCGTTGTCTTGGCTCTTATCTCTGTAATGGCTGGACGGATTTTAACAAGACTCACTGATGTAGTAAGGTACTAGGCTACTTTTTATACCGGGAATATTTTCCCAAAATAATTATTAAAACAAACTTTTATCATCATAATATTGCATTATCATGCGATTTACATACGCGGGCAAGGTTTCAGCTCAATCGGAAACCGGGAAGTGTGCTAAATTTAACTTGCAAGTTTTGATTACACATGGACATCGCAACAGGTGAAAGTAAATAAAAGCTTGTAAAAAGAGTTACTTTAGGCGCACTTATGTAGGAACAAAACGCCATTTTTTGAATAGAAGTGATGAAAACAAAATTTGTAAATCCACAGATTAGATTTGTCTCATACAAAGCATTGAAATAACATTTCCTTCGTAACTCAAGAGATAGCGAACTAACTCTATTAACTGAAAGATATCTTTGTAATTGAATCCACGTTGGAAACGGATTAGGCACTAATTTTATGAAAACTTGAGCTGTTGAATATAAATAAATAATTTTGTTTGACATCCTCACACGACGACGCTTGTGCTATGGAATTTAGACGACTGATAAACCGCTCAATTTTAGGCGACTCATGTATTTCGTTTGTCCACATACTCCTCCTAAACGCCTGAACCGATCTCCTTCAAACTTACCACAGTGATAACGTGTGGCGTGAGGGTGGTTTAGAACAAAATTGAAAATCGGACCTACCATCGAGTAATAATCACCGAAAATCAATGGTCCCATTGAAAACAATGTAAAATTTTCACGTGCAGAATAGAATTTTCGAAATTCAAACACTTTGCTCAGTTTTTTTGCAACAGCAGCATGCATTGCATACCTAGTATATTTCTAAATACATACATTATTATACATAGAAAATACCCAAAGTCCGAAACAAAAATTTATGGATCACACAAATTCTTCTTAGGGACGGTGGCGTCAGTCGCACACTCATACCATTGTACCACCGAGGCAGTCAATTAAATACTGTTATATTACGGTACAAAATTTTTTTTTTCTTTGTTTTTCAGTTTGTTTCGGCTAAGTTTTTAAATGTCTAGATTGGGTCTAATGGTACTTAGACTGCTAATGTTATGCGGAGCTCAGGGTACTTTCATCGCCCCGAAGAGGCCACGAAGGTAGCCAAAGTCCGCCGGGCGCCACTGGAAATACCTTCTAGTGTCACTTCAAAAAAAAAAAACTCGGGCATCAATTGTGTCTAATTTTAGAATATTTCTATCGGATGTCTAGATGCCATTCATGTTTTCTTATACCTTTACCTTTTTCCTAGACGCAAAATAATTCACACATTTTCTACCGACTTTCAAAAAAGGCGAAAATTCTTAATTCGACTGTATTTTCTTTAACCTCATATACCTTTGGTTATAGTCATATACCTTTAGGTTATATAGTTTGAAGTCGGTTGTGCCAATTTCGGTAGTTTGAAGTCGGTTGTTATGCCAATTTTTGACATGTATTTTATCTTGAAACGGATGTCATCGCAGAAATGTCTCTAAAACATTATAAATCTGGGTTTTGCTAGCCCGGCTTCTCGCCCCTTTTTCTCTTATGTATGTAAATTGTAAGAGAAATGTGATTTTATGCAAAGGTCCCAGAATGAGTCCTTGTGGCATTCTAGTCACGTCATTGACTATGTTATATTGTCAACAAGTATTTCCCATGTGATCTAAACAAAACTGTTGGTGAGCGTGATTTCAAATTGTTATTTTTTTATTCACTGAGTAATTTCAAGAAAAAAATAAGAAAAATATTTAATTTAGAAAAAAAATAAGATTTATTTCTTTTCGATGCAGGAGCCCCTAAGCATAGACGAGAGAGTTAAAGGAGTTTAAGTTAATACCTATGTCTGCACCCTGTTCGCTCTGTTACCGCCAACTATATACAATAGAAACTCAAACGCCTACGCATAATGTATTCTATATTTATAAAACATTCCAAGCCAAGAGGCACTAAATCGACACTTGATAAAGGTTAGATGTTAAAAGCCTGCCAGTCTACATTAACTACGACTAGCTTCCACGTTAACCATGATGACGATAGACATTGCAGATTGCATGTTATTGGTATGTTCTTGAAGACCATTTAGTTAATGCTTTTTATAACTATAGTCGGACATTAGACCTTCCGAACTTTAAAAATATTAAATATCTATACATATTTGGAAAAAAAACTCACTTGTACACCATTCCACAAATATTTCTGGAATATTTGTGGAATGGTGTACAAGTGAGTTTTTTTTCCAAATATGTATTACTATAAGTTCCACCAAGTGCCGACAATCGAAAGCATGAATTATATTAAATACTAGTGGTCGCCCGCGACTTCGTCCGCGTGGTAATTTGGATTTCTTTCCGTTCACGTCGCGCCGCGTCGCTTAATTATCGTCATATTTTGAACAATTCACACAATATCTTTATAAATTGTAGCCTATGTGTTATTCTGATGTATAAGCTATATTATTGTAGTTTCATTAAAATCCATTTATAGTTTTTACGTGAAAGAGTAACAAACATCCATCCATACATACTCACAAACTTTCGCGTTTATAATATTAGTAGGATCTATGTTTATCAAATAGAGTTTGGTAACATTTTCTTTCTCGAAAATATTTTTGCGTTAGCTGTATTGCGTCAATTCACATGCATTGCATATGAATTCATAAAATTATTATTCAAACTACACAATTTCAGTAATTCCAGTTTCCCAGAACCTTCCCAGTTAGCAATGACTTGGAGGATTTACAAAATGAATACCTACCTGTAAAATATTTCAAGGACTTTTACTAAATTTTACTACCCAATAACAATAAGGGTTTAAGGTACCTACGAGTAAATTACGTAAACAAACATTGTAAATCTTTATAGTACACTAGTTGTCCCGGCGAACTTCGTACCGCATTAGTTTTTCTAATATTCCGGACTTTTTTTTCTTCCATAACCTTCTCCTGATAATAACGAACACAACAAAAAAAGAATCAGTGAAATCGGTCCAGCCGTTCACGCGTGATGTCGTGACCAAGGGAAATAGGGATTCATTTTTATATATAGAGATGTTTGACCAAGCCATACATTTCTGCAGTGACCACAAATGTACCTGAAGTACCTCTCCTAGTCCAATATTAATACATCAATACGGTGTCCGACGACATGCGTAATATTACATACCCTACTGGTATTATTGTGACCATAAATCTGCTAAAAGTGGGTTATTTGGTCTCGAAAGAGGCAGAAAGAAGACCCTCATCCTGTTCCGGTCATGTTTATATACTTTTGGGGAAATTGTAACAAATTTGCAATATCTAAGTGACTTTTATTTTACTCTTGGCTTGGGGCTACGTACTTTGGGTAATGAGATGGCAAATATTTGGAATGGTTGGGGTTCTAAATCGAAAAAGTTTGAGATTAGATTTTTTCTACCAAACGTCAAGGAAATTATAACATTCCACCAAAGACATTTTGGAATTTCGGTAAACCAATTTTTTTAAATTTTTGTGTATAAAATGGCTTTAAAAATACATTCAGATTATGCCGGTAGGTACTTACCTAATATAATCTATACAGATAATACAATTGAAGTCTTAGCCGAAGCAAAAAAAAACTAATTAATAAATACTTTGTCTGTCTGGTTATTCTGGATAATCTCCAAAACAGCCGGACCGATTTTAGTGCAACTTTCACTTTCATGTTTTAATAGGTAATTTAAGCTACTTTTTAATTGTGTGATTTTGCGGAAATAGGGAATTAGGCCCGCGGGCGAAACGAGTTGTTCGAGTTGTTCGAGGTACGGACCTGGTCTTTGTCTCTTAAGAAATGGTCATCCCTTAAAAACACCATAGCCAGTTTGGTTAACCTTTGCAATTTGATAACCTAGTCGGTTACCACTTGCTCGCCGGGCACCACTGAAACTACGGGCGCCACTGGAAATACCTTCTGCGTGTGAGCCAGAGACGCCCGGCAACGGACGTGAGAGAGGCAACGACCATGAGTCGAGGAATTAAAAAAAAAATAAGTCGGTTACCACTTAGGCACGAGTCTATTATCAGGATTAAGTCCCGCTTACATATAAATCCAGATTACAATACTTCCAATAAAAAGTTTTTACAAAAAAATTGTTCACAAAATAGGGCATAAAATTGTTTCAGAACATAAATATTTACTTTGATACCGTCCAATTATCGAATATCAACAGCGTTCTCTTTGACGGTAAACTCGTTGAGCATTTCATGAGATATTAATATTTTTTACTTAGACGAGAGGTAAAGACCGGAGGTAAGGAAAAATTCAAGTGACCCGAATTCTGTATTCATTTCATTATTCATGAGCACGATAATGTTGGTTTCTTGGGTCACTAAATTATACTCCATTTTTTCCAGTTCCTTTTAGCACCTATTTATTCGTTTTTATAAGATAAAAAATCATCTCATGCTGGGATTGTATAGGTCCTATTTGACCGAGCGAGCGAAGCGTCTCAGTTTCAACTCGAGGACTGCCCGATTTGGCGTTATTTGTCTGTATGTATGTGTGTCAGTTCCGGTCTAAAGGCCGCATTTTTCAGCCGATTTTCATGAACTTTGGCACAAGTGTTCTTTGTTGCAAGGCACAACTTTTGTCGAAGGGATTTTTCGATTGGGGGGAAAATGGGGGAGAAATGGAGGGAAAATGGGGATGAAATGCGGAGAAAATGATCATTTCTCATCTCATAAGACGAGGGTTTTTTTTTCTTTTTCTCTATAGGTTGGCAGGGACCACACGGGTAAGAAGAGACCCCTACCCCTCTCATTAGCATGTACCGGTACCGAAAAATAAAGCGAGGTCTACTGTTCGCAGAACTACTAGTTAGTATTATATAACATCTGTCATGGCCACTCATGGGCATGTTGGCATTTTGGTAAAGGGCATTTTGGTAAATTACCCCTATTACGTGCGAACAACAAAATTACTGGCAAAGTTTGAGTGTGTAATGAACGACTGTCTACTGTTTCAGGGATATAAGTGAAATGTGTATTAATGTATGTAAAAAAATCATTTATCTATATATAGGTAACTGAAGAATTGTTTGATTGAATACCCGAATACCTATTACTATAGGGTATGTAATCATGTGTACATTTAATGGTGTTAACAAAAACACGTCAAAAACACTGTGAGAACCCTTTTTTGGAAGTCGGTTGAAAACTACAAAAAGGTTAATAAAACACTAAACAGGTATTTATTCATTCTTGTCTATCTATTTTTATGTACACGTAAAGCTTATCTTATCTTATCATATCTTATCTTATCTACATGGTAATCTCCTAGTTACTGTTTCATGTGGTTTACACAGACAAAGTCAGATTAAGAGCAACTCAGGGCAACTTAAAAGCTTAGTTTCATCAACATCTTAAGTTATAGTCATATAGATACTGTATTATACGTGGAACTTTTTTTTTAAATTCCTCTCCCACGTCCTTTACCGGGCGTCTCTGGTATGCACCAGAAGATATTTCCAGTGGCGCCCGGCGTTTTTGGCCACCTGTGTGGCCTTTTCGTGGGTTTGGTCGGGATGAGAATCCCTCTTCATTGGGATAGCTTCGTCCACTTGACAACTTATATACACAAAAACCTTCTTCGAGAACCAATCTATCCATTGGTGAAAGCTGCATCAAAAACCTTAACTTAGTTTTAATGATCTAAGCATACTTATAGACAGACGGACAGCGGAAGCGACTTTGTTTTATAGTATGTTAAGGTTCCAAGTGAATGAAGACATTCACTGGTACTAGCGGTAGGTATTATTAAGTCTCACCTGAGCGAAAGATTAATCTCGATGACAGAAGGCGCGGTGACCGAAACATTGTGACAACTGAGACAAATGAGGTATCAATTTTATCTGTTTGTGCGTAGGTCTCTCCGTTTGTTGCCGATAATCTCTGGAACGGCTGGACCGATTTTAACGAGACTTCTACATACTTATTTCACGGGGCTATATTCCCACGGTAGTTGGGAACCATAGAACTATTTCTCTCAGAAGAAGCCGCTACAGTTCGCTAATCTGTAATATGAGTAGTATCTGTAATATGCCAAGCATCTGAATTTGAAAATATCCAAACATATTTGTTACGGGAAAACGCAACAATTTCTAACAACCAATAGGATAAGCCGTATGCTCTCTGCAGGCTTTAAAACCCACTACACATGAGCAAATTTAAAGAATTTTGACACGTATTCCTAAAAAAATACAGTTCTAACGAGATGTAAAATAAGGGGTATTCGTAAATCCGCTTATACATAGTACTATTTCCTATTCTGTGGCTTAGCGTCGGTGAGTCACTTCCAATTTTAAAATAGTTTTGGCAAACAGCTGTGTATTTTGTCAAGATGTACTTTTTTTTTTTTTTTAGTTCCGCGACCAAGGCCGCGGCCGCTCTAACGTCCGTTGCCGGGCGTCTCTGGTTACAGGCAGAACGTATTTCCAGTGGCGCCCGGCGGAGATGTACCTACTATAGTAAAGCATTTAATAAATCTATCAAAGAATAACATCTTCTTCTATAACTAGTACGGTGTCTTGCGCGATGCTTCGCGCCGCACCATGCCATAGGTTTTGGCCTATAACTTTTGACCCCTTAGGGCTAGGTAAAATTTTCGATTTTTTGGCTTGCTTCCAGATCGAAGGCTCTTCATAGAGGGCTCAACCATCATTGGAGCATAAGCAGTTCTCGAGAGCTAAGGGGGACATTCCCCATTTCTATATATATTATAGATAAAAATGAATCGCTGAATGTGTTGCTAAGCGCAAATCTCGAGAGCAGCTGAACCGATTTCGCTAATTCTTTTTTTGTTGTGATCGTTACTATCAGGAGAAGGTTCTTTTGGACGAAAAAAAAGTTCAGCGGAACATTTGAAAAAAAATGCGGTACGAAGTTCGCCGGGATAGCTAGTTTTGAATAGATTAGTATAATAACTTGCACAACATTAAAACCGATAAAAGGTTTACTTAACAGTAATATAGGCTTAGCCCTATTACGTGGTATAAACAAAAGCAAAATGTAGGTATGTAATTGACATCTGCCTACCACCTCAGGGATATAAGCGTGATAGTATGTTCTCTATTCAATTAAGCACTTTAAATAAATTTTATTTAACGTGGGATAATGTGAAGGAGCAGGGACGCTCCATATATTTGACCTTCACTATGAAGCCTTACTTTGCAGAGTAATATATTTTCCTCAATGCCAAAAAGATCAGGGCCCCATATGTGTAAAGTTCGTGTTTTAATAGCCGATTTTGTTGAAAAGGGTTCGGGCGAATTTTTCACTTGATAGCTTTTTGTGTGTGGTACAAGTTACGAGAGGCAGGGGAAAATAACCAACGAATAATAATTTTGTTTTGCAATAATGCTTTATCTTGTTATTAAAATATATGTACAAAATTAAGGTACTCAAATTATCTTCATATGTTTTAAATATTTTTGTTTTATCAACCGACTTCCAAAAAAGCAGGAGGTTTTCAATTCTACTGTGTGTATTTTTTTTATATGTTTGTTTCCTCATATCTTTGGACTGGGTGAACCGATTTTGATATTTTTTTGGTTTCCAACAATTATTTTTGGTCCCATTTTGGTAATTTGAAATCGATTGCCGATCCCATGGCTATTGCTGCGGGCGTCTCCAGTGACCTCAGAAGGTATTTCCAGTGGCGCCCGGTGGACTTTGGCCGGCTGTATGGCCTCTTCAGGGATAAAAAAAAAAACTGAGTCAACTAATTTAGGTACCGATATTATATCTGGCATGCCTGGTATTTCTTATCTCATGAACAGTTTCACTTTGAAATAGGGGACGAACAAAAAAGCCACAAGAAGTCACGTGGTATTTGTTTTTACAAAACGCAATATAAATTTTAAAGTCGCTAAAGTTAAAAAAAATTCACACCAGTATAGTATGTGCATTGTTATTTTATTGCGGCAGGCCAAAACTAAAAAACTCATTGATAGTATATCTCACTCATTGTTACAAGTTGGTAATGGTTATGGTTAATTTAAGTTAAAAGACGATTAAAACCCGACCTGTTCAAAAATGAAACTGTTCTGTTTTGTGTAGAACTAAGAAAACAGGCGAAGGTATGGACGTGCCATTTGCCTTTTCGTATATTGGACAAAACAGTTGTACTTTCCACTTGTTTTTATTTTATTTATCTATCTTAATTAAGATCTGTGATAGATATGTGTAGTAAATTCCACCAAGTGCGAATCGAGAGTTTAAATTGCCTTTCTACACTACTATTATAAAGAGGAAAGATTTGTAATTTTGTGTGTATGTTTGTAATGACTAAACTCAAAAACTACTGTGCCGATTTCAAAAATTCTTTCACCATTGGAAAGTTACATTCACCTTGAGTAACATAGGCTACTTTTATCCCGGTGATGTGTTCCCACGGGAACCGGGAACGAGTAAACTAAATCACGCGGGTGGTCCTGCGGCGATCAGCTAGTGCCTATATAAAATTGTGTGAGTTTTAAATTAGAGATATTGTTAGCCTTGTAAAACATTACCATCTACGAGTATCAGGGGGGAAAGGCGAACAAATACCAATTGCAGCATAATCTTATAACTTAACCCAAACACAGACATCGTAAAGTACTGACTACGGTTATTATTATCTTTATGACTTTTTATTATAATTTTAGATTCGAATGCCACTATTGGAATCTGAAATTATTTTAATAAAAAGTCAAAATAGGCTGGTCTCACTATTTCTAGCCCAAATTAAGCTAATTTCCCTACTTACTTTTGTATATTTTATGTATTGTATATTTAGGGGCTCGTGGTCTAGTGGTAACCGACAATGTTAACACATTGCAAAGGTTAAGCAACATCGACTCAGGCCGGTCTTAGGATGGGTGTCCATTTCTTAAGACATTGAGACCCCTCCGTGCCTCGGAGAGCACGTTAAGCCGTAGGTCCCGGTTGTCATACTATCATCTATGGCAGTCGTTAGGGGTAGTTGGAGCCCTAAATCAAAAATCCGACTTCGGTCTAACTGCAGAACTTCGATATCGCCCATGGGTTGTGAAGGTCAGATGGCAGTCGCTTCACGGTAAATATTGAAGTTCAGCCGAATCGTAGTTAGACTGGAAAGCCGACCCCAACTGAGTTGGGAAAAGGCTCAGTGAATGATGGTGACTTTTGTATATTTTTCTTGAACTTTTGTATATTTTTCTAATAATTAATAGCTATCCACTTTTCATTTCACTTCGATCTGTTATGTCCATCCAAAGGTAAGAGATCACTCTTGGTGATAGGGCCGCCATTTGTACTACTGAATTAAGATTTAGTTTATATTTATTTAATTTGTATATTGGTGGACTATTCTAATATTAAGCTTGTGCTATGAGATCTCTAGATCTCATAGCACACACACATAGCACAAGCGATAATAAATAAAATTCAGTCGTCTACGACTGAATTTTATTTATTATCGAAACGGCAGTATTCTACTATTCGGCAGGTGCACCTCATGCTCAGGTGCACCTGCCGAATAGTAGACGAGGTTGGCTGGGATCTAAAATCTTGAGTATGAAGACATTTATTTTTAGGAAATAAAAAGAAAAATATCATAGGATGGATTTGCGCTATAATTACTCACACACACTCTTTCAGGGGGACGTTTTGATCTACGACAACCGAAGACTTTCAACTTCAGTTTTTGTAAAGAGTTATGACTGACCTAATTTACTGCCTACTATGAAATATTAGGTTCAGATAGAAGCAAATTTGTTGCAAAAAAACGTATTAAACGACGCGAGGGCATTTGTTACATAAAAAAGGTTAAAAGGGATGTGATAGCAATATATTTTGCAATATTAAACGACTTGTTATGTTGTCGGGTGAAATGGGTAACAGGGTTGTGTTGTGACAATTAAAGGAAATTACATTTTGTCTGATGTGATGTGAAACCTGTCATACCAACCACCCCGCGCCTCATACCTCGTCCCTACGATACGGCGAGACCCTATATATACGTGCGACGAACGCCAGTCGTCATCTCGCCGCTACAAGGAGAATTCAGGTGAAGTGGCTTACTGATTACAGCACTTGCCTCAGACCTGCGCGACCTAAAACCTAGAATTATCCAGAATCTACGACCCTAAGTCGTAGATTCTGGATAATTCGCCTTGTATTCTTGTTGTTTGATACAATATATGTATAAAATCGTACTTGAGTTTGATCATTTGGCTTTATCTCGAGGTTATCCAGGAAAGGCAAGTAATAAACCCCTCAACGTTACACTGATGGGTGGCGTTTGAAAAATATTTAGTGTCTAACTAACGTCTAAGCCGCACACGATGTGAGTGGGATAGAACCTTGTCACAATAACCGCTCTGTGACGTCATCAATCGCTGAACAGTACGGATAACAAGACAGTATTGTAGGTTAATCTACGTCACTATGACGTCACAACATGGCCGCCAATCCCATTATCAACTTGCGCGGCTTATACCATGGTCGTATACATGCTTAGACTGCAGAGATTCTGGCTGTTAGACTTTTAGTTTGAACTATAGAGATAGTTGTGGATTTTCTATATTTTGCTCGGTAAAGGCAACAAGCTGCCCCTCTATTACATATGCCCAACAAAATTAATGGGAAAGTGTGGTTTTGTTATGCAACTCTACCTACACACAGCTAAAACCGGTTAAATAATAACAAAAAATTGTCAACAACTAAATTTACTTTCCGTTCTTGTTGTCACTATCCTTATAAATAATAATCATTGTAATGGCTAACACGTATATTTATCGACATAATCGTTATCTAATAATATCACAGGGGCCTTAAACTTATTCATAGTGCAATCAAATGATCTTACAAATATTTTAAATTTTACAACTTCTCTTAAAACTAGATTAAATCCATTTCTTCATTTGACCCACGACCACAATCGGATTGATCACTTATCCACAATCATGACGGTGATGTGAACGGACGCTAATGTATTTCTACTTATCCTCTCAGGGGACAAGCTTGATTATAAGCAAATTTTATTCCTCATTGACAAACTTGCTGTTATATGCGCTTGACTTTCTTCAACGTTGGAAATACGTCTCGTGAGCGTTTAACCAGCGAATGACCTGAAATTAAATAATTACATCCTAATATATTTTTGTATTTAACGCAATGAGGTTGCTCAAACTATTCTTAAAATAATAAGTATTATTCAGTTTGGCCATTAACCCAATAATTCAAAAAATAAAATCAAAATTCAACATTTGGTACCTAGATGACGGGACTTTAGGGAGAAAAGTAGAGACAGTTTTACAAGATTTAACCCTAATAAAGAACGAGTTTCAGTCAATTGGCTTAGAACTGAACCCGAATAAATGTGAGATTTTTAAATCTGAAAACAAAGATAAATTAACAACTATCTCCAATTTCAACAGTTTGACCCCCAACATAAAAGTTTTGGACAAAACTTCTTTACGCCTCCTGGGGTCCCCGATTTTAGAAGAAGGCTTTTCCACTTTTATCAAGGAAAAAATTCAAAATTTTGATCAGGTTATTGATAGTCTATGTAATATCAGTATTTATTCAGCTTCAGCAGTATTCTTCGTTTTTTTCATTTCGTACCCAAATTTACCCATGGCTCTGTTCAGGACAATTTTGGAAAAATGTAGAAATTTTGGGCAGACTAGACAAACAATTTATTTGTGTAAAATTTTAAATGTAAATATTAATGACCGAGTTTGGGTCCAAGAGTCTCTTCCAGTTCGCTTGGGCGGGCTAGGTATTCGTAGAGTCACAGATGTCAGTCTGTCAGCATTTCTGTCGTCGGTCCATAGCACCGAAGAATTAGTCAGGAAAATTTTGTCAAATACCTACACTGATTGATTCCGAGGTTCGATGCAAGACCGATGCCATAAATGCTTGGAGGATGCCTTGCCCCGACACTGACCTGCCCTCACGCCTAGGCTCACAGCGACTGTGGGATTTGGCGCTCTGTAAATTGAGAATTAATACACTAATTGACACTTCTGTCAATATTTCAGAACGTGCACGCCTACTAGCTGTTGGAGAATAGGAGTCAGGGTTATGGATCCAGGCGCTCCCATCGCCCAACATCGGTACAATGTTGGACGACACAACCTTCCGCATTGCCATTTGCCTTCGGCTGGGTACATCTTGTGTATCCCCGCATCATTGCACCTGTGAAGTAGCCGTCGATAATCTGGGACACCATGGCCTTTCTTGTAGCAGAAGCGCAGGTCGTATACCTCGGCACGCTATTCTAAACGACATAATTCGGCTCCTTCCACCGCAGGTCTTCCGGCTGTAAGTTTACCAAATGGTTTAGCACGAAGCGATGGAAAGAGACCGGACGGTATGTCGTTGCTACCGTGGAAGATGGGAAGGCCTTTGGTGTGGGACGCTACATGCGTTGACACCTTAGAACCTTCACAACTTCCAAGCACATCCGGATGTGCCGGCACTGCTGCTGCATCGGCTGAAGACCTCAAATGGCGTAAATATGCTAACCTAGCAGGTGATTACATATTTGAGCCGTTTGGGGTTAAGACACTGGGGTCATGGGGTCCGAGTGCTCGCCGCCTTTATAGGGACATTGCTAAACGCCTAATTGATGCTTCTCAGGACCAGAAGGCTGGCTATTTTCTGGCCCAAAGAATAAGTATCGCCATCCAACGTGGCAACACAGCCAGCATTCTGGGAACCTTCCCAGTCGGCAATGACGCGGAGGATTTTTTAAACGATATTTTGTAATGTAAATATTTTTAGTATATAATTATGTATATTTTGTAAATTTAAATATTATGTTTATTGCTTTTCAAAATACTCTCCTTTACATTTTATAATTTTTTTCATGCGATTGAATTATATTTTAAAACAGGAGGACCACAGATCTGAAGGCATGTTTTCTACGTGCTGATTGAACGCTATCACTGCCTCTTCGGAGTTGGTAAAAGTGAAACCTCTCATCAAATCTTTGATTTTGGGGAAAATACAGAAATCACAGGGTGCTAGGTCGGGGCTATGCGCAGGATGGGTGACGAGTTGTACTTTTTCGGAAGCTAAAAATGACTTTATTTTGTTGGCCGTGTGTGAAGAAACGTTGTCATGATGTAGGAGAACGCGGCTTGTGGGCCGTCTTTAGCGTTAACTTTTTCTAACACTCTGGGTAAACAAATGGTAGAATAACACTCGGCATTAACACTCTTTTGATCTTCAAGTGGAATTGTACAGATGGGACCCGTAACTGAGAAAAATAACGCGATCATTTTTTTACCAACGTTTCTCGCCTGCCTCACTTGTTGGCTTGTTCTGATTTTCAAACACCCATACACAAGATTGCTGTTTTTTTTCGGGTTCAAAACAGTAAATCCACGTTTCGTCTCCTGTGACAATGTCATAAACAGCATAAGAATGTCTGTGGTCGTACTTCAGTAGCATCTGTGAGCATCATTCCACGCGAGCCCGCTTCTGCTCCGTTGTCAGTTCATGAGGGATCCAACGACAACAAAGTTTCCGAACTTTCAATTCTTCGTGTAAAATTTTCTGGATTTGACTCATACCAATCCCCAATAGTCCTCAAATAGTCTCATATGTAATCCGCGGGTTTTCTTCAATTAACCGCTTAACAGTAGCCACATTATTTTCGTTGACAGTAGTTGAAGGCTGCCCTTCACGAAATTCGTCATGTAAAGAAACTCGATCTCTCTCAAATTCAGCAAACCATCGCCTCACGGTGCTCAAACAAGGTGCTTCTCTCCCAAAAGCATTTTGAAGACGAGCGGCTCAGTCTTGCGGAGAGATAGAACTTTTAAAATCATAAAAAATCATTGCTGTAAATTCTTTTCGACTTAATTCTATTTTCGTTGCATAGGTAGAACTTTGATGTGTGATAAAAACAATTGACAAATGATTTCCCGCCAATTGTTTTTTTTATTACTAAGAAGGTTGCAACGTTTAAAAAAATATAACATTCGAAATTCAAATAGTTCCGATTAGCTAAAAGTGCAAAACTTTTAGTGTGCCCCATGTATAAGTTGATTTTGTCTTTAATATATTTCAGGAACCATAATAACCCCCGTCGAGTACATAGGAGCAGACATCTTTATGCATAGACCCTCAAACGCAGTAGATGATAGAATGACCATGTTACAGTACATTATGCCGCTTTCTGAAGTAGTCATAGACTTTCACGACACACTCTCTACTTGTGACAGTATTCTGGAAACAATTTCTGATCCTGCCACCAACATTGAGCCTCCTAGTAATACTATGTTTAAACATTAGCCCATATTACAACCCACCACATCAGAAAAAAACCATAGTATTACTAGGAGGCTAACACAGTTTTCAATGTATTTATTAATAAATACATTGAAAACTGTGTTAATTATTCCAGACAACAGGTATACCAGAGCTAAAGATGGCTCATCAAAATATAGAAGGTCTTTCTGGCAAGGAATTAGTAGTGGAGTTATTCCTAGAGGAATTAAATGTAGATATTTTGACTGAACATTGGCTCAAGGAGAGTGAGATGATGTTCAATATAAACAACTACAATATTGCAAGTTGCTTTAACAGGAAGTCTGTGATTAAAGATGGCTCCATGGTCTTAATTAAAAATGGTCTCCGCAGCAAAGAGCGGTCTGACATAGTTAGACTTTCTGTTGAGCGATGTGCTGAGGTGGCCTGTGCCGAGCTTGACCAGTATATAGTAGTTTGCGTATACAGTCCACCTAACAGTGATTTTAGTGTATTTACCAAGGTCATGGACCAGGTTCTAGGGGTTGCGTCAAATAATAGGAAGAAGTTAATTGTGTGCGGAGACTTCAATGTAAACATCCTAAAACAGTGTAAGAAAAGTACTCAATTTTTAAATTTATTTGGTAGTTACAATATGGAAAATATTTTCTGTGAGCCGACTAGAGTCACAGAAACAGCAGCCAATTGCCTGGATAATTTTTTTACGGATTGTGAGTGCTTAAGCAAGTCTGTAATTAGTAAATTGCCATCAGATCACTGTGGTTAAATAGTATCCTTTCCCAAGAGTAATAATAGTCAGTATAATGAGAAAGTTATTTGTAGGCCCATAACCTCTAATAGAATTCAAAAACTTGTTCGAGAAAAAGCTTAATTCTATAGTTTATATAGGTAATAACTTGTGCCCGGTAAATGGCAATAGGCTCGCCCCCTATTACATGGGACCTAACATAGCTGGCGAGATGTGGGTGTGTTTGCACACCTCTGCCTACCCCTTCGAGGAAAAAGGCGTGATGCTATGTTATTATATAGGTAATAATCCTGAGGTCCATTATAATTTCAAAATTGTGTGTGTGTGTTTGTGTGTATATGTGTGAGTGTGTGTGTGTGTGCTGCTATGTATATAAATAAGGCTAATCCATGTTCTCCGTAAGTGTAACTTACTTTATACTTCTCAGATCTTTGGAGTAAGGAATTCCTCAGTATCTGTATAAGATAAATTATGGAGCCAGTTTATTAAAGTTACTTTTAATTTATACCTATTAAATCCATAAATGGCAAGCAAAGCATTAATTCTATTACATAAATAAGGACCCAAAAAAATTTTTTTGGGTCCTTATAGGGCAGTTTTATAAATTACAGTAGTATCGTAAACTCTTTGGGTACGGCGCAAATTTAACATGGTTTGAGGGTAAAATTTTACTAGTTTCAAACGGTTAGTTTGAGAGGGCGAGCGAGACAGTTTTGTTTTGGTCTGTCTGTCTGTGTGTATGTGTTCCGAATACTGGACACAAGTGACCTTTAAACAATATTTTTCTTAGATTCGACCAAAACTGGACATACACGTCATTTTACAGAATACTTTGTAATTAATTAATGATAATTATTTGCTTTACTTTGGGCGTCTAATCGTTCTAGCAGTCGAAATAACTGGTAACTGGTTTATTTAATGATTTGAATTTGAACCTATTAGTAAGTTAAATCATAATAGGTACTTAAACTAATTAGAAATTGGTTGTTAGTATGGTATAAGTATGGTAGAAATGACTATCTATACCCACTCAGTTCTAATCTACTGCTTCATACAAATTATTGCACAAAATTATTTTGTGTTCTTCGGCGTCAAAATGGAGCATCAATATTCTTTCACAAAGCCATGCTGCAGTGACTGTAATAAAGTGAGTAGAATTGGCAATTCTTGTTACATTTTGAAAACTACGTATCAAGCCTGTTTTCTTGAAGTGGTAAACAGAAGCAAATTATCCGCCTACTCTTTGCTAAGAAACCGGAATATCAATGTTTGCTAAAGCCTGACGCTCCATTTTCACGTGAGATCACTCTTGGTGATATTGCCGCCATTTGTACTACTAAATTAAGATTTAGTTTATAAATATAAATATTGTTGGGCATGCTCACACAACGTTATTTAGTCCAAACTAAGCTATAAGCTTGTGCTATGGGATCTAGACAAGATAGACATACTTCAAATTCAAATTCAAATAGCCTTTATTACTGAAATAAAATATTATCATAACAAACATTATATATATATATATATATTATTATTATTATATTATATACTATTATTTTTGTAACTGTTTAACATTCATTAACAAATTTCTTATCAACTTAATATTCATACATAACATTTAGAGTTTAGCATTAATTTTTAATTGTGTATGATTTTAACTTTGAAATTACTAGATAATTATTAATTAAATTACAATTTTAATTAAATATTACAATATTACATTACTATATTTTTTTTCTTTCCCCTTTTCTTTTCCTTTTCAAGACAGCGGTATCAGCTTGCCCTTGGCATAGGCCTCCCCTAGAGTTCGCCATTCTTTTCGGTTTGTGGCTTTTCTGCGCCATGTTATCCCAGCATTTGTTTTAATTTCATCTTCCCATCTCATTTTTTGTCTTCCAGGTTTTCTCTTCCCATCACGAGGGTACCACATAGTGACAACTTTGGACCATTTATTTCGCCTGTCTCTTATCATATGGCCTGCCCATTTCCATTTAAGTCTTCTCACTGTATATGTGACATCTGTAACTTTAGTATTTCTCCTAATACTTGATAGCCTAATCTTGTCCCGTATATTGATGTTTAGTATGCTTCTCTCCATCCTTCGCTGACACACACCAAGTGCCTCGCTTTGTTTATCAGTAAGCGCCCAGGTCTGGCATCCATAGGTCAAACATGGTAGTATGCATGAGTTAAAAACCGTAGTCTTGCTCTTCATTGGTATATGAGGATTCTTCATGATTTCTTTTAGGGACCAGTATCTTTTCCAAGCACTGCTTATTCTAATGTCTATCTCCTTCTGCATTTGGTTTTCTGGTGAGATAATTTGTCCCAAGTAGGTGTATTGGTCAACATATTCGATTTGCTTTGAATTTAGGAATATTGGTATTTTTACATGATTAGTCATTAGTTTTGTTTTTTCTGTGTTCATCGTCAGACCCACAATTTGGCTTTCTCTCTCTAATTGAGTTATCATTGTTTTTAATCCTTCTTGGTTTTCACTAATCAAAATGAGATCGTCTGCAAATCTTAAGTGGTTGAGTTTTTAACCGTTTATATTAATACCAAATGTCTCCCAGTCCATCTTTCTGAAAACAAGCTCTAGTACTGCCGAGAACAGCTTCGGTGACAGAGGGTCCCCTTGGCGCACACCTCTTTTGATTTTGAACTCTGATCCTTTTCTTTCAGTCTGTACTTTGGCTGTTGCTGATATATTTTGGGTTTACTCCTTGAGAGTGTAGAGCTTCCCATATGTATTTATGTTTTAGCGAGTCAAATGCCTTGTTGTAATCTACATATGCCAGATAGTACACTTTTCCATACTCGTTACTTTTTTCTATGACTTGTTTTATGACATGGATATGGTCCATTGTTGAAAAATCTCTTCGGAATCCAGCTTGTTCTCTAGGCTGATTTTCATCTAGTACTGAACTAATTCTGTCCAATATAACCTTTGAGAATACCTTATATAGATTGGGTATTAAACTGATCGGTCTGTAATTGTTGATTTCGCCTTTGTCTCCTTTTTTATGGAGTAATATGATGGTTGAGGATGTCCATTGTTGTGGTATTATCTCTTCGGTGAGTATGTCATTAAATAAATTAGTAACTTTTGTTATAATGTGTTCCAGGCATCCTTTCAGAACTTCATTTACTATTCCATCATCTCCTGGAGCCTTGTAGTTCTTTTGGGACAGTACCGCTTTACTTACTTCGGTTTCTAGTATTGCAGGGACTGGCTCTTCAGTGAGTTCTGGCAGGTAGAAAGTGTTGGTGTGACAATCATCATCATATAAGGAGCTGTAAAACATTGTTGCTATTTCCGTAATCTCAGGTCTTTCAGTTTCTTTCTTCCCGGATGTTTTGTTTCTAATATGTGGAATCCAAGTGGTGTTCTCTCTTAGCTCTTTTAAGGCTTTCTTTACTCCTCCTGATTTCTCAATATGGTATTGAATAGTGTTGATTCTACTTTGTTTTCTATGTGTTTTAATTTTTAAATTGATTTCTTTACTTATTTGTGTAATTTGTATTCTATTTTGTTTTCTATTTTTAAGTAGGGTCTTTCTGCTTTCTATAAGCAACCGTGCTTCCTCACCAATCTTGTCTTTGGGATTTTTTAGGGTATACAATTTTCTGGACATATCCTGTAGTGTTTCTTCTAGTAGGGTATATTTAGCTTGTATAGTTTCTTCCCTGCTGTTAGTCACGACCTTGTCTTTTAGTATTATTAATAAGTCTTCTGGGATGGGGAGTGGCACCTGGTTTGGTCGACTTGTTTTTTGGATATGTTTGCGGCTTAATTTTGGCTTGTGCATTTTGATTGATCCCCTTACCATACGGTGATTTGTTTTAAAGTTGAGTTTGTTGATTATACTGACATTTGTAAAAAAAATGGGTTTGTTAGAAAGTATGAAGTCTATCTCATTCTGAGTTTGCCCATCGGGAGACATCCAGGTCCACTTCCTATTTTTATTCTTCTTATAGAAACTATTGACAATTTTAAAGTTGTGTGATTGTGCTAGTTTCACTAGCCTTTGACCGTTATCGTTTCTTTTTCCAGTGCTATATTGACCTAATACATCCTCATTTTTGAGCCTTTCACCAATCTGGGCATTGAAGTCTCCCATGAGAATAACTGTTTTGTGGGTGTTGTCAAGGGTTTTCTCAAGTTCCTCATAAAATGTGTCTTTAATGTCCCTCTGTGTGACCTCTGTAGGTGCATATATTTGAATAATTGATGTATATCCGTAACCCGGGAGATCTATATTTAGCAATTCGTTCTGAGATCCCAATGAAAGACTGTATATACTCGCTGTAACACCTCCTAACAAGGAAGCCAACACCATACATACCTGGTGTGTATCCAATGTGATAGAGAAGGTAATTTTCATGTTGTTCGATTTGTTCACCCATTCTCCGTACTTCACTTAGTCCGATAATGTCCCATTTTATAAAACTCAAAGCATACTCCAATTCCTGTAGAGACTCGTCCGTTCTTAGAGTCAGCGTATTGAGGGTAGATATATAAAAACATGCCCTCTTATCTTTAACAATTATTGCTTCCTTGATATTATTTGTGTAGGATAGTATTTGTTGTGGGTTGCTGTCTGGCGGCGAACCTAGGAGGTATTGGTCTCTAGCCCCACGGTGACCAACCGGCTTGGGGTGGTTTGCTTTTCCAAAGTAGTTTTTAATTAAGGTTGTTGTTTCTTTCCGATTACCAATGTCTTGTGCTTCCTATGCCTTTGGTATTGTTACTTCTATTTGGGTGTGTGATTTTGATCTCATGTATGCAAATGGATCAGTTTTTTGAAGTTTTGCTGGGGTTAAAATGTTTTTAGTCTTCTCACTAGACCCATTTTGATTTTGTGGAGGCGAGTTCTCTCTTTTTCTTTTCTCGCTGTCTACCTGAACTTGTGGTTTCACTATTACCTTGTTGTTTTTGATATAGGCTTCATTTCCCTTTTCCTTCTCTTGCTGGAGCTCTCTGTGTAAGCTTTTTCTTTTTATTAGAGTTTCCTTCGAGAAATCTTCCGTTATGTAAGTTGGTTCAGGTATTTTCTTTTTATTTCTTAATAATTCAATTTTTTTGCTGTAAGTTGTAAAAGTGATTAGCACTGGTCTTGTTTTTCCTGTTACATGTTTTCCAATTCTTTGTAGTTCGTTTATGTCCTGATTATCCACCTTAATGTCTAGTTTTCCAATTAATTCTGTGATATTGTTAAAAAGTTGGGTATAACCTGTTTCAATCTCGTCGAATCCGTGTATTATTACATTGTTTCTTTTGGAGGTAGCTTCAAGGTAACCAATCTTTTTATTTAAAGTTTCGACTTCTAACTTCAGGTATTTATTTTCCTCCATTAACGGCTTAATTTTTTCGTCCAGTGTAATCATGATTTTCTCTGTGTGATCTCGTATTATATAACCATGTCAGTGTCTGCGGAAATGTCATTATCCACACTTTATTCCATGATGAAGTTAGAAATGGAAAAACAAGCTAATTTAATACGATAGACATACTTAAATATTTCTAAATACATACATAACATACATAGAAAACACCCAAACTCCGAAACAAACATTTGTGGATCACACAAATATCTGATTCGACCCGGGAATCAAACCCGAGACTCCGGAGTCGAAAGCCGATCCACTACCGACCACGCCACCGAAGCAGTTATATTTATTTAATTGGTATATTGGTGGACAATAGAGTATATTTATATTTCTATTATATTCTAATATTAAGCTTGTGCTATGAGATCTAGACGACTGAATTTTATTTGTTATCTAAACGGGAAGTTTTATATTCGTCCGAATCTCGTCTACTATTCGGCAAGTGCACCTCATGCTCAACTGCATGAGGTGTACCTGCCGAATAGTAGACGAGGTTCGCTTGGATCTATAATCTTGAATATGTAGACATTTATTTTTAGAAAATAAACAGAAAAATCATCATGACTCTCTTTCAGGGGGTATCTATGTATGGATCTACGACAACCGAGGATTAGAACTTCAGTTTTTGTAAAGAGTTATGACTGAATAAAATAGAATAGAATAGAATATAACTTTATTTGTACACCAATACAACATATACATCAAACTATTCAAGTTAAACATGTACAAATGGCGGCCTTATCACTAAAAAGTGATTTCTTACAGGCAACCCTTGGATGGACAAGTAGAAAGAATAGAATTTAAAATAACTATAAGGGTAGGCATTGGTGGAGAGAGAAAATTATAAATAGTTTCTTGGGAAAAAGGTACTACTTAATCAGAATCAATAAAGTAACAAAAATACACATACGTACATAAAATACATAGATATAAGTGCATACATATAAATAAATACATGATAATATACACATACATACATACATACATACATACATACATACATACATACATACCATAAACTTATATACACTACTATATGTAAAACATATTTATGGACTGTAAATATGTAACGGCTGTACAGATGCATAGTAATGAGACAACAAATAACGGCGTCTAAGAGCTCAAATAGTGATCATTGACCATTCTCTTGAACACAGCAATAGTTTGTGCACGTCGGATTGACACGGGTAGAGAATTCCATAAACGGACAGCCTGCACGGTGAATGATTTGTCGTAAAAACCGGTTGAATGTTCGGGCATTGCTAATACCAGGGACTCCGATGACCGCAAGGACCTCGAATGTGTGTCATGAAGGAACGTAAAGCGTTCTTTTAAATGCGCAGTCAACTCGAGCCATCTAGAGCTCCCAATAACAATGACCTGTGTTTTAGAGGGATTTACAGTCAACCCATAACGCTTACTCCATTCGCAAATCTGCACTAGGTCGTCATTAATAATGGAGAACGCTTCACTCAACTCCTCAGCTGGTGCCTGCATGTATATTTGTAAATCGTCTGCATAAAGGTGACCTAATTTACTGTCTACCATGATATATTAAGTTCAGATAGAAGCAAAAATGTTGCAAAAAACGTATTAAACGACGCGGTGATAACAATATATTTTGTAATATTAAACGACTTGTTATGTTGTCGGGTGAAATGCGTAACAGGTTGTGTTGTGACAATTAAAGGAGATTATATTTTGACTGATGTGACGTGAAACCTGTCGTACCAACCACCCCGCACCTCATACCTCGTCCCTACGATACGGCGAGCCCCTATATATACGTGCGACGAACGCCAGTCGTCCTCTCGCTGCTACAAGGAGACTTCAGGTGAAGTGGCTTACTGATTACAGTACTTGCCTCAGACCTGCGCGACCTGAAACCTAGAATTATCTAGAATCTACGACCCTAAGTCGTGGCCTTGTATTCTTATTGTTTGATACAATATATGTATAAAATCGTACTTGAGTTTGATCATTTGGCTTTATCTCGAGGTTATCCAGGAAAGGCAAGTAATAAACCCCTCAACGTTACACTGATGGGTGGCGTTTGAAAAATAATTAGTGTCTAACTGACGTCTAAGCCGCACACGATGTGAGTGAGATACAACCTTGTCACAAAAACCGCCCCGTGACGTCATCAATCGCTGACAGTACTGATAACTAAACAGTATTGTAGGTTAATCTACGTCACTATGACGTCACCAACATGGCCGCCAATCCCATTGTCATCTTGCGCGGCTTATACCATGGTCGTACACATGCTTGGACTGCAGAGATTCCCGCTGTTAGACTTTTAGTTTGAACTATAGAGATAGTTGTGTACTTTCTATATTTTGCTCGGTAAAGGCAACAAGCTGTCCCTCTATTACACGGGACTATCAAAATTACTGGGAAAGTGTGGGTTTGTCATGCAACTCTACCTACACAGCTAAAAAGGTTTAAATAATAACAAAAAATTGTAAACAACTAAATTTATTTTCCGTTCTTGTGGTCACTATCCTTATAAATAATAATCATTGTAATGGCTAATACGTATATTTATCGACATAATCGTTATCTAATAATATCACAGGGGCATTAAACTTATTCATAGTGCAATCAAATAATCTTACAAATATTTTCCATTATACAACTTCTCTTAACACTAGATTAAAACCATTTCTTCATTTGACCCACGACCACAACCGGATTGATCACTTAATCCACAATCATGACGGTGATTTGAACGGACGCTAAAGTATTTCTATTTATACTCTCAGGGGAGAAGCGTGATTATAAGCAAATTTTATTCCTCATTGACAAACTTGCTGTTATTTGCGCATGGCTTTCTTCGACGTTGGAAATACGTCTCGTGAGCGTTTAACCAGCGAATGACCTGAAATTAAATAATTATATCCTACTAATATTATAAACGCGAAAGTTTGTTAGTATGTATGTAAGTATGTATGGATGGATGGATGTTTGTTGCTCTTTCACGTAAAAACTAATGAATGAATGTTAATGAAACTTTACAATAATATAGCTTATACATCAGAATAACACATAGGCTACAATTTATAAAGATATTGTGTGAATTGTTCAAAATAAGCCGCGGCGCGACGGGAACGGGAAAAAATCTAAATTACCACCCGGACGAAGTCGCGGGCGACCACTAGTTCTAATAAATATATTTTTGTATTTCAACGCAATGAGGTTGCTTAAACTATTCTTAAAATATTAAGACAGAAATTATAAATTAATCACAAAAACTAATGTCATCGGCAGGACTCGAACCCACGGTCTTTCCCTAACGGGGGCGAGATCTCTCTTCTCTCTAAGAGAGAATCTGGCATTAAAAACTCCAGGCCACTCTATTCCAATCATTAGTACATTAGTAACATTCATACACACAACGTACCCATAAAGATGCTGCAACTAATACACCACGCGTAAAGTTATGCGGTAATTTAGATAATTTCAATGTGCCTAAATTTTTATTAAATGTCTCACAACACTGAATGAATCCTGGTTAACACTATTAGCACTAGTGATGTCGTAGGAGCAGAAACCCAAAAAAAAGGATAAGACCTATGGATGGAGATAGTCATAATAATTTACCCTTTCTATAAAATAGGAATTATACACAAAAAATAAATTGGAAAATTGTATATTAAAATAAAATGATCAACTCACTTTGGTGCAATCCGGGCAACAAGGTTTGTTAAATGAGCATAGATGATCCATTTTATTTTATTTTACTCTTCACAATTATCTCCGAGTGTTCACAGTAGTACTAGTCAACTAGGACTGATGGACAACATCCATTTGTCTAACATTATATCTATGTATTTTTGAAAAAGATGAAAAAAAAGTCTCGGTTAGATGATTTTAACCCTTAAGTCATTAGTATTGATAAGAAGATAAGAAGGGTAGAGTGGAAATCCCTAAATAAACTACTTGAAAGGATAACATCTTTTGAAAATAATGGAAGTTTATGACCCAAAATCTACCTGACTAGTTACAACAATGAAGTAAAAGATAAATTACAAGCATAGAAGAATGACAAAAGAAACCAGTTTTATCTGTTATTTGGACACGGACCAGCCGTCGAAGACGTTGGTGTAACGCTTCTTGACTTCTACAATTAATTGTAATAAATTCTACCTACGAGAAACATTAGTTTCAAAAAACGGTTTGTTTGAGCGAGCAAGCGAGGCGCCTACTTTTCGAGAGCATACTGAACAGTTTTGTTATGTTCTGTCTGTCTGTGTGTATGTGTTCCGGATACTAGACACAAGTGATCCTTGATTGATTGATTGATTGATTAAAAACAATATTTTCTTAGATTCGACCATAACTGGATATACACATTTTACAGAACACTTTGTAATTAATTAATGATAATTATTTGCTTTACTTTGGGCCACTAATCGTTCTAGCAGTCGAAATAACTAGTTTATTTAATGATTTGATTTTAAACTTATTAATAAGTTAAATCATAATACTTAACTAATTAGAAATTTGATTGTTAGTTTGGTATAAGTATGGTAGAAATGACTATCTATACTCAGTTCTAAACTACTGCTTAATACAAATTAATTTACAAAAGTATTCCGTATTCTCGGCGTCAAAATGGAGCATCAATGTTCTTTCACAAAGCCTTGCTGCAGTGACTGTAATAAAGTGAGTAGAATTGGTTATTCTTGTTACAGTTTGAAAACTATCAAGCCTGTTTTCTTGAAGTGGTAAACAGAAGCATATTATCCGCCCACTGTTTGCTAAGAAACCGGGAACATCAATGTTTGCTAGAACCTGACGCTCCATTTTCACATGAGGTTGGTTGGGGTAGATAAGATCTTAGTTCCTTATTAGTCCTTTTAGCTATTGTTCTTAGACTTAAAATCATTTTTCTTTAGGAAATACCTCTTAGAAGAGGTAACGTACACGGTGACTTTCGTGAAATGAAACTGTGAACGGTAATTTATAACAACATTTTATTTATTTACAGGTGATACGCTGGCTAAACGCTCACGAGCCTTATTTCCATCAACCTATTATCGCTGTCATACAACCTTTCTACTTGCCACCAAGCAATAGCACTTTAAACGCAGATGCTCTTTATGTGAGAAATCCCTCAGTGCTGCAACAGAGGACCCGTGTATTACGGCTCCGGCGTATCACACCATACCAACGTACGTGATAGCCATAGTTAGTTTAGACTTATAAGGAACATAAAATGCAAATCTAAATAGACCACGTGAGTGACCTGAACAACTATTTTATTATTAAGCAAAAAAATCTGTTCCCTAGTTCAGTAAGCGTGTGCTAAAGACCCAGAGATCTAGGTATGATGTAGTTGAGGAGTGCACGGGTAGAACATACACATGAAATTATTTAAAGATATAAACTATAGCATTGTGGGTTTTACTTAATTAATAAGTTATTGTAAAAGTATGTTCAGCTAACTTAGTAATACCGTCCCTTTAAAATAAATTATTATATTTGATATACTTACCTTTACTGTTTTCTTATTTCATAACATAACTAAGGCACACAAGGAAGCCCTTTGTCGGAAGGAGTAACCCGAAGTACACATTTTAACAGTTATTAACTTATTAAGTAATTAACAAAAAAATCGCTTTAAAGTTGAATATCTCGTACGAGTATGCGAACACCTTTTCTTTTTTTTTTTAACTCCGCGAGACCGCGGCCACTCCCATGTCCATTGCTGCGGACGTCTCTGGTGACACTAAGGTATTTCCAGTGGCACCCGGTGGACTTTGGCCACGCATGTAGCCTCTTCGGGAGTTCGGTCGGAATAAAAATCCCGCGTCGTAGCGGTTTGGTTTTATCCCGCGTCGGTGAGTGAATCTGGTTTCGTGCTGTGGGGCAAGGGCCCCGGAGCACGCAACCCTTCTAGCCTGCTTCTATTAGACGGTGGGTAGATATCTCGCCGTCTTCAGGCCCTGATCATGGAGGTCGATGGTCCTGGGCGTTGATGAGCCCCCTAGCCGCTGACTGCGGAACTCAGCGGGGAGGGTACGCTCCCTCTCCGTCTCGGCCGCCTCCTTCGCGAGCATGACTTGCTCGCAGAAGGACACGGCCGCGTTCCACCTACTCGCGCTGGAGACCATGGCTTAGAGCATGGTTTCTAGCGAGAGGATATCCAAGCCCAGACTCACTACGAGGTCCCGGCGCTGACTCGCCCACGCTGAGCACTCCACCAACGTGTGGAGTGGGGTGTCGTCGTCGGAAACCTCGCAGTGTTGACACCGGGGTGTGACCTCACAATGGATACGAAACAGATAGCTACCGAAGCATCCATGCCCGGTAACGATCTGCGTCGCACCATGCCACCTCTGCAGCCACTCGTCCATGATTGGTCTCACCGCCGCGATGACGGTGGTTCCCCACTTTGGTTGCTCAAGTCGCACCCTCCAAGTCTCCATGAGATCCTGGTGGAGTTGGGACCGCTGGTCCTCGATTTGATAGTCCAGATTCCTGGGGCGGGGCCCCAAGAGATTAGACTACGTCCTCGCCGTCCGCCCTGGACCCCAACTTGACCACGGTAACGCAGTGGCAAGTTGGGTGACCGAACGTCGAAATCGAGACTTGAGTGGCCAACATTGCGTTTAATTGTGCTATCATGGATATGCTTGACGAGACTCCCGGTACTGACACTGCCCTTTCCCCGAAAGTGTCAACCGACGACTTATTGCTGGAAAAACGGACTTCGATGCCTTTTGATTGGGGGCTCGCGTCGCGCCGCCTAGTTGCAGCGCGACGTCGACGCCCCAAGGAAATGTTGCTGCTGGGACTGACGATGGGTCAGCTCCCAGTAAAGTGAAGAGTAAGGGCCGTTCTTCTTCGCAGAAGAGGACCCTCGAGAAGGGGGGGCTGCCGCGCGACCGGAGCACTAGTTGTTCTGGGTGGGGGTCCCTCCTCTCCAGCGATTCGGAGGAGGAAGTGCCGGTGAAGACGGTGCGCACGCGTCTCAGCGCCTACAGAGTGCGCCCGCCGACGCCACCCCCGTCATCTGTACCATCCCTGCGCAGTCGCAGGGATATCGGTGTGCCGCCCGCATGAATGAGTATTCTCTCCCGCATGAACGCGGCCATGAGGGGGAGTAAAAACATGTCGGGGAGGAAGAAGATTGTGGCTTCACTGGTGGATGAAGCCCAATCCTCCCTCGACAAGCTTCTCGAGCGGAGCGTCACAAAGGAGGAGGCGAAGCTCCGCAAGCAGGTTGCGAGCCTGGAGGTGGAGCTCACTGCCTCCCGAAAAGAGATGGAAGATCTCCGTCGGGAGGTCGCTGAGTTGACCAAAGCGGTCAAGGCACCTCCAGGTCCCATGCCGCCTCCTCCTCTGACGGCTGGACCAGCGCCGAAGACGGCGCCTAGGACCGCGCCCACCATGGCGCCCGGCTCGCCGCCGAAGCCTGTACCGACTACGGTGCAGGTCCTGACGGCGATCAAGAGGCGCCTCGCGGTCCTGGAGGACCGGGCGTACCGCCCTCCGCTACCGCGTCCCGCGTTTTCATACGCGGCGGCTGTTGGCGGTGCTCCCGCTCCGGGTCCAAGCGGCACACCCGCTGTCCGCCGCCCCGCTCCGGCCCGGATGCCGGCCGAGACCGTGGCCCAGGCGCGGAAGGCCAAGGGGCGCGGTAAGAAGAGTGGCACCCCTGCTGCCTCGTCTTCCTCTAACGTCGCTCCCGTTGCTTCCTTACATCCCTCCAGACGAGAGGGATGGGAAGTAGTGGGAGCCAAGAAGAGGAAGACGAAGGCTGCCAAGAAAGCGGCCAAAGCCGCCGCGGCGAAGGCGCCGAAGAGGCCCTGCCCTCCTCGCTCCACCGCCGTCGTCCTGACTGTGACGACGGTAGGTGTGGAGAAAGGGGTGGGGTACGCCGACGTACTGAGGACCGTGAAGTCCTCAGTCAACCTCTCGGCCCTCGAAATACAAGGGGGGCTCCGGTGCAAGACGACACGCACCGGGGCTCGCCTCCTCGAGGTCTCCGGTGCTTCCAGCGGCCCTAAAGCTGACGCCCTAGCGGCTCAGCTTAGGGTCGCGCTGGACGAAGAAGCCGTCCGCATTACCAGACCCACCTAATGCGCCGCATTGCGCATCACGGGTCTGGATGACGCGGCCACGACGGAGGAAGTTGTCTCCGCCGTCGTGGAGGCGGGCGGCTGCCCCCGTGACCAGGTGAAGGCTGGAGATATCTCCTTCGGCTCCACTTCATTGGTCACGGGATGACAGTCGTCCAGTGCCCCGTCGCGGCGGCACTGAAAGTGGCGGACGGACGAAGCCTCCTCGTAGGGGGCTTCCAAAAGGCGCAGGTGCACCTCCTTCGTGCCCGGGAAACCAGATGTTTCTGGTGCATGGTGGTGAGGCACGTCGGAGTGCAGTGTACCGCGGAAGTCACCGTGGGCGATCGGTGCTTCCGCTGCAGCCGGCCCGGTCACAAGCCAAGTGCCTGTGACGCCCCGCCTCGCTGCTTTAGATGCGAGGCAGAGGGCAAGACCGCGGATCACCGGGTCGGCAGCACAACCTGCGCCGCCTCGAGGCCAAAACCTCGTCCGACCGCTGAGAGCGGTGGGGGTGCCGCCCTTGCGCGGCCAGTTGTTTCGCGGCGGGATGCGGTTATGGACGACAATTAATGTCTGACGCCCGTATCCGTATCCTGCAAGTGAATTTGAACCACTGCCGTGCTGCTCAGGATCTTCTGTACCAGAGCATCCGGCAGTGGTCCATAAACTTGGCCGTGGTCGTCGAGCCGTACTACGTCCACCCGGGAAGCCCGTTGGACGAGGACAGCTCGGCCTATTGTATCTTTGGGGGGTCCGCCGCAGACAACTCGCGCCTTGCGATTATTGCAAGGGGCCGCGGGTGTGTTGCGGCGGACTATGATGGGTTGGCAGTCGTAGCCACCTACATCTCGCTGAACATTGACGAGTTTCAGTTTGAGCTATGGCTCACTGAGCTCGACGTCGTCTTCGCTGCGTGCCGTCCTCGCCCTGTCCTGCTCCTGGGAGACTTCAACGCCTGGAGTGAGGCGTGGGGCTCCCGGGAAACCAGGGACAAGGGGAGGCTTCTTGAGGACTGGACCAGAACACGTGGTCTGGAGGTCCTCAACCGGGGGAATGTCGCCACCTTTTGGCGGCGGGGGGGGGGGGATCGATCGTGGACAAAACGTTCGCATCCCCTGACCTCGCCCGCCGTATTACAGGCTGGCGCGTGGAGGAGGGTGAGGAGACGCACTCGGATCATCGGTATATCCGGTTCGATGTTGTCCCCCCACCTGACCTCCCACAGCCGGTGGCAAATCCCCCGGATCCGCGTTGGGCACTTCACCATCTGGATCGGGAGGCTCTCCTGGAGGCACCCATCGTACAGGCCTGGATTCCGGCGCCGGACCGGCCTGCCGATGTGGATGCCGAGGCGGAGTGGTTCAGGAGAGCCATGTCGCAAATCTGTGATGCGGCGATGCCTAGGGTTACACCCAGACCGGCCAGGAAGCAGGTGTACTGGTGGTCGCCGGAGATTGCAGAGCTGCGCGCAGCATGCATCTCCGCCCGCCGCCGGTACACCAAGTTTCGCCGGAGGCGTCGCCGCCCAGACGACGCGGCAACCCGAGAGGCGGAGCTTTTTCAGGCATACAGGGAGGCTAAAGGTAATCTCCAGGAGACGATAAAGCGGGTCAAGACGGCGGCCCGCGAGTAGCTCCTGGAGACCCTGCAGCAGAACCCATGGGGGCGCCCGTACCTACAGGTCACGGAGAAACTCCGACCTAGGGCGCCCCCACTGACCCAGAGTCTCCAGCCACAGCAGCTGGAGCGGGTCATGGGCTCCCTGTTTCCAACGAGCGCGGAGGAGCACGTCCCTCCGCGCATGGCTCCGTCTCTGCCCGACGCGGATAGCACCAGCGAGGACGACGTACCCGAAGTTAGGGTGGGGGAGCTAGGTGCGGCAGTACTCCGGCTTAAACGCCGGAAAATCACTGCCCCCGGACCCGACGGCATTCCTGGCCGTGCATGGGTCCTGGCCCTCGAAGAACTCGGGCCTCGACTGATGGGGCTCTTTAGCGCATGCCTCGAAAGGGGCCAGTTTCCCAAGGTGTGGAGGACGGGAAAACTGGTCCTGATCCGTAAGGCGGGGCGGCCGGTGGACTCACCGTCCGGATACCGGCCGATCGTGTTGCTCGACGAGGTGTGTAAGCTCTTTGAGCGAATTATCGCGGAACACCTCGTCGAGCATCTCACGAGTGTGGGGCCAGACCTGGCAGATAACCAGTTCGGTTTCCGTCGGGGACGCTCCACCGTGAGCGCGATCATGCGCGTGAAGAGCCTGACGGAGGAAGCAGTCTCGCAGGGCAAGGTGGTGGTGGCGGTGTCTCTTGACATCGCCAACGCGTTCAACACCTTGCCATGGAGCTGCGTTAGGGAGGCGTTCGTGTATCACGAAACGCCTCTCTACCTCCGTCGTATTGTCGGGGCCTATCTCTCGGAGAGGGCCATAGCTTTCCCCAACTGGCTCGGGCCAGCTCGGCGAGATGTGTCGTGCTATGTTCCGCAGGGGTCGGTCCTGGGGCCGCTTCTGTGGAACATCGGCTACGACTGGGTGCTGCGGGGTGCGTTGCCTAGGGGCGTCGGCGTAGCACGTTACGATACTCTCGTCACGGCGCGGGGTGCAACGCACCAGGAGGCAGCACTCAACGTCACGACGACGTTGCTCGAGTCTTGGGTCGGATACGGCAGCTGGGACTGGAGGTGGCCTTGCACAAGTCCGAGGTTCTGTGTTTTCACAGACCTCGAACGGTCCACCCGAAGGTTCCAGCATAAATGTGGGAGGCGTTAGCATCGGCATCAAGCCCTCGATGAAGTACCTAGGGATCGTACTTGATAGCCGATGGAACTTCGGACCACATTTCCGAAGTTTGGTCCCCAAGGTGACGCAGGCATCGGTCGCGCTTTCGCGACTGATGCCCAACCTAAAGGGACCCAACGCCTCCTGCAGGAGACTGTACCTGGGGATCGTGCGGAGTATGGCCCTATACGGGGCTCCCGTATGGGCGGATAGGTTGGCGGTCAAGGGGAACGTGACTCTGTTAAACAGACCACTTCGAACCTTGGCCGTCAGAACCATACGGGGGTACCGCACGATCTCCGGAGAGGCTGCATGTCTCCTAGCCAGGACCCCTCCATGGGACCTGGAAGCGAGAGCCCTTGCGTCATTGTTCCAATGGCGCAAGGAGGCGCTGGAGCGGGACCACAGGCCTGCGTCTCGAGAAATCGAGGACCAGCGGTCCCAACTCCGCCAGGATCTCATGGAGTCATGGAGACTATCATCCTCCATGATCGGAGCCTGAGGACGGTGGGATCGCCACCCACCGTCCTTACAGAAGCAGGCTAGTAGGGTTGCGTGCTGCGGGGTCTTTGCCCCATAGCACGCAACCAGATTCACTCACTGACGCGGGATAAAACCCGACCCCAATGACGCGGGATTCTCGTCCCGACCAAACACCCGCAGAGACCACAGAGGTGGTAAAAGTCCGCCGGGCGCCACTGGACATACCCTCTGCTAGTAACCAGAGACGCCCGGCAACGGACGTTAGAGCGGCCGCAGCCTTGGGCCGCGGAATTAAAAAAAAAAAAGAAAAAGTCCAGATTCCTAAACCAGATCTTATCTTTTTTATCTTCTCATTGTCTGCTTGCTAGTTATTTACAGTCCAGATTCCTAAACCAGACTATAAAAAGACCTTCTGGGAAGATACAGGTTCATCATTTCACCTCTAAAAAGGTGAGGCTACAAATATTTTTCATTTATTTTGTTTATTATGAACCTGTATCTTCCCAAAAGGTCTTTTCATAGTCTGGTTTAGGAATCTGGACTGTAAACAACTAGCAAGCAGCAAAACGTACAATTTTAAAGTTACCGTAACAATAGCCAATTCTTTGAATTGGTCCCACGAGCCGACATATGGTCATCTTTGGGAACTTTGAGAACAAATTATGACCATACGAGTCCTTACTATCTGAAAGAATGAAATTAGAAAACTGATTATGAAAATATATTAATTTATTTCCAACCAATAAATAAAAAGAAAAAAAAACTTAGTTCGCGTTTAGTGTTGTTTTTTTAACATACACAATGTAATTATTATTTATACATTACAGTATAATATAATAGGTACATTACAATATTTATACATTTACAAATAATTTACTTAATAACATCATGTATAAGTTCCACCCGTGCACTCTTTAACTTCATTACCTACTACTAGCTACCCTACTCCTCTCTTTAGCACAAGCAGACTACGTTAAAGAGATAGATATTCTCTGTGTCAATCTGAGCTACTATATTTATGTACTGTTTCTGAAGCGAAACTGGTTGTGTATCAATTTAATTTTGTATGTCCAAGCATCCAATGTTTCGGCCACTTAATTAAGCTGTTCAATGTCTTATTGCTCTTCAGTTTCGAGGTTTATCCTATAGTACGTGTACCTACAGTATTTCCTTTCTAAATACTATAGGTACACGTGACATCACCTATGTTGTTTATTACGTCTGAACTTCAACACATGGGCCGTCTGTTGAAGTATTAAACGTCTTTTATCTTGAACTTCAACTTTAGAACCGCTGGTGCTTGGTGGCATGTTGTGAAGCTGAACCGCATAGGTAGGTGGTAAGTTGAAAGGCTGTACCGCGATGGTTGGTCGGCGGAAATAGGTCTCATGGGAGTTCAACCAGTGGATGACCTGTAAATTAAATTAAAATATTGTTATGGAAAAATTCCTTTATTTTTATTTTCAAAAGATTATCCTAAACAAAAATAATGATTCCAGTCTTTCTAAGTATGTAAGTATCCATATAATGCCTAAACCAACTTCAACAGCTAGTGGTGTACTATCTACGGACGAGGTTTATAGCTGTTATAAAACAAAGTGTAGAAGTGCTTTTTTATTTCCTGGCTTATTAACATTCTCATCCTCAGACCGTAGTATGCATTATCTGTCCTATCTGTTGGAATTTTAATTTTAATCACAAATGGTTATGCATTTTCTATAAAATAGTACCCGGTTTCGGCAATAGGCTTGCCCAGGTAACGTTGGACCAACAAAATTACTGGCAAAGTGTGGGTGTTCAATGCACCTCCGCCTACACCTTCGAGGATATAGGAGAGATGTTTGTCATGTCTATCCTATTCATGAATCACCAAGCCTTTTTCCAATGCAGTTTGGGTCGGCTTTCCAGTCTAACGATTCAGCTGAACATCGATATTTTCCGTGAAGCGAATGCCAACTGACCTCCACAACCCATGGGCGATATCGAGTTATATAGTTACACCGGTCGGATTTTGTTTTAGGGCTCCAACTACCCATAACGACTGCCATAGAAGTGTGTATGACAACCGAGACAAACGACGGCTTAACGTGTTCTCCGAGGCACGGTCATATCTGTCCTATTATAATGTTCAAAACTAACTGCCTACTCCTCAAGAAAATAGAATTGTGTGCGAAAGTTAGAAAAATCTATTATGAAATCCAAAAATACACAAATTCTACTTACTTTAGTACAGTTACTGCAACATGGCTTTGTGAAAGAACATTGATGCTCCATATTGACGCGTGGATTACTTTAATAACTCGTATCTTATAGCAGTAGTACACAACTGAGTAAAGATAGAAATTTCTCAATACTTATATCTAACTAACAACACAATAATTGCTAATTAGTTAATTACATTTGTTTTTTTACTACTAATACGTTTATAATGTTTATTGTAATTATAGTTAGTTATTTTGGCAAATATTAAAGCAATTTAATTAAATCGTCGTTAAACAAACCAGACGTATCGAGTGCTAGAACCATTTATTGAGCATTTTATAGTAAAAATATGAATCAGTAACGTTTGCTTGCGGTTTCACTCGTATACTTATTTTGAACGTAGTTACCAATTTAAGAGAGTCTATCAACAACTCTTCAGACAGAGGAGGCTGTGGCAAATATACTCAAGTGTTCAGAAAGAGGTATAAGGCCACCCCCTTCTATCACGTGGGACAACAATGTGTTTTTCGGAATGTTGGCGCAATAAATTCCTGTGTTTTCAGGGATAAATATTATTATGTAATTTTGTGACACAACAAGGTTGTGGGTGTTTTGAGTGTTTGAATAACGGTTATGCTGCTAATCCTAGCTATGTCGATGGGTCAGCTGATATACAAGCTTGTGTGATTGACTTGAACCGCAAAGTTTCTCAAAGTGCAATTCTGGGGCGGGTTACTGATATATTATATAATATAAACAAACCTTCCTCTTGTATCACTATAATAATATCTATTTCTAAGACTATGTACGTAATCCGTTGAAGAGGTAAAAGATCTAAGCGAAGAGACAGGAAGATACTTAGTTTACCATGTAAAAATTTGTTGTACGAAGGTACTTCAGACCTTTAGAATTAGCCTTTACTGTCCCACTTTTGAGCACAGCCCTTACCCTAACCCTTGTAAAAGTTATCTACCTTTTTCACCTGAAACTAGTCTGTGTGGCAGGCATCCATCGTCTTTAAAGTCAATCTAAAATAAAAAAAGAATAGGAATAAAAATACTAAAATTGCGTTCTCACACAACGGTGAGTTTAGCAACAAAACAAAAGACCCTAGTCAGGTAAAACCTCATTACCTAATAACTTTCATTTCGAAGTGTCACCCTTTCAAACATTTTAGACCGAACTCTTATCTATTCTATAGAACAATACTAACGATTCTAGTGTCATAAACAAGACCACTAATAATAATTGTTGTCGATAATTTGGTAGTCTTTGTCAGTAACATATAAAATGATGGTCAAATACATCTTGTCATTCAGTCTTAGATCACTCGAGCCACAGTGAGTTTACTCCAAAATAAGTTACTTAAATACTCGTAATTAAAAAATGAATACCGGTACTCAAAGGTTTGAAAGTGCAGTAAATAGGCGTCGCAACTATGAGAAGGTGAGGTTTTAGCTGTTATGTAGTTATATGGTAGTACATAGCCTGTTTATGAGTTACCTTATACCTCTTTTAAACAATCACAATATTATATGCAAACATTTTATTATTTTCTTAACATACTAGATAATAAAATCTCTTATCGATGTTAGTGTCCGCACATCTGCGGTCGTAGCAAATGGCCTGATTATTTTGTAATTATTATACATTCCGTTAGTATTAAATTACTAACTTTTAAACAATTAAATATTTCACTGTTTAACGACTAAAATTTACTATAATAAATATTAGATTGTAAATATTTGCTTGATCAACTAGACATTATAAATAACTACTGCCGGCACAAGACTTCAAACTTATGCACCTGAATTATTATAGTTTCAGAGTATTTTAGGTATTATTCCCTCTCAGTAACACCGTGAAAGTACCACAGTCTACAAAAAATGTGTTTGTTTTGTAAAGTAATAGTCGATTCTGTTATCGAAACTGAGTCCAACATATTTTTTTTTGTAAACGGTGGTACTTTCACGGTGTAAAATAATATATAAACATAAATACCTAAAATCACGCCTGTTTCGTCAAAGGGCTAGGCAGAGGCATGTTATACGCCCACTTATCGCCAGTAACTTTGTTAGTCCCACATAATTGGTGACGAGCCGCTTATCGGGATATTTTATGTTTGCCATAGTCGTCTGTTTTGATTAGCAGCTACGTCAGCCGGACGCCACTGGAAATACGTTCTGCTTGTAACCAGAGACGCCCGGCAACGGACGTTAGAGCGGCCGAGGAATTAAAAAAAAAAAAAAAAGCAGCTTTGTCAATTGCAAGTGAGGTTGACTTGGACCTTAAGATATTGGTACGACCCATTTAAACCTAAGGAACCTTCATCAGGTAACATTAACATTTTACATATTTTGTTGCAGGTCAAACTTTGGCTGGACGTACATAAGTATCATTTTAGAGAAGCAAAGAAGGTAGCACTGATGGCATATAGACCACCACCGAGTTCACCTACAAACTCAGAAGGAAGCTCTTCAACAAACTCACCAGCAAGTTCACCAAGTTTTTCTCAACAGTCTGGTGATACAAAAACCTGTAGTACAACGAACAGCACAGACTCAGCAAAAAAACCGGCGTGGAGTTGGATTGTTGACTCATTTTATGACTGATTCACTATAACGTCGCCAGATGCTTAAATGTTCGATGCTTAAAGGTCGGCTTCTGCAACCAACGCTAGACAGAAAAGCTGGCGGGAAGTTGGTTTGTCGACTCATTTTGCATTGAGTCACTATAACGTCACTCTAACGAGATGAACCGAAGTCTCTGCAAACAACGTTGGACAAAAAACCGGCATGAAGTTGAAATGTCGACTCATTTTGTGACTGAGTCACTAAAATGTAACGTCTTTTGTTGCATGCTAACAAGCCAAACCAGCTCCTTGAAAAGTAGCTCTGACAACACATTCTATGGTGTAAAGCTGATGTTCTAGCAAAAAAATCCGCTTAATGGCGCTGTAAACATCAGTCCCGGTGGCAGGCGATTGACCACTAAAGAGGATTAAAAAGAGTTAACTGCTGGTCAAACAATCCTAGTTGTAGTTTTCCTCGCCCGTCTGTATATAGTGTATATACTCTGTGATGTGTTACTAGAAATATAATTTAGTGTGCTCATTCCCTACTTTATAAGATAATGTGAAATAAATACTTTTAATTAAAGATTAATATTTGTTTTTGTTATTTCCAATACATGTTAGATTTTTATTAAGTCCACTCGCAGTGTTCTACCCATATTCCAAGTGCTCTGACTCTTGAACTTGGTAATACAGTAGTGACCATTACTATGTGGTGGCGATCGTAAAAAATACAAAACCAAACCATCTCCACATTTTGTGTACTTAGTGTCGTACGAGGTGACTATTGGTAGCCACGCAGAGATCACTGCTAGCCTTTACCCAGCAATAGACGTCAATGGGGTGTGATGATTCAGGGTCATAGCTTCCTGAAACCTCCAGGCTACGAATGGTTCAGATAATACGTGTATTTTTGTATTTCAAAGCAATGAGTTTGCTTAAACTATTCTTAAAATATTAAGAAAGAAATTATAAATAGATCACAAAAACTGATGTCATCGGCGGGACTCGAACCCACGGCCTTTCCCTAACAGGGGGACTGCTCTGCCAACTGAGCTACGATGACCACTACCGACAACATCGAATTTTTGCTTCATATCATATTCATAATTTCTGAGACCAGTCTGTGTGGCAGGATCCAAGCTATTGGACCATGTTATCTATCTAAATCACGTGGTCGGCGTCTTTAAAGTCAATATAAAATAACAAAAAGACTATGAATGAAAATATCACACGTTATCACACAACTCAGGTAAAACTTCATTACCTAATAACTTTTATTTCGAAGTGTCACCCTTTCAAACATTTAAGACCCTACTCTTATCTAATCTATAGAACAATACTAACGATTCCAGTGTCAAAAACATGTATACTAATAATTAATTGTTGTCGAGAATTTGGTAGTCTTTGTCAGTAACATATAAAATAATGGTCTCAATACAACTTGTCCATCAGTCTTAGTTCACTAGTGCCGCAGTGAGTTTACTTTAAAATAAGTACATATCTTAAATAATTTAGAAATGAATACCGGTACTCAAAGGTTAGAAAGTGCAGTAAATAGGCGGCGCAACTTGAGAAGGTAAGGTTTTAGCTTTTATGTAGTTCTATCGTAGTAGCCTATTTGTGAGTTACCTTATACCTCTTTTAAACAGTCACAATATTATATGCAAACATTTTATTATTTTCTTAATATACTGGAATATAAAATCGCTTATCAACGTTAGTGTCCACACTTCTGCGGTCGAGGTAAATAGCCTGATTATTTTGTAATATTTTTATTGTACATTCGGTTAGTTTAATATTAGTAACATTTAAACAACTAAATACTTCACTTTTTAACGACTAAATTTTATTATAATACATGGGGCACACTAAAAGTTTTGCACTTCTAGCTAATCGGAACTATTTGAATTTCGAATGTTATATTTTTTAAACGTTGCAACCTTCTTAGTAATAAAAAAAACAATTGGCGGGAAATCATTTGTCAATTGTTTTTTATCACACATCAAAGTTCTACGTATGCAACTAAAATGGAATTAAGTCGAAAAGATTTTAGAGCGATGATTTTTTATGATTTTAAAAGTTCTCTCTCTCCGCAAGACTGTGCCGCTCGTCTTCAAAATGCTTTTGGGAGAGAAGCACTTTGTTTGAGCACCGTGAGGCGATGGTTTGCTGAATTAGAGAGATGTCGAGTTTCTTTACATGACGAATTTCGTGAAGGGCGGCCTTAACTGCCGTCAACGAAAATAATGTGGCTACTGTTAAGCGGTTATTTGAAGAAAACCCGCGGATTACCTATGTGACAATTCGAGGACTATTGGGGATTGGTATGAGTAAAATCCAGAAAATTTTACACGAAGAATTGAAAGTTCGGAAACTTTGTTGTTCTTGGATCCCTCATGAACTGACAGCTGAGCAGAAGCGGGCTCGCGTTGAATGATGCTCACAGATGCTACTGAAGTACGACCACGGACATTCTAATGCTGATTATGACATTGTCACAGGAGACGAAACGTGGATTTATTGTTTTGAACCCGAAAAAAAATAGCAATATTGTGAATGGTTTGAAAATGAATACAAGCCAACAAAAGTGAGGCAGGCGAGAAACGTAGGTAAAAAAATGTTCGCGTTTTTTTTTCTCAGCTACGGGTCCCATATGTACAATTCCACTTGAAGATCAAAAGAGTGTTAATGCCGAGTGGTATTCTACCATTTGTTTACCCAGGGTGTTAGAAAAATTTCGCGAAAGACGACCCAAAAGCCACGTTCTACTACATCATGACAACGCTTCTTCACACGGCCAACAAAACTAATTCATCTTTAGCTTCCGAAAAAGTACAACTCGTCACCCATCCTGCGCATAGCCCCGTCCTAGCACCCTGTGATTTCTGTATTTTCCCTAAAATCTAAGATTTGATGAGAGGTTTCACTTTTACCAACTCCGAAGAGGCAGTGATAGCGTTCAATCAGCAAGTAGAAAACATGCCTACAGATCTGTGGTCCTCCTGTTTTAAAAAATGGTTTGGTCGCATGAAAAAATGTTTAAAATGTAAAGGAAAGTATTTTGAAAAGCAATAAAATAATTATTTGGTTTTAACATGTTGTTTTTTTAAGTTACGCAAAACTTATAGTGTGCCCTAAATATTAGATTGTAAAAATTTGCTTGATCAACTAGACATAATAAATAAATGCTAACGGCCCAGGACTCCAAACTCATGCACTTGAAATATTATAGTATCAAAGTATTATTTCCTCTCACTAACTATACACCGTAAAAATACCACCGTTTACAAAAAAGAACTATTTTGGACTCCATTTCGATAATAGTGTATAATAATGAACTTATATACATAAAATCACGCCTGTTTCCTCAAAGGGGTAGGCAGAGGCATGTTATATGCCCACTTATTGCCAGTTACTTTGTTGTTCCCTCATAATAGGTAACGAGCCGCTTCGGAATATTTTATGTTAGTCATAGTCGTCTGTGTTGATTGGCAGCTACGCCACTTGCAAGTGAGGTTCACTTGAGACCTTAAGATATTGGTACGAACTATTTACACCCCAGGAACCTTTATGTGGTAACAATAACTTTATACATTATTATATATTATCTTGTTGCAGGTCAAACTTTGGCTGGACGTAGCATTGATGTCATATAGACCACCACCGAGTTTACCTACAAACTCAGAAGGAAGCTCCCCAACAAACTCACCAGCAAGCTCTCCAAGTTTTTCTCAACAGTCTGGTGATACTAAAACCTGTAGTGCAACGAACAGCACAGGCTCAGCAAAAAGCCGGCGTGGAGTTGGATTGTTGACTCATTTTATGACTGAGTCACTATAACGTCTCGCGATGCTTAAATGCTCGATGCTTAAAGGTCAGCTTCTGCAACCAACACTAGACAGAAAAGCTGGCGGGGAGTTGGATTGTCGACTCATTTCGCATTGAGTGACTATAACGTCCCTCTAACGAGACGAACCAAAGCCTCTGCACACATCCTATGGTGTAAAGCTGTTGTTCTAGCAAAAAATTCCGCTTAATGGCGCTGTAAATATCAGTTCCGGTTGCTGGTCAAACAATCCTAGCTGTAGTTTTCCTCGCCCGTCTGTATATAGTGTATATACTCTGTGATTTGTTACTAGAAATATAATTTAGTGTGCTCATTCCCTACTTTATGAGATTTGTGTAATAAATACTTATAATTAAAGATTAATGTTTGTTTTTGTTATTTCCAATACATGTTAGATTTTTATTAAGTCTACTCAAAGTGTTCTTTCCATATTCCAAGTGCTCTGACTCTTGAACTTGGTTATACAGTGGTGACCTTTAACGTGTGTTGGCGATCATAAAAATATACAAAACCAAACCACCTCTCACCTCTCACAAGCAATGGACCTCAATAGGGCGTGATGTTTCAGGGTTATAATGTCATGAAACCTTCAGGCTTGGAATGTTTTAGATAATACGTGTAATATTAAACAATTCATGAAGATCACGTATTAAAGACAGGGCAACAGCTGCAAGCTCCGTATCAATAAAATATACAGCTATTAAAATTTTATGTGCCTTATAAGAAATTATACGACCAATTTGTTCAGTTGAACGTCTGCGATTGTAGAACAAATCTTAGTTTGATTTAAAAAATAACCTGTTGTCCTGGAAACGCCCTTATAAGGATAATCACTGTCCGCCGGTGGACCTCGGCCACCTATGCGACCTCTATCAGGGTGATACCTAAATTTATACTAATAATAATCATCATTATTCACCAAGACTCTCCCCCAATCAGTCAGGGCTGGCCCAGTCTTACTGCGATGCGGCTGAAACTTCGATATTTTCCGTGGAGCGACTTCACAACCCATGGGCGATTTCAAGGCTCTGCAGTTTGACCATTCAATGTTATAGAGCTCCAAATACCTGTAAGGACTGCCATAGATGTTTATATTATGACAATCAGGATCGATGGCTTAACGTGCTCTCCGCGGCACGGAGGGGTCTCAATGTCTTAAGGAATTGTTCTAAGATCAGCCTGGCTAGACGTTGCTTAATCTTTACAATGTGATAACCTATTCGGCTACCACTTTGCTTATACTTATCATAATATTATATACTTAGAGGTAAAATTTGTTTGTATATTTGCATTGAAACTGAACTGTTACGTAATTAATTCAGAATTTTCAGAATCGGTTCAGTAGTTGAACCGATATTAATAATTCTAAATAAATTACCTATCCAATGCATTATTTCTAAATGCTAGGTATTGGCTGCTTTTGATCCCGGTATTTAATTGAGTTCCCATATTTCTTTAGTTGCCATTAGTTCTTAAAATAAGCACCCACCAATTCTGGGTACCTACTATAGTTGCAATTAACCTTTTCCGCATCTCAGTTGGGGTCGGCAGCCTAACTGCGAAGCGGCTAAATAGCGGGGATGACTAATTGTTCGAAATCAATTTGAATTGCCGCGCTCGGTTTGTTGTTAACATAATAATATTAGAGCTGTCAATTACATTTGACATTAAGTAATTGTAGGGTAATTTAAAATAGTTTGGATGTTTGGGTTTTTATAAATCAATTGGAAGAAGTTCGATTTTTGCTGAGCGCGTGGCAGGTGGCTTTTTAGGTTACCTCTGGCGCTCCGCAAAAATCGGGTTTCCAGACTCTCTCATACCGAACAACGTTTTTTGTCCTGCACTCTGGAGCTAGTTAGGAGTTACTAGTTCCTCTGTGGGGACTATCAACTAATCAAGCATTACCTTGACATTGGCGAATCATCGATAAAAATCGATGGAGCCACGTTTTTAAAGAAAGAAGAAGAGTCAATTGGAAGGTAGATTTTTTCTTGACTATAAATTTTGATTGTTACGCGTCGGTAGGCGACATTATTGTAAAATATTGATAACATTAATTGTTCTTATTGTAAAAGAGCTATTTGTTGCCTAATTATATTGTACGTGAGAACTACGACTATAAGTGTAATTAGCATAAACTTCATAACAATTTGTGAATATTGTGAAGAGGGCCGATACTGATGTACACCATACGCCACGCCTGGTCGGGTAAGATTTGTCTAGTATATTCCTTTGTCGTAGCCATAATTTTGTGTATATTGGATCGATTGATTCCCATAGGTGTGTGCCTGTTGAAGTGCTGTCCACCACGGAAACCTTTTGTGTTTTAATTTTACCCCGTGAATTTTGTGTTTTAAATTTACCCCGCGAATCTTGGATTAGTACCTACGGAATGTACAGTACATTACTGTATTTAACTTAGTTGATACCCCGCATGCGGAATATAGCGTGCATCCGGGGTAAAGACTACTGAAATTAACTTATAAATTTAATTAATTATTTATGCTTTCGATTGTCGGCACTTGGTGGAACTTATAATAATACATTTTAAATAAACTCACTTGTACATTCCACAATATTTTTTTATTGTTTAAACTCCTGACCGGTTTCGCCCAATATATGGCATCATCAGAGGAATTCACTTTCACCACATATCACTTTCTACTTAGTATTCAACTTCAATATAATTTTTATTTATTTTTTTATTTTATTTTTTCTTTTTAAGGAAAGCTTACAGCTAAACGTTGACAATTAGTATAAATATATAATAAATGATGCTTGCCACAAAACAAGCTTCCACATGTAGCACTGAATTTTTACTTTACAGTTGCATAAGAACAGACACAACAACAAAGAAATAACATAAAAAAAAAAAAAAACAATACACCGTAACCCAAAACAACAACAAATAAATCGGACACATAATATGTAACGGTCAGGACCAGATGCCTGTTAAGCCTAAGGTCACCTGCACTCTGCCGTCGCCGTCGCCGTCGCCGTCGCCCCAAAGTAATCCCTATTAACTAATTTCCTAACACTGTGTGCACTTGTACAAAATAGGTCAATATCTAATTGCGAAGAGAGTTCGTTGAATGCCCTCACACTACGTATGCTGAAGGTGTTACGTCTATAATTTGTAGATGCAAACGGTGCATGCAGCAGTGGTCGCCTTCGGAGGCCATTTCTGTTGGTCTGTAGACACAGGTTACCTAGCAGTCCCGGACAATCCATGGATCCGTTAGCTATTTTAACTAAAAAACAGATGTCACTAATGTTGCGTCTCACTTCCAACGGCAGGAAGTGGTACCGCTTACAGCGGTGATCATAGTCGGATGATGACTGTTTCGCCTTGTAGTCCAGGTAACTCAGGAATTTTTTCTGTATCGATTCAATACGATTTTTATACAGGTCGTACTGCGGATTCCAGACTTGTGAGTTAAACTCCAGATGACTGCACACGTAGGCACAGTAAAGGACCTTAATGGGTTTTAGAGACTGGAAATCCGAGCAATTTCTGATGATAAACCCCAAGGCCTTGAATGCTTTGCTGACGACAGCCTCAATGTGGCCATCAAAGATCAGCTTATCATCATGCAAAACACCTAGATCTCTAATATTGTTCACCCTACTTATGTTTATGCCATTTAAAGCATATCCTGAACCGACTACAGATGGACTACGTGTAAATGTCATAAAATAACACTTAGAGATGTTGAGTTCTAATCTGTTTACTCTACAGTACGCGGCAAATCGCTCAAGGTCCGACTGAAGCTCTTGAGTGTCGGATAAATCGTGAATTGGCTTTAGAATTTTCATATCATCTGCGTACAATAATATTTGGGAATTAATGAAACAATCCTTTACATCCTTTATAAACAGGGTGAACAACAGAGGCCCTAAAATTGAGCCCTGGGGTACACCAGAAGGAACAGATATCCAGCTGGATGTATAGCCATGAAGTACCACTGCCTGCGTGCGATTACTTATGTAAGAAGAGAACCATCTAAATAAGTCGCCGTGGATCCCAGCAGCCAGTAATTTTCTGAGTAGCAATCCATGATCAATCCGGTCAAAACATTTGGCATAATCCGTGTAAATTACATCCAGCTGGCCTCCCCCCTCCATTGCTGATGTTATTATATCGTTTGACAGTATTAAGTTCGAGGCTGTGGACCGGTTTCTAAGGAAACCATGTTGTTCCTCTCCAAACTGATGCTTCATAGAAGCGTAAACATCAGAGTGAACCACGCGCTCCAGAACCTTCGAAAATAAACACAGTTTGGAAATAGGGCGATAGTTTTCTACGTGTGATTTATTACCCTTCTTATAAATTGGCGTAACAAAAGCAGATTTCCATAACTGCGGTACATTCCTTTAAGGACCGTTCAAACAAAAAACAGACAGGAACCACGAGACTCTTAGCACAATTAATTATGAACATCGGCGGTATCATGTCCGGTCCATCAGACTTACAAGGGTCAAGACTGGTAAGCAATCTGTAAATACGATCGGAAGACACCTCTACCGAGTTCAGATTAACGGAACTATTCGAGAGCGCATAGTCACAGACGCCATCATCGATGGATATGGGAGCAGGTGCTTGGTATGTGGAATGGAAGTAAGTAGCAAACAGCTCTGTAATACCTTCACCAGTATCCGCGGTACTATCCAGATACTGCATAACGTTGGGTAAGGTACCACCATTTTTTCTATTTTTAACGAAAGACCAAAAGACTTTAGGGTCTTTAACAATCGCTGACTCAATCTTTTATATATACGCCCGATAACCGTCGTTTTCGTAATGCTTCGCACGATTACGTAAAATACAAAAGGAGTGGTAATCGCATAAATTGCCGTATTTTTTGTATTTTTTATGGTATTTTACCTTTTCCTTTAACATCTTTATTAGTGCACTGGTGAACCACGGCGGGTACAATGAATTTTTTTGAGGTTTAGATGGGATATATTTGTCCCTAAGTTGATACAGTTTACCGTAAAAAAGACCCAGAGCGTGGTCCAAAGATTGATCGGATAGTAGTGCCTCCCAGTCCACACAATCCAGTTCGGAGCTGATCGATGTGTAATCGCCCTTATGAAAGAGGTATTTTTTGTTGAATCGCACAGCAAGGTTACGATCCACCCCCAACTCCGCCCGGATCAGCAAGGGTTTGTGTTGTGAGTCAATAGGTGATATTAAAGGATCGTTACATTCCTGCACTCGGACAGCACTATTTGAAAAAACAAGGTCTAATAATCTTCCAATTATATTACGCTCGCCATTATATTGCGATAAATTACACTCATTAATCGTATCAAACAAGTCGACTATATATTGTTTACTGATATTTAAAGGTAGAAGTTCAGAACTGTCCACCGGTCGGTACCACTCCACGTAACCATTAAAATTAAAATCACCCGTTATAATGAACGTATCATTGGGGTAGGTTGTGCATAAATGATTTAGTCGCTGGTGAAAATTTTTAAGCTGTACCCCATACGAGGACCCAAGGCTCTCCTCACATAGATATACACAACAAATATGAATATAAGAACTCACTGTTTGCCCCGTTCTCCTCAAAATAATAGTCACCCAGATATCCTCCGCCGTACTACGCCAGTCCGTTCTTTCTATAACCGTTAGATCGTTTTTCACAGCAATCAAAACACCGCCCCCCCTGTCCTGTGACGTTCTACTGTGATCTCGGTCCCGCCTCCATACCAAGTATCGGGAGTCAAACAACTTACTACTGCCGACACCGTCCACAAGCCATGTTTCCGTGATTATAATAACATTACGGTATAGTTTACTAGTTTTCGTACTCATTTCATATTATGTAAGTACGTTTTGGTAAAAAATATTAATCCCTTTAAAGACTTTGCAAAACCAAGATAATCAATGAAAATACTACTTAAAAATATAGCAAAATTAACGCAACAACTACCGCAATAATATACTATAGTGGAGGTAACATTTAAAAATATAATAAGTCGATTTAGGCACATAACGAGACAGTGTTTAGTACTTCGAAACATAAACAAATAGGTAACTATTAAAAAATAATATGGGACGCCGATGGCAGCACAATTACAACAAATCCTAACCAAGATCACAGGACACTCGAATTTATACTTTATTCTATGCGACGGACGGCACAGATTAGGGCAACGGTGACGGCCGACAACTCTGCAAATCGAAAACCGGTCCACAATCAAGTAACACGGTGTTCGTTGGAAAAAACTCGAAGCACACACTTGCAAACGGTTCTCAATCTTGACGCTCAAAAACTTAATCGATGTTTGAAGAGTTTGAAAATAATAAGATTTCACTTTAATTTCGGAAGGTCTTTTTCGCTTCTTATTACAACAGTTGGAGACGTGTCGTTCTTTCTCACATGTATCTTGCAATGTTTTATCCATACATATTGAAAATCCGTTTCCGTTGCTACTTTCTTCGTTTTCGATAACAAGGATTTATTACGCAGAGTTAGGTGGTCATTAACGAAGACTCGACTTCTTCCTGAAAAACCTAATTGTTCGGCAGTTAGCGGCGTAGTCTTGGAATATAGCCTGGCTGCAGCAACAAAATCCTCCTTTACGTAGCGCTTACAAAAACACGCTATAATTGGTTTAATATTATTTTCCTTCTCACCGCTAGGCACTCTGGTAATAAAGTTCAACATGGTTTTGGTAACGGGGTTACTGCGAAAAGATTCTCGTGGTTAGTCTGTGGAAGTCCCTTTATTTCGAGGTTATTCATTCTGCTCCATTGTTCCTTGATATGGTGTTCGTCTTCGAGCTTATCCAATCGAGTGTGAATAAGATTCACTTGAGTCTACACCTTCTCCACCTGCGTAAGACGTGTCTCAATACCACCGATTCTCGTATTGAACTCCTTGATCTTCCGGCTGGTCTCGCTGAGCGAAAGCTTAAGGGAAGCCACTTCCCCACGTAGACTGGAAATATCCTCTCTCAAACTGTCTAATGGCGCAAGCTTCTCTGCCAATGCCCTTATTTCCTTCAAAATGCGAGGATCGGAAGGGGAAGAAGATGCACTGAGGCCGCTGGACTTACGTTTCATGCATCGCCACGTTGATTTTCTATCTCCAAGTCTACGATATCCAGCTTCGTATATACCAGCACAATGGAAATGGAGTTCCTGGTCACACACCGTGCAGAAATCCCCGTCTGTTAGTTCCTCGTCGCATGTAGTGCACTTTTTCACGTCCATGGTGGGTACTTTAATATTGAATAGTTTACTCGGTAATGGCGAAAAAAGTTTTGGAAACACTGGGTTCTAAGTAAATGTAATATAATGAGTGTCGGAGGCAACCGTACGACAGCTGTTCGTCGACGCGACTGTTGATATATATCTTTATTTACAATAAGAATTACTTAAATTCATCTTGTACTCGTAGCTACCCATAGCTGACACTGGACTGAGTATTATAACATTACATTGTGGGTACATATAAATAAAATTAAGAAGGCAGTGTGAGAAATTTTCCCCAAAAGTGGGCAAATTTTTCTTTTTCTAATTATATATTATATTCAGATTATTATAATAAATTGTCAAATTATGACAAATTGTCTGTCTTGTCAAAATTATTAATTAAAAATAAAATAACACAATGGTCAAAACAATTGACACATCTTGTCAAATAAAACATGTTCCTTAAATTAAAATACAATTAAATTAAACATATAAAATTAATCTTAAAAAATATAAAAAATTACAAGTGGTCCATTCTCGGTCAAACGTGTGGATGACATTATTTAGATTTTAAAATATTTTAATAGCGGTGAATTATTGATGTCTAATTGTTGGTCGCAAAACGTCGCGGTTTCCTATCAGTAATTTATTAATTTCCAGAGCCTCCAAAGCGTTTAACTTTCTGCCTTTATCACATATATGTACTGCTCTAAAGTTGGATTCAGGGTCAAAGGTGGGATTTTCTGTAAAAAGGTGTTCCGCGAAATTCATATTGGGCGAAACCGGTCAGGAGTTTAAACAATAAAAAAATATTGTGGAATGTAAAAGTGAGTTTATTTAAAATGTAAATTTAATTAACTTGTAAAGAAGTAGATTTCTAGTACGTCTGGTACGATTATACCTGTATCTACCTGACTCTATATAATCAAGTCCATAAGGTAACACGCAATACCTGATGCACGCAATACCGAGAGTTTTATTGCCAGGTTCTTTCTCTCGGTTCTACTTATTGCTTTGCGAATCTGGCAGTACATGTAAATATAAAAGCAATGACATTTTTTATTTTAAGTACTTACTGACGTTTGTAAGAGCCATTTAGTGACCAAATAAATAATTTCATTTCATTTCCTGGACGAACTGGTTTAACCTTACCGGTTACTCGCTCTTTATAATTACTCCCTAACTAGATGACGACGTTTTGCACTCACGTCTTTTATTATTAAGGTGGTAAGTGATAAATAAAACACAAAATATAATCAGCAGTAATATTTTAAATTGCTTTGAATCACAATTTTGTAGTGTTTATAGATTATAATAATTACAAAGGAAGATTATTTCTTTATCCAAAGTACACTTTACCAACAATTCGTCGTCATACATACAATGTCCGTAGCTCAGAATATCATACAATACGCATATAATATGAACAAACATAGTCACTAATTAAAATAATACATGAATATAATTTTTACATTTCGTCAGCTTTTAAATTAATTATCTCACTAAAACTGTGTACATACTTTTTCGTATATTCCAAAACAAAATGGGTACTTACAGGCTGTATCGTTAAAATATATAAAGTACGGCCTAGCTAGAGGGTTTTATGTCTCCGAAGTATATGACGGTAATGAAAAATTCCTAACTATTTTTTCTCGTAAGCTTGATGTAAAATGTTCTACTCGGAATTTTTTCGCAATTATTTCAAAATATTATGTAAGTGCCTTTAATTTAAAAAAGAACTAATAACGTACCTTTTTCCAATTTTTTTTCAATACACATGGTTATTTCGAGCACAAGTATATAAAAGGACTTGTTTTTCTGCAATTCACCTTTAAGTGAACAGGTAAGTATAATATAATATATATACGAAGATTTAAAAGGACAATCATTCACCACACATCCCTTAAATTGGTGTTTTAGAAACCTTGAAACTGGCAGTAGATAACAATATCTTACAATCGCTATTATATAAAGAAAAACTTGCCTACATTATAACGCTAAAGATTGCATACAAATAATAATTATGACTTCAAAAATATAAATAACATCTAAAAAATTACTATTAAACGTTCCTATAAAACTGTTTAAAGTAATAATACTAATGGACAGTATTATTATGCCTTTAGGTTTGTAGAAATAATTGCAACTAAAATAATATTCTACGCTTGAATGACTAGTAAATGGTGACTAAAGTTTAATAACTATTGACTACAAATTTTACATAATAAATTTAATATTGCTCGAACAACAAAATGCACGATGACAAAATTAATTGAAACGGGTAAACCCAAATAAGATTATCATAAAACATTTTAATCAAAGTTTCTTAACGTTTAAGCATATTTACAAATAAAATTAATATCATAGCAACTGTTAAATAAAAATTATAATTAAGTATCTAAGTGATATGCAATACACGTTAGGCAGGCTCATTTCGACTAAAAAGTATTATTCATTATAATCAAAGTCATTGCCGATGTGACAGTGGCATTCATAGCCCTAAGCACTCATTGATCTGAATACCATTAAGTAAGTTAAGCAACCTGAATGAGTGACAAATAGTGGCATCTCATCTTAGCGTCACTATGTTTCAGCTAGCCAAAGGCTCTTATCAACGACCTGAGTAACATTGATCCATAGAACAAAAAAATTAGGAGCCATTGGTCCTAGAAATGATTATTGTTCAAACAGTAATTTAGAAAATAATACTGACATTCTGACATTAAAACAAATTTTAAGCACAAAGCTGCCACGTATAACACAGTTACAAACAACATTTATACTTATTACAATTAAATTAGCTTATTTAAATTAAATTTAAAATTAATTTATTTAATATTTAAAACTATATTAAACTTTAATCAAACGACAGAAAAAGAAACAATTGTCCATTTGCAATTTATATCACATTATAAACAAACGTGCCTTTGGCATAAAATTCTTTACAGCATTACTACTTACGGCCCCACCTTAAAATTAAAAAATAATCCAACCTCTCACTAATAATCTCGTTCCAGTACCAGTTCGTAACAACTTCTATCATTTTTTCTTAAAAATACTTACGAAATATGAAGTTAAAATGTGTGAACAAGCTTCTTATTTATAATATAATAATAAAAAGTATTAGTTAAACTTTTAGTTTTAAATTCTATGTATAGATTTTAAGTTTTTATTATTATTTTTTATAATAATAGTAATTTATCTAACTATAATATCTACTTCTAGTGCACTATATTTTAGCTGTGGTCAAGTACTAAGCCCATACGTAAGAGTGCTGCTTTTATTATTTTTATTTAAATTATTATTGTATTATTGCTTTCGTTTATCAATAAATATAAATATTCCGATAAAAAATATTAAAAAAACAACATTTTTTTTGGTTAATATAGTGTAATTGACATTTCGGTAGTTGACTTTCAAATAACATAATAATTATATAATGATACAGTCACAAAAGATTGTAATCAGTGTTACAATTTTTATGTACTTTGGTAGGTACTTTCTACTTCGTATGTTATATAATAAGCTTACATCACCTGGTTCTGGTTCTGAACCCGCTATTTCAGCAGAAAAGGTGGATCAACCAACGATTCTGACATCAAATCGAGTATAGTTTTTTGTGAAAATATTATTTTTACGGTATACATTATTGTATTTTATAAAACAATATGGACCATGTTGTCTGTTATAAATAGAAACATAAATTAATTATAAATACAATATAAAAATATAAAAGAAAAAGGCTACCTGTAAATATTATCCGTTACAGTTAATAAATTAGATTATTTATTCATTAATAATTTATATTGTCAAAACTTAAAAATGAATGTTGACAAAATCAAAGATACAATGCCCACATTTTGAATGGTTTGCAGCAAATTTATTCATAGTACCTTAGATTTTATCAAAATTTCCAAACACAAACCCGTGAAATTTTTTACTTTAATGTTTAACCTATAAAATAATAAAAGGAGCACAGTTATCAATGGCACTAACAAGCGTCTATATAATCTGTACTGTGACGATCGTCTGGATTTCAAAATACACTTTCTTCATAAATCGGGAATTAATTACTTTTACCCTAATAATATTATTGCTTCCAGAGGTTTGCGTTACAGTTTTTTTTTAATTTGCTTATTTCTTTTTTTTTCTTCACATTTTTCTCCATTTAATAATATAACCCGCGCTCCTGAAGCAATCGTGCACGCTATCTTAACATAGGTATACGCATGACCACTAGCTAAACGAACTATATTTTGAAAACAAAACCAAACTAGGTAGAATAACTTTTATGGGAAATTAATACATCAAAACATTTGGCGTGATACATCTCGAAATACTGGTATCGTATCCGCCGTACTACATATACATATATAAATATAACATCTTAAAATTAGCGATCCAAAAATATGAAATATACGAGTAGTGTTAGTGCGCCTCCGGTCGCTTCACCCCGCGCCCCCCTCCCTCCCTTCAATTCAGTACAATTTGCCCGCCATAATTATGACTTCTACCGCTCATCAATCATCACTGGAGGGTGCAAATGCCGTCACAATTGGACGGTTTTTCTCAATCCTCATCCCGTGTTTTTATTTTCCTCGAGAAAGGTACATTCCCAAAATGTATCTACTCAATACTGAATGATTGAAAATGTAAGTTTGTGTTGCAAATTTACCTTTTTAACCTACAAAGTTTCCACTCTGGGCCTCACAAAATATAAATAAACAGGAATGTATCGGAATGTTACGAACATTGGAATGAAACAATATTCATAATTTTTTAATTCCAAAGAAAATTACATTTAAATTTAAACAAAAGTAATACTCCGAAATGGATTATAGATCACCGTTGTTTTAATTAATATTAATTAATTAATTAATACTCCGAAATATTAAATTAAATGTAAGAAAAACAAAATTAAACTTAAACTACCAGGGCCCTGCTCAAGCAAAGCGTCCATATTCGTTTCGAAACTTTTGCTTTATAAAAATACGATTCGAAAATATCTCAACTGTAGCACGTCTCCTTATGGTTAAGCTATGATTATTCTATTATTTCTTATACTATAGAACTTTACTATATTTACTACGTTAAAATATCAGAGAATTCAGAAAAAGGGAATATTTATTAGGTTTTATTTTCTATATTAATGGTGCACAACCTTATTTTTCATGAACGCTAGGTAATTATGGCGCTTAGCAATAATGAGGATCTAAAAAAATTGCTATCTAATAAACTAATGGTAATATAAATAGTAGATGAAAAATTCATTAAGGATCCGTAGGTACTAATTAAAATAGGAACTAGGGAATGAAGAACAAACTTAACAATGCAGTCACAAAACAAGAAGTATTACATACAAAACAGGAAGTTTTAAATGCAACTACAATAGTCACTCGTATTGTAAAGGAATATAACTAAAAAACATCGGTCGAAGGTTTCTAGGATACGGTAAATTCTAATCTAAAAGGGAGTCTAAAAATTGTAGATTATTTTCGATGACAATCTAAGGCTGCATAGATTAAAAGATTTAAAAACTATTTAGGCTGGAATGAAACCTATTTTAAACTTTCGACCGATATTAACCGCGTAATACTCGTATTTTATTTGTCTTAAATACGATAAAATCTCAAAATACTCACAGTTCGTCGGGTTTATTGTATTATACGCTAAGTGCATCTAAGTTATAAGAACAGTGGCTTGTTAATATTTTGAGTTTGTACTTAACCTACATAGTTTAAACTCCATATCAGAAACGATTCATAGAACAGAATATTTAATATTTAAAGTTTGGAATAAATAAACGAAAATATTAGATAATATTAAAGTTTCCATTGTAAACATTTGCAAGAATTATTGCAAATGTCAAACACTAGATACGCATCCTTTTCCTTTCAGAGACATTTCAAGAAATTTTTCAACTCTCATGCTAACATGCAAATTTATCAGCCAAGACTTTTTGATGATCTATTTAATTACGTTACATCCAATTTAGAGTTTTTCAAAAATATGATTCCAATAATGTTCTAAACAAATATCTCAAAAATACGTTATGAAAATATAATACGAATACGATAAAAATTTATACTAAATATAACCCTGTCTATGACCTGAAGAGTTTAAAGTAAAGAATAAATCGAAATCTAAACTCTGAACAAGTCATTTCTAAGGAATAAAATTGATTCACATGAGATACATGAACTACATGGTATTAATTTATTATGAAAAGTTAAATCAGATTCAAACGGTTTTAAATCTTTAACAGTTTAAAAATGAAATAAATCCAAGATTTTAATATATTTGACGATTAATCATAAATTTATTTGTGGCTCATTTGATGAAAATGATAGAAAATGAAATATTTTTTAAGTAGTTAATCTTAAGAGTGTTAACAAAATTGTAAAATATGGCTAAAAGACAAGGCCTGAATAAGTTCACAACTCCGATATTAAACCTGTTTTGTAAAATTTTACTTAAATATTAAGTACATTTTGGTAATATGAAAGGCAGTTGACATTATATTATTGAGAACTGAAAGGTATTACATTTGTATCCAGTTCTGCAAACATAATACTTTTAAGCTCTAAACTCTTACCTTGATATTATTGGAACTAAGGGCTTAGTATGAGTTTTTGAATACCTACGTTGATTTGTCTTTTGGATGATTTTCTTCAGGAACATAACAAAAACTATTATCATTTTCGTAAACTATCAAAATTAGACTAAGTTCTCTGTTTAGAAAAATAATAAGTCCAGAAATAAGTAAATATGGAACATAGTGATTAAATGGCTAGTGTTTGGTGTTGCATTATTTGTTATGTTTTAAACAGAAGCTCAAGTAGAAGGTCATCATCGACGTTCATTGGTGACTCAGGTGCCAGGTAGTCAACGATCCTGGGAAAATAAAATACAACAATCTTGATATTCATTCTTAAAGCAACAGTACCGATTGCTTAACGAAAATGGACTTCAATGTACTAGAGTGAGTTAAACAGTTTTGAAATATTATAGTGACACCAATTTCAAATATAAAAATTACACAAGAAACAAACAATGATTACCTATTAGGTATGGCTGGAGTACTGGTGATGCGCGGCGATGAGCTTTGGTGGACACCCGGCGATAGCTGGACAACCCTCCCGCTTTCGGCTCGTGCGCTCTGCAACCTGACGCAACCAAGTAAAAGATAATTAGAAACGATAAATAATTATTTTTTCCTTTTTGTGACACAAATATCCTTGGTCACTTTCCTATCGTCATCTATCTAGGCAGATATCTGTGACTCGACTAAGGCGAAGGAGAAACACCGTGCCAGTTGGGTAATTTAGCCCTGACTTTAGGATGATTGCAGATCTACGCGCCGGATCTGATTTTTTAAATACTTTGCAACTACGGTGAAAATGAAAATTTTAATTAAAATTTGCTCTCTGTTGATAGTACACAAAAATGTGGAATTTGTTCATCCAGGTGATATCATCTGGATGCTCAAATGAAATAAAACTTCTTAGCCTTTATCGGTTACAAATCAATGACTGCACCTGGTTATATATACTTAACAACCATTATGAAGGAGCTCGAAATTGAAAGAACTTTTCGAATTATATTGAAGGTTCTGAAATAAGAACTTACTGTGGTTGTAAATTCCTCCCAGGTACTGAATGGCGTGAAAATAGAGTTGTAATATAAGTTTAAGGTCATTCACGTTTGGTTTAGATGCATCGTCAATCAACTATGGTATGTTTTATTATTATAAGTCAGTTATCCTCCCATGAGCGCCTACAAACGGACGAGGATGTCAGCACGCCAATAGGCTACCAATGAGTTTTCGCCAATCTAAAACGTTTTTAATCGATCCTTGCGTAGATACGATTAATTTCACAGCAATCCAGATCGTGATTCAAACCAAAAGAGAGGTTAATTATGTCTAGCGTATGTGATTACGGATAAAATGCTCACTTGATCTTAGACTGTCTCATGAACTGTTGAATCTTCCTTGCCGCTTGATTCTGACGTCTTTGCGAATAAGTCCTCCTAAAAATTGAAAATATTAAAAATGAATACAACATTTTACTAAACTTACTTCATTTATTGTTTTCTAAATCACATTTTATCAAACAGCGATCAGTTGCACTAGTTCTGGATTCACTTCTAATTTAAAGAAGTTTATTATACGAGAATTGTTTAGAAAATATGTTTATGAGTTCTTGGCAACATTGTAGGTTTTTTCGGTTTTGCAAAGTAGTTAATTAATATTTATTTTTCTTATTGTGTCACAAATACTGTGTATATGTGTGATTCTAAGAATTTTGTAATAAGTAAGACTATGAGAAAAAAATGTAAGTACTGACTTGATAGGGTTATTGGCCATACGGCGAGCGCACATGGAACGGTACCCGCGTTGTATCACTGTCGCCGCAGCGTGCATTTGCTTCAAGTACGCAAACTGTAATACCATAATAATTTTTAAGATAAGATAAACATAATATAAGATATTGTACAGAATCAATAAATAGTAAATATTTTACCAACCATGTATTAAAATTGTGTACTAATAGCTATCGAATCATTTCGAAATAATTACTAGGATTACCTGAAAAAGGCAGGTAATATTTGGATGGAAAGGAAATTATAAAACATTGACAGTACGTCTGTCGTCGTATCTAAATGAAGTGGACGTCTCGTCCAATTATGACTTACTAAATGGACATCATTCGCTGCCTATCCCGTCCATTGACGACACGTAGGATCAATAGGGGCCTTCAATTCTATAGGGAAGCAGTCACTTACCTGTTTGTATCTCCTGTAGCAGTTCTGTATGGTGATTGCGGCGGCTGCAGCACGTCTCTGCAACTGTCGGCCGCGGTACTGGCGGTACGCCTTCTGAATCGTGATCGCCGCCGAGTACAGCTCGCGTTGTTCTCGATCTATAATCATAATTATAAGAATCAAAAAGAGGTCAATAACCAATATCTGTGGAAACCATACGAAAATCTGTTCAGGTTAGCGAGAGAAAGACGTACAAAAATGAAAATTTATCAAGTTTGTTTTTTCATTCTTGTCTTCTATTTGGTAGTTATTAACAGTGTTTAGGGTTTTATTTATTGATCTTTTACAATATTGTTTGTTTATTTAAAGAAGTACACAGATATTTTATTATTTCAAACATGTTACATAAAACACCTACACTATTAGTGCATCTGAGAGTTGACAAATCTAGTAAAAACTTAAATTTTCCACTGCCCTGCTGACAAAAGCAAGATAGCTCTAAAAGGGTGAGCTAGTCAGATGCCTATTTTTAGAGCAATCCGTTGGCATAAGAATAACCTTTACATTCTTTTTAAGAAATACCGTGTAGCGGACTATATTCCCGCTACATGATCGTACCTACCATACCATAGAGCAACACGATCGACGTATACGACACCTACACCTTACAACATAAAACCGCTATAGCTTATGACTGTTGGATCGTAGCCGCTGGCTTGTGACGTAACCGATGTTCGCTTGAAAATCACAAAACTTGTTGTAAACAAATCAATAATATACTTTCTATCTTTCTTAGATGCAGTATCTATCATTCAATTGGCTTATTCTATACTCTTTTATTTTCAATCCTATCTAACGAGTAGTGCTGTGCTTAAATCGCTAAATCAAAGTATGGAATTTCCCATGCGGATCGTAAGTAAGTACTTGCGTCGATATCTCCTGTGCGACTTGACGAAAAGTGGGGATCTCTCATTTCCCACAACCGCTTTAGCGCTTAGTAGGGCAGAATTTACCACCATAATAATACTTTTGACGTACCATTTAATGTGAGGTTAGAGAAGTGTGTCGTAGCGTTCAGGAATTCCTGAAGCGTAGCGGATGGCGTGGCGCAGTGGGGGGATGCCGGTGGAGGGGACAGCGCGGACGAGCCAGGGGATACCGAGCCGGAGGAGCATGGAGTTGAGCCACCGCAGTACCTTGGTTATTTTAAATAATGTAAGTTAGTAAATCAAAAGTTGCAAGAGCACCTTCAATATTGCCGATCAATATTGCTTTAAATATTGGCAGTGTTGCAACAGAAATGGATTGGTATGGACCAATTAGTCGAGTAATATTATTGTTGTTACTACAAATTGAGGAAATGGTAAAGTTGCCGTATATGTAGTCTATTTGCTCTAATCTAAATTGATCCATTGGTGTTGCCAAGCAATATTGCTCCACCAATTGCCTGTGTAATCGCAGCTTAATATAGGACATCAAGTATAGAAAAGCTTCTTGAATCATCATTCACTGAAACTTTTTCCTAAACCTTGGGGTCTTTCCAGTCTTACTGCGATGCGGCTGATCTTCAATATTTTCGTGGAGCGACTGCCATCTGACCTCTACAACCCATGGGCTCTTGTTAGTTGCTTACCCTTAATTTTCTTGAATTTTTGATACCCATAAATAAACAATTATCTCACCTATAAGTGTTGTCACAGAACTCAAAACTAAACTCAGTTGCAAATGTATTGGTATCGTCAAGAAGTGGTGCCATTAGTGTGTCCTCTCCATTACTGCTGTCTAGACCGCAACCGGAGAGTAACGAAGAACTTTCGTTCTGAAAAATTCAAGATGAATCAATGAGAAAATTATATAGGTACTAATTGCTTCAAATATTTACATTGTACGTGATAATAAAAGTCTTTAATTCTGAATCGCAATAACATCAAACGGATATCCAGTTTAACGTTTGAATGACGGGCATATAATGAATGATAAAGTAACCTAATTTATTTTGATTGAAAACCAGTTTCAATTAAATAAATTGTAGTTTTCTGGACAATTCTTATCCCGATGTTAAGTTATCGTTATGGTAAATTGTCATTTTAGGTAGTTGTCTTTATTAGAAATGGTCGCTATTGGAAACAGATGTTTTGCGATAGCTGTTTATCCTCCTGACACTAAACGTTTTGGCATAGTTGTCTATGATAATATATACCACCACAATTCTGCAGTGCACTCATGTTCTGTCTCTGGCTCTTTCTGCCACCCCTTGTTAACAGGTCGCTCAAATAGAGCAATTTGCGGAGAATTTGCGTGTAAATAAAAAATCAACCTAATTATAATCATAGTTATGTTTCACCCTTTAATTATAATCCAAGTTCTTACCTTTATTCTTTCTGGCATTGCAGCAATGATTTGCTCTGCCAGAGTGAACACTCGGTCATCTTGCTCCCCTGAAACATTTTATATAGAGTGAGTTTTAATAAGGCAAATATAATGTTTGTCTTTTTCAAGAGTTGAGTTTTATTTTAATCATATTTCTTTCTTTTTATATTTATAACGAAATAGTTATACGTTAATTTAATTGTTCATGTATGTTTCATTACACATTTTTTTAGAATACTTGTTTAAATGTATTTCGTTGTTCAAATATAGTTATTTTTCTCATTACTCTCGAAATCATTATTGGCTTCTTCGGCATTGATTTTTCGATTTAATAGCCCGAATGTTTTCTTTCGCAGAACCTAACTTATAATTAGGCACATTTTTTTGTTAATATATTGAATTAAAACTCACTCGATATTATAAACGAAAAGCATTTAATTTATTATAATTTTCTCAATTATTATAAAGTTGTACAAAAATGATGAAAGTTCATTTAGACAATACTAGGTAAGTATATTATTTTGATTCAGATTTATAGTAAGATCATTACGACTATATTCAGTGCCGTACAATCAGCATTTAATTTTTTAAATAAAATTATCTGTACATGTCTGAAAGTGCGTCAAGTTTTAGAATCAAATTAGGGGTTTCAGACTATATATAGCCTTGAGCGGACTTAGATCATTTCAATACAACTTTATGGCACAGTTTTTGTTTAATTAGCAACACGGTCTACACACATGTACAACATTTAAAACATCCAACTCAAAATGTAATATTGAAATTTAATGTCCAATGAAAGTACCTACCTTATATAACTGAAAATGCTATTTCTTAACAAACTTTTACTGAAAAATAAATTAAAGCCGAATATATTGAAGAAAATAATGAAATGGACAATAACATAAGACAAATAATAATAAAAAAATTAAGATTAAAATAAAATCAAAATCAATAACCAAATAAATATTATCAGACAATGTGATGGGTGTTCATGAACACTGGTGCTAAAGTACTTACTTGCATCGATGTAATCTTTTCTACACATAAAAAGCAGTATAGATAGTCATGCAAGCAATATGGCGACCGTGCAGTGTTTAAATTGTCACTTAGTTAATTTTATTTGTTTTAAGTGTGT